>VDFB02075321.1:271924381-271970828 GCA_007258455.2 Sequoia sempervirens
ATATACATGTATATATATTAATATATATATGTATATAAATATATGTCTAAATTTATATATATATATGTATATAAGGATAAAAGCGTATATATATTTATATATATAAAAGACGTTATATGTTAGGATTATGAATTTGATATGATAATCTTTAAGAAAATTGTAATGTTATAATGAAATTGAGGAAATTAGGGATAAGTTATGTGCTTTAAATCTAATTGTATTTACTCGAGTAATCGATTAATTATTGGAAAAATTTATCATGTTTCGAATTGAGTTGTGTGGCGTTGTTTTGCGTAAATTGTTTTCTCTTGAGACTATTCATTTAATTCGATTATGGATTTCTTTTATTCAGGTTATGTCTTGTGGGAAACCCTAGAGTTGATGTATCCTATTATAGGAGCTTAAGTTGTCTTAGGACTTCCAGAGGTCGGGATACTGTTATTTATTTCGATCTTGTAATTTGATGTTATTCTTATGTTTTGATTTTGGTTAATGTACACTTTGGATTGTACCGCTTTGTGAATGTTATGCATATGATTGTGGGAAAGAAGATTAAGCCTCGTGGATAAACTATTTGATTGGTTCAATATTTCTTGTTGATACAATCTTGTTGTGTTGGGTATTTATGTGCTTGAGTGTCTAGAGAGGGTGGCTCTAGTGGGGGCTGGCGCACAAAGGGGCTATTAGGGTAACCCACATAGAGTTAGAGTAATCAGTGAAAACCTAAGAAATAAATCATGGGTGGGGATTAAACATTAATAAGATAATTGTGTGCCTCATCCACCTGTTAGTGCTATCACAGACTAAAGGGGATTGAGAAGGTGGTGGTTGGAAAGATCATTGCCTTGTCTTCACGAAAGGTTAACGATTCCGCATGTGTAACCCTATGGAGCGGTGCCTTGAGATAGGCTATCAGGAGAACCATAGATGGAGGCGGCACCTTAACTAGGTTGTCTGGATAATCCATGTAGAGATGGAGGTGACACCTTGTGATAGGTTGTCTAGATAATTCATGTTAAGCCATGCGATGACACTCTCCTCTAACCTTCCATTTGTATTGTTTTATTGAAGTCCTCTAGAAGTCATCTTTGATATTGTGTCTTGAGATTTATTGATGATGTGTTTTCGTGAGTTACTGTTGTATCATCTATAAAGTGATTTAATGTTAAGTTTCGAAAGTGGTCTATTGATATGTCTCTTGGTGATTTATCATTGTTGGATTTGTGTGTTGTCTTTTGGTATTATGTCTGGAGTTAGTTTTGTGTTATTGTTGATGAGCTTGGTCAGGGATCCTTCCTTGTTAACTCCCAACACGGGGGTGGTTGGGTGGAACGTGCTTCACACCCCGTTTGGTTCCCCTTGGATGCAGTTGTTTCTTTTATTGCAGGGTTTTGGCAGATGTTGTTGATCCAATGTTCTTATGTACCAGATGTATGTTATTCTTCAGATGTAATTTGTTTGTTGATGTATCGAATCCCACGTGTGTTGGGAGGATCTTGATGTAATTTGGTTATATGTTCATTATGTTGTAATATCATATTGATGTAATGTATATTCAGGCCCTGTAATCATTGAGAACTATCTTTTGTGGTTATTGTTTATGTTGTGTTGTATATGTCGAAATGTATATATATTTATTATCTAATGATTAATTCATTTGTGTATTACATATATGGTTTAATTTGGATTGCTTTATTAATGTGGTTATTGTTAATGGATGGTTTTAAATGGTGATGTGAGAATGAATGGTTTTACGTAATTGTTTAATTATTGTTTAATCTTTTATCTTTATTATGGGTTAGTGTAGTAATGTCACCTCGTGTACCCCAAGGGATTTAGTTGTGTAACATGGATCATTGTTATGTTGGAACACTTAAATACAATCTTATGTTCTTTTTAAAAAAAATTGTCGCGTCTTTAGTAGTTCCTTTGGGGTTTGCACGGCAGGGCGTTACACTTTAAACCATCCTAAAATAATTATACATTCCATTTTAAACATTCAAAGTAGAAAGACATGCACATGAGGAAAAAATTAGGTCGAATGTCCATTCTTATATATCAAAATGTAGAATAATTGTATTTGTGCAGATACAAATCTGGCATATATGCCTACTCAAAGTAAGTTTTACAAATTGTGGCATATATGCCATCTCAAGATCTATCAAACAATATATGTATCAATCTCTATCAAATCATAATCCTGTGTTGGATCATCACAATTGTGCATCCTTGAAGAACTTAGTGGCTCTGATGTTTCCTATAGAATAGCAATTCAAACCACAAATTAGATTAATTATGTGAATGGTTGACAATATAGAGTAGTAAATAGAAACTTATATACTATAATTTAGAAATTATCAATTTAACATCAAAATCACTATATTAAACTATATTATATCAAAAATGCAATTCTTATTTACCTCAAGTCTTGCTCTTCTTTTTGAATTTTTTTTTGCATATGATTGTCCCTTAGGATGATCAAGAGTCCTCATATGATGAAATGGTCCCACATTCGTCACATTGTTGAATCAAGCAATGCACTATAGTAGGTAAAATAAAAAATTATACAAATTAACATATAATGTTAACAAATAATCATATTTACTAAAAATATATCTACTCCTATCTAAATGTAAACATCTATAACATAAAATAAACACATACCTAATGTGATGCTTGTACATTAGATGAGCTCATGATGGATGAAGTAGCTAAGATAATTTCCTATATAAAAAATGACAAGAATGTAACACAATTTAAATGCACATGCACATATAATCATAATGTCAAGAATATAAAAAAAAATATACCTATTGTGCAATTTTTGGGTATGTGCAAGATCATCATGGAAAAAATAGGCTCTTAAGTGGCAAAAAATTCAGAAAAATCCGAGTTGGGAAACTTGATGTAAAAAATTGAATAAGTTATCTATATTATTTCAAAAATATGTAAGAATAGAATCTGTAGCAAATTGAATGTAGTTTCTAAACTAATAGATTTATTTATTTATTTTAAAATCTATTTGGTGAAAATTTGAATTTTCAATATAGTACTACTTAAATTTTAGGAAAAAATTAAGAAGTAGGTGTCTATCTAACCACCATAACCGCAATAAAATGATAACATTTTTTTTATAAGATTTTAGATATAAGTAGAGGAGCCATGTCTCGATGTGATGCATTTTTTTTGTAATTTTTTTCCAAGTAAATAATTAATTATGAATTTTTTATTACAAATTTTAAAAAATATAAAAACTCGTATGTCTTACCACCTTAACTTGGTCAAAACTTCATAAAATTCAATTTTTTTTTTTAATCCTATAGTATGCAAACCATAGAATGTGATGCATGTTTCAGATTCAAAAAATGTGATACCGTTTGAAAGCCATAGATGTTTTTCAATCAGCCTATCAATCAGGATTTTAATCATAATTCAAATAGAAAATGAATAATAATTACTTATTAAATTCAAAGTAAAGCATAATTTATATTGGTGGAAAGCTAGGAATCTCCTTTAAGAACCCTTTTCATTTCATCAATTTTGGGTGAAAAAGGTCATCAGCCACATGGGCCATCATATCAGTTACATATCGCCACTTTTTGGCCCATCATGATCCTGCACATACCCGTTCTTCCAATGGGTTAGGCTAAGTCAACATGGTTGTAAAAGTACCAAGTTGGTGCATAAAAAGACAAGATTACATTAGACTATCAATCTATGTACATGTATTTAAACATAATAGATTTCAAAAATTAACATATAAATAAAAATAAAAATGATACCTGTAGATTCTAAACTAGTGTCTTGTAAACTTGATGGAAATCACATAATTCAGAGGAATGACCTAGCTAAAAAATCCACTCAACATTACAAAGACTTCATTAAATTATCAAGGAGGGCTTGTAAACTTGTGATGGAACTAGCACTATATGTTCTTTCAAATACCTAAGACTACCTAGGTTATTCTATTAAAGGTATTCTACTTTTTTGAAAATCACAGAAACATATAACAGTGAAGGAAGTAAATTGGCACTAATGGCTATGGGTGCCTACATAATAATCTATAACTAAAATGTTGTTAACTAATAATTATTGAAACTAACTCAAAATTGATTTAACTAAACCTAATCTATCCTTTAGAGTATTACAAGTTGATTGAATGCATTCATGCACATGAACAACCATTATTGATAATCACAATATGAGAATCTATTTTAACTTACATATAATTTATGAAGTAATGACTAACAGAAATAACTACTAAACAAAAATAACACAACAATAAATATAGTGGAGAATAGTTACCTTGACTGGCTTGCTCAAGTGGTTGTCTTCACTTAAACTAGGGTGATCCCAAATTACTGATTTACAATTTTTGGCCAAACTTGATATTGAACTTAATTTTTTTAACTAAATATTCACTTTCGAGCACCTATAGCGACTAAACCATGAGAAATTTGAAGATGATAGAAACTAGTGATTTGTGACATTTTATCTGTAGATTCTAAAAATATTTTTTTCAAAATTTTTGGAATCAGATTGCACTTCTTTTTCCATCTCCTTCAAAAACTAGTTTTTAATAGTAAACACCAGTTTTAAAGAGTGGCGTTACTAGCTAACACATAACTTTTTTCTATGAAGGATAAATTTATATTTTTTTTGAATTTAGATTTATAACAATGATATCTAGTGCATGGAATTGGTTTCATAGCATTTCAATGAATATTTTTTTCTTAATTAAGTTTCAAAGTCAAACCACTTACAATTTAGACATGATTTACTAGCCAGAACATAACTTTTTTTGTATGTATCGAAATTCAATTTTTTTTGTTGGATCAAGGACATCAATATCTAGTCCACTGATATTTTTCTTTTTTTTGATAATATTTTATTTTTCCACGTGTAGAATAGAGAGCTTGATTTTTGGTGAAAAACCTACATTCACAAGAAATAAAAAATAAATATATAATCAAATTAAATTAATTTAAAATTATAATTTTTGGGAAGATTATAATAATGACTACATACTCACAAAAAATAAATTTTAAATGAATTCATTTGATCCCCCAAAAGGTGAATCAAAGGTTGTTGTTTTTATCAGCATTTTGATAGGTGTAAAGGAGACTCCGTTATAGGTATGGTTTAAAACTAGCCAGGTTCTATCCAAAGGTATTTGATCTAAGGTGGTTTGATCAAATACTCTTCAATTGGAATCCTTTAAATAAATATTCTCAAGGATTAAATCATTATATTTTCTAAAAGTATGTGCTTTTAGCAAAAATCAAGATCTCCCAAAAAGTGTAAACCAATATTGTGGGATCACCCACTAAAACCAGATCTAAATATTTAGATTCTACACAACCATATCAACTCAAACTTCATTCATTATGCATTCCAAAAGATCACATAAAATCTTGCTCAAAGATTGTATTCAAGTAAACCATTTCTAAGCAATCAACATGTTTGCAGATTACAACTAGAAACTAGGAAGTAATTGATAACAAATCCATTAGTATGAGATTAATCAACTAATTATACTAAAGACTCAGCCACCAGCTATACATAGGCATGAGGGAGTTTATTCTAAACACAACTCTAAACTAAAATCATTAACTACAACTCCCTATATATTAGAGTGTGTAATTCAAATTGAATTATTCAAATTAAAACTAGAAAGAAACAAGAGTTCAAACATGATTAAATCTCTCCAAAATAGATCTGCATGTGGAACACATAATAGGTTATCCAAAATCCTATCAATAAAATAATTCTTCTTATGCAATTCCTTATTAACTGTCATAATGATGCATGAATAACTCCATCAGGTGTCTCCACGTGGTAGTTATTACACTCAACTTGTTATGGAACTTCCCTTGTTTAGTTGTCCAAGACCTCCTTTGGTTGTGGGCTACAACTTTCAGTTGTTGTGGGCTACAGTGTCTTCTTGGGTTGCAAGAGGTTAATAGAAAAGATATATACACAAAGCTAAATACCATGAGTAAATACAAAATTCTAATCACATTCCATACATCCACATATAAATCATGCAATGCTACTATATCATAACTATATCTCCATTACTCTAATTCAAGTCAAAGGTTGTATAATAGGCATAAAAAGAAAACATAGCATAAGAATAAGTCTGAAAGGATTGTCTAATAATGTTTGTATACATGCATAAAAACATCTATAAATGGGCTCAACACTCCCCCCAACCATCCTTTTTCTTTCCCTCAAGAAAAAATCAGTAGGGGTATAGACTATAATGTAGTGTAATATCCATACGGTCCATGACAATATCTACTCCATTGGTCTACTTCAATAGAAACCTCTATAATTTTCAAGTCTACTCATTCTGGTTAGCTCAATCTCCTCACATTTCTTCATCTTATCTTCTGTCCATTGTGGGACTTGATAAAGGAGGATAGGTGGTTGGAATATGAGTTGTATCCATTTAGGATAGGTGGTTGGAATATTAGTTGTATCCATTTAGGATCCTTCCTTTGTAGCTCTATAGTCAAACTATTTCACCTTTCCTGTACATATTTATAACAATTTTGAACTAACCCAACTGCTAGTGTTTGCATCCAATTGTAGCAATGTATCCTTACGCTCATAATGTTTCCTCCTACACCTTTGTGTTTAAGGAGTAGTAACCACTCATCTTTTATCTAATTAGGATCTTTGGACTCTTTCCTCATTGGAAGTGCAACTAACATTTCTCTTTTTGCATACTCAGTGAGTTCACCTGTAAATTGTTCATTTCTAAAATAGGATGTTAAAGCTCTTACCCACAAATCCCCTACATATATTAAGGTGTTCCATTGTACATCCTCTCAAACCACATAATTTTGTAGATAATACTTACATATAGTTGGTCTTGTTCATCGGGGGTAGCATCAACAAAAATATGGAGAAATTTAATCTTGTTGCTAATGGAAGCTGGTTTCTTGTTGATCAACCAACTAAATTGCAAACTTAGGAAAATTTCCTAGAGAAACAAGGCATATGTTCTAGTTGGGGGTCTGTACTTGATAATTTGTGCAGCCTTATCTAGTATTTCATCCATTCTGACTATCATTTTACTCAATTCAGTGTCCTTTCCTTCAAACACTTTGGTGTGCTCTACAATTAGAGTTTCTTTTTAATTTCTCCACTTTTCCTTCTCATGTGAGAATTCATCAGTGACCTTCCATAGTTGGTACCCAAGAGATAAAGTTGGGTAGTAAATTGGTGTTTTTATGGTAGGAGGTTTGTGATATTATATTGTAAGTTCTTTATCCCCTGTTTTGATCATGGCCAGTGAATAATAAGAAAAAAAATGGGGTTAGTATGTGTAGACATGCAAAATTGACATCATGCATCTAATTCGGATTCACTAATTCCATGTCGTCCTTAATCATCCCTTTATCATCATTTTCTCTCTTTAACTAAACAAATCATCTTTTGTTTAATTAAATCCTAAGTCATCATTCTTAAATTAAACAACTCAATTTTTATTTAATTTATCTCCTAAATTTTCTTCATTTAATTAAATCAAATGTATTTAATTAAATTACTAATGTCCATTATTTCCTCCCATTTGATTGAAATAAATCAAAAAATCTAAGTCAAATGTCATGTCAACTAAACTCTATATAAAGTTAATTAAATCCCGATTAACTTCTAACACTAATCCTCTTTTCTCTAGCTTTTGCAACTTGCACAATAAATCAATTTATTTGATTTATTGTTTCATCTAATTTCATTACAAAATGGCATCAAGATGGAATATTATTCAAATTTGAATTTTCCCTCCCACATGTCTTGTCCTCCAACATGGCATTAACTTCTCTTACATTGTCTCTTACATGTGAACCACTTGGCATTTAAGACTCTTTCTTCTCCCTCCAACAAGCCATCTTTTGAATTACAAATCTCCCCCTCTTTGGCACATTGATCAAAATTTGCTCAACCTTCATCCTCTCACATCTTGACAAGTGGCATCTTGTCATTGGCTCAGTTTTTTCCCACATCCTCCATGTTTTGCAATCTTCCATCCTTCTTGGTTATAAATAGAGACCCTCTCTATTGATTTAATCCTCCACAACTCCACAACACAACAAATTGATCACTTATCAACTTGCGTCATCCATCATGGATTGGGAAATGGATTCTTTCCACAGAAGTGCCAATCCAATATGAGATAGGGGTTTGATCATGTTTTCATATGCTTTTGTTTAGTTTCATTGTTTATTTTGTTTGCAATGTGAAACATGTTGGAAACAAGCAACACTGAGAGGGGGGGTTGAATCAGTGTTTTGAGAAAAATAATTCTCTTACCTTGACCTTTAATCAACTTAACACATTTAAAATCAGAATCAATATATAGGAACAAAAAACAAGAAACCACACAACCATAACACAAGGAATTTTACGTGGAAACCTTGTAAGGGGAAAAACCACGGTGGATGGCCAATCCACAATAAGTTCTGAGTATACTCAAAAGAAGTATTACATAATGGGAATGCACTTGCATTTAGGCTCACTACCTAGAGCTCACTACTCAAAATGGGGCTCACTACCCTTACAAAAGTTTGGAATAGATCCAAAATAAAATGAACTGAGATAATAGCATCTACCAATGCTTGATTACAATTTTGGTTTAGCTCTGATGTTGAGCTTCTATCCTGATGACTAATAAAGAACTTGTGCTTTGTTCTGCTTAAGTTCGCACACAAAATCTTTATGTGCAACTGAAATTGTGCATGATATCACTCAAATACAACTTAGACATTTGTAACATACACACACACAACTTCTACATGTTATGCAACTGAAATTGTGCATGATATCACTCAAATACAACTTAGACATTTGCAACATACACACACAACTTATACATGCATCGAAATGATATGACCGATCATCTAAATATATCCGCTCATAAGGAATCAATCGCAGTGTAGTGCCCTCCCCGTTTGTCGTTGATGTTAAGTAAGTTGTTGTGGGTAATGTCATGATGATGTGGTGATTTTATTATTTAATTTAATTTTAAGGTTATGAGGTAACACTAATAATATGTTTGGATTTGATTAATAAAATTAATTTAATTATAAGGTTACCTGTTACATTTGGAATTAAATAAAGAATTAGATTCAATGATAAACGTCAATTTAATTATCATTGGGAGTTAGTTATTTAAAATAATCAGATTAAATGAGGAAAGGTAATTATCACTTAATGATTAAATTCAATTAATAAATTTAAAAGTGATAAAATATTAAAGAGGATTAAATATTAAAATTGTACTTAAGTTTGAATAAATTAGGGTAAAAATATTTATTCAATTATATTTTAATTAAAAGTTAATTATTTATGAAAATTTGTTTTAGTTAAAATTTAGAGTTAAGTGGAAGTAATTTAAAACAAAAGAAGTTATTGGTTGAAATTAAATAAATAAATATATAAAGTAATGATTAATTAAAGTGGGTAAATAAAAATTAGTTATTTTTGAAAATCTTTTACGGGGGAGAAAGGGGAGTCAGGGTGGTTAAAAAGGAGAATTTGGTATTTTCTTGAGGGGGGAGGCAAGAAAAATTTAGGGGGAGTTCTCTCTGTGAACCAATTGGAGAGCACCTTCTTATTCGAATGTCGTTATGCTGTTTGTTCGCGTTTTGCACTGACCAAGGGTTTGAAGATGCAGCAAAAGTTTTAGGCGTAATTGCTTCTGTTCTGGCTGATCCATCCTTCAACCTCAATAAATTGTATGTCCTTTTATAACCATGTTCTTTCCGCTACAATTTTGATGCACTTTTTCAGATTCTTGGAAGAAATTATAGTCATTTGGTAATATGCAGTCACATTTCGGTTTCTTAGAAGTATATGGCTTGTAAATATATTAGGTATATGTTATGCAATTATTTGGATTGTTGTATGTTTATGTTTTATTTAGTGTAATCGATTTATCTTAGGGCATGTAATTGTTGAAGAAACCCTAGTTATTTGTAAACTAGTGCCACTGAGTAGAACAGTTAATAAAATCAACGTAAATTTATGTTTACCGAAATTGATGTCAAAACAGAAGAAAATAAAATAAAATAAAATAAATTTAAATAAAATTTGAATAATAATGATAATAATTACCATCCATTGAGAGTCATAGTTAAGTTGTGATATAAAGAAAATAAAATTAATTTATTAAGATTAATCTAATTTTAACCTATAAAGATTTATTGTTTTAATAAATCTAATATTAATTCTCTTGATTTTGGCCGATAGAGGCAAGTTAATTAGTTCCTGATAGAGCAGGGCATTTCACGAGGGTTCCTCCCTTTGCTTCTTAAATAGCTTGAACATCCTCTACCTCTGCAACTCTCCACTCAATCAAAACTAATTATTCTCTCGATCACTCTAGTGTATTTCAGGCCGACACCCGCTATAATCCTTCGCATAATCTCTCAGATTGGTTGAATTTTGACAAATTATCACCTATGCTGATAAAAAAAATGGGTAGACTCTGCAGGAAATTCTCATAAGTCTCGTATTTGCACCTCACCTTTCTTTCGCCCTTAGTCTTGTGGATAACATTTGTGATTTAATAATAATGCAAGTAGATGGCGATATTACCAAATTCCAAAAATTCACTTCTCATATAAATGGCCTCTCACATTGTTGCAACCGTAACCATCTCAAACTTGGAGGAAGCTTGGTTCGTGTGTCTTCTCTGATGCCATCAATGAACAGATTGTTCAAGCGAAGAAATTGAGGACCAATGAGCAGATTATTTAATTCTCTTGGTCTGCGCAATGTTTCAAGCCTTTGCCAGTTACCTCCGTTCAGTCGAAGCTAAGAGAAATTGATGTTATTGGATACAGTGCTTAGATGAGCTCCTTCACACAGTCTGGTAATCTAAATTTATAAATCTCCCTGAAACCATAGGCAAAACCATCGCAGCGGCTACGTCAGACTTGCAAAAGTGTAGTAAATTAAATAGTCACTCTGAAACCCTTGGCAGCCTGTCACTGTCACAGCAATTAGAGTTGAATCATTGTACAGAATTAAATAGCCTCTCTGATTTCTTTGTCAACCTGTCTGAGTTATGGCATTTGAATTCCCAACTGCATATATGAGTGACTTTTTATTTATTTTGAATTTATACCTTTTTGATTATTATTCTTTTATATGCGTATGGTTATATAAATAAGTATAGATACATAATTAGGTTAAAAGATTTGAGTGAAGGTAGTCTTTTATATTTAGAATTTATGAGGATATTTCGATATATAAGTAGATTTGTATGATGAGTATTATTCAAAAGAAAATGGTTCGTATTTATATAATATGTTTATAAAACATGAATAATTTCTTTAATTGTTTTGTTTATGATTTTATCGTGGTGTAAAAGTAAAATATGAATCGAGTGTTAGAATGTTGGGTAAGATAGTGAGTTAAGTAAAAGTGTAATTTTATTTTATGGTAAGTGAAGTAATAAAAGGTGATAAAGAATTTTAGTTAGATAGTTGATTTGTAAATGAAGTATTGACTTCGCTTTAGAAAATAAAAGAATTGGGTAAATAATTAAAGTGAAAATGGTTATTTCGCTAGGTTGTTTAGTAAAATATTATTTAACAAAGGATTTTAACCGAATAAACATTATTGAAATAGGTATTTAATTTTGTTGTAGATAAATGAACTGTGTATTTAGTTAAAGTAAATCGGTTTATATGGTTAATTAAGTTTTAGGGTTCACTAAAGAAGATAAGTGATTCTACATTTACATAGTTTCTTTTACTTAAAGGTTAATGCTAAAGTTATTTTTAAGTGAGGATAAATCCCAGGTTCATAGGTTAATTAATTTAAATGATACTGATTAAATGTTAAATGGTTTTAATTACCTTTTTGTTATCTAATGAGTCTGTGAATGATAATTATTTATCAAACTACTGTGTGAAATAATCATTAGTGTCGTCACCTTAGTATTATAATAAAGTTGTAAATTATAGAATTGTCATCTTAGTATTACATTTTAAAGTTATAATTAGGATTCGTATTAAACAGTTGATGGAGTTGGTTATCTTATAAATGATATAGTTATTTTAAATATAATTATTTGTAGTAAATACTCTCTTAATTAAATTAAGTGGATATATTAAAATAAGTGGTAAAAACTTTGAAATAATGCTTAAATTAAAGGAAGGTCTTTATGGTTATAATGTGTGAGTAAATGTGTTTTAAACAAGTGTTTTGATTACTGGTTTAAGTGATATTTAATTGTTTTAAGTTGGTTGTTATTTATGGGATATTTATGGAGATGTCTCGATGGCCTGTTCATTGTAAGTGTTTTAAGATAGTGTTCTTCAAGGTTGATGTGTTTGATGGTTTCCTTGTATGGAATTATGTGTGTAAAATGGGAACCCGTATTATTGTTCATGATTGTTTTAATTTTGGAAGAGTATGCTTGAGAGTTAGTGTCTTGTGGCTTATAACATCAGATTATATCTTCATTCGCAATATTGTGATATCCTTAAATGTTGGAAATGATTGATCTTTAAAATAATGTTCTTATTAGATTGCTTCAAGTTACTTCTTATTGAATGAATGGATATATTATATTTGAATTAGTGGTTTTATGTATTGTCTCGATAGGTCCTTTCAATGTGACTTTTCGTGAGCTGATTTTGAGTTAGGGACTTTCTCTTATTTAACTTACATTTCTATATGTTTTCTTTTGCTCTCTACCTAAGTGGCAATTTGGTTAAGGTTATCTTTGTCATGATTGACAGTTCTGCTTGAGTTGTTAATGAGTCAAATTGAAAAGTTCTTTGAGTTATGGGTATTCCGAGAGGAGAAAATAGAGGTTTCCCTTGGATGTCCGATTTAGTTCGTATTCGAAGTTGTTGGTGTTGTTGAGTGGAGTTGTTGATCTTATTTTGGTGTATTTGTTCATTATATTTATATTGGAAATAGTTCTTTGAGGTCTTGCAATTATTGCTGTCAGTTCTTTGATGGGGAAACCCTAGTGTAACTTTATGAGAATCTTCCAGAGGTTTATTTTACTATTGGTTAATGTTCCTCCTTTTATGTGCCCTTGTTGTGGCAAGTGTTTTGGTTTCATGTTTTTGAAAGGGTTGTACGGGAATCATGGAGATTTTGATTATGTATTTATGGCAAGATGGGTAATGCCTTGTATGCTGCTCTGTTGTGATATAATGTTCTTGTTATGTTGTACAACCCTTGGATTTTGGTTTTATGTTTTGAGTGTCTAGAGAGAGAGAGTGGCTCTAAGTGGGTGGTCGGCGCACAAAGGGGCGCCAGGATAGCCCTCGTTAGAGTGAATTTAATAAGTGATAATTTAAATAATTAACTAGGGGGTGGGTAGAATCACATTAAAAAGATAATTGATGCCTCGTCCGCCGTTTAGTGCTATCACAGGCTAAAGGGGATTGAGAAGGCCGTGGTTGGCAAGATCGTTACCTTGTCTTCATGAAAGGTTAACGATTCCGCATGAGCAACCCTATGGAGCGGTTCCTTGAGATAGGTAGCCTGGATAACCATAGATGGAGGCGGTTCCTAGTGCTTGGTTGCCTGGATAATCCGTCAGTAGATGGAGGCGGTACCTTGCAATAGGTAGCCTGGAGAATCCATGTTAAGCCATGCGATGACACTCTCCTCTAACACTCCTTATTATGATTGCTTCTTTGGAAATCCTCTGGAAGTGGTTCTTTGTCTTGAACTGATGAAACATAGTTGTTTTGAATTGATTTATGGTTTTACCCTATTTGATCTTTAGTGTATTCTTTGGTCTTGTATAAATCTTGTTGATGTTTGGGTTTTGACCTGGTACTCTTATGGTACTGTTATATGATGTTATTGGAATTGTATTATGTTTTTGGAAGTGTTTCATGATCATCCTTTGGTTATTTGTTTACTGGTTATTGCTTTGATTCATGTGATGAGATTTATGACTCTTGGATGTGGTTGGATTGTGTCATTTTAATTCTTGAGTGTTATGATACTTTTGTATGACGTTGAGTCTAGTGGTTCCCTGTTGGATGTTCTTGGTTGAGGTCTCCTTCTTGTTAGCTCCTAGCATGGGGGGTGGGTCTTCAGACTCACATGATCGGGTGGAATGTGCTAAGCACCCCATTGGGTCCCCAATCAAGGATTGAGAGGTGTGGATTGGTGCTGTTGCGGCGACTCCAGAGTTGTATCTGTCTTGGAGCCAGTTTTGATACTTGTATTTCTCTAATTATTTGTATCATGGTATCTTGTGTATGGTTTCCATTCATATTTGGAACACTCTTGTATCATTGTACTTCTTAAACATTGTACTGTAATGTAATGTAACATTAAACCTTGTGTGGATATTGGCCATGGTGATTGTTATTTAATGTGTTGTATTTTTGTGCAGATGGCTTCTTATCAATGAATTTTTATGTATGTGTTATAGTTGTTATTGTTTACTTTATATCTTTGGGTTTATTCTTTATTGCTGTTGTATGGATCTAAGTCACGTAATGACTCCTCGTGTACCCCAAGGGATGTGTGTTAAGGAATCTATTTAAATGAAATTCATGTTATGACTTAATGTGTATTACATGTATGTTATGTTTACTTTAAAAAAAAAAAATTGCGGTAATTATTGTGTTGTTGTCCTTTGGGGTTCTTACGGCCGGGCGTTCTGAGTCGACTTCAACAAAACTTAATAAAATTCACAACTAGTTGGCCCAATCGATGGATAATTTAAATGTGGATCCAATAAAGTCAGCTAAAAAATAGCTAGGACCAATAATTAAACATCCAAACTCAAAGATAATTAAAATAATTCAACTTTATACATCCACTACACATTATTACCACTAAGTCGGCTTTATCAAGCAAATAGACAAAAGATGTCCAACCAGACCTACTCAATCTTATGGCCACAAAGACAACTTCATGAGATTCAATAATAATATGTTCTGTGTGCCTAGCAAAAAAATTCATTGATCCACAACCCAAAATGGTGATCCGATGAAGTTATCAAACTCGATGTCCTATTCTATCAGTAATATTGCCGATATCACACAATTTTCATTTCCGCTGCAGGTGTGACTAAATGCATAAATATGGACCGAAAAGGTGACTTCAGTTACTATCAATGACAACACTAGAAGCCAAAAATCACGTCCACTTGCATCATATGCCAACAATCTCCCCCTTTGGCATTGATGGCAACACTTAGTGAAAAATGACTAAGTGTCGAGATTAACATATTGCAAGTATACAAAATCCTAAGTAATGTACCACTACAAAATATTACTCACCCTAAGAATATTAAGATATTTTTCACTACACTCTCTCTCCCCATTTGACATCAATGAAAAAATTGGGGATACAAAACTATACAAGTATTATTTGAAGGCTTACAACAATTTGAAGATGTCTTCAAAAAAAAAAATCAATTCACTAAGGGTGGAGTCCCAAATACTCTTCAGACTTTCCAAAAAGGTGATGTGACCATAGAGAAGATAGGATAATGTTTTTGCTGCTTCCAAACTTACCGGATCAGGGGTAGTTACAACACCTTTTGCTTCCTTTAAAGCATTTTCCATCATCTCAATTTTTATACTAATCAGTCCCCTTAAGTCACTTACTCTTCCAATGATTCTTTCATTTTCAAACTTTAAATTCTTCATTTGGTTAAGCAAGGATATTACTTGACAATCCTAAAGACACACATTGCTAGTCAAGGGATCAAGGTTGTTGGAAATGATAGCCATATATTGCTCAATGTCTTTTATCTTCTTCTCATTTGCAGTTGTAAATTTTGGCAGGATTAAGCAGTATTTGTACACATTCCCTCCTTCAGTTATATCACCTTGAGTGTGTTGAATCTATATTCCTAACGACTTCCTATATCTGGAGATTAACTTGATTAGGGTGACAAGTATTTCCTCCTTAAATTCCTTTCTCACTTTAACTAGGGTTGAGTCCTCAAAGGATTTGAAATGAGAATCAACAAATTTTATCAACCTTTTTAACTCACCAGAGGTGGAGCCTGATGGGTCCAAATCATGCATAGGCAATAGTTTCTATAAAACTCTAGAGGCAAGTTTGAATAGCTCACTATCTTCAATGTGAGATTTCAGTATTTTCCCATTTTCTTTATCTTGAGATATTTTGGTGACTTTCAGCATCTGAATTGGATATTAGGTGGATAAATTGATTGAATTTTCATCAAATTCAGAGTCAGATATGAAATGTTGCTCCAATAAGGATTCATTTGCTTTATTTGGGCTGATTTATGGTTGCTTACCCTTGTCAATTTCAGACTGATCTTTTGGAATGGTTTTTGGAGTTTAATTTTCTTCAATAGGCGCTTCTCTTCCTTCAAAAATCTCTTCACTTTGGTCCTTAGTTGTTGTAGGAGTTAGAGTATCCTCAAATACTAGAGAATCAGATACATTTATGTCTTCCACATTCTCATTTTCTTCTCCTAACACCTCTACTTCCTCATCTACATTCCCTTCTTTCACTACTTCATCTACATTTCCTTCTTGTGATTTATTTACTTCTACATTTATTTCTTCATGACCTTTAGTCTATTCATTATTGACTTCTTCAATATTTTCCTTTTCTTTTGGGTATGTGCAGGATGATGATGGGCCAAAAAGTGGCAATATGATGGGTATGTGGCTGACGACTATTTTTTTACCCAAAATTGATGAAACGAAAAGGGTTTTTAAAGGATACCTAGCTTTCCACCAATATAAATTATGCTTTACTTTTAATTTAATAAGTAATTATTATTCATTTTCTATTCAAATTATACTAAAGTCCCTGAATTGATAGGCTGATTAAAAACATCTATAGCTTTCAAACGGTATCACATTTTTGAATCCAAAACATGTGTAAGATTCTATGCTTTGTATACTATAGGATTAAAAAGAAAAATTGAATTTCATGAATTTTGACCAAGTTAAGGTGGTCGACATACGAGTTTTTATATTTTAAAAAATTGTAATAAAAAATTCATAATTAATTGTTTACTTGGAAAAATTACAAAAAATATGCATCACATCATGGCATGAGTCATCTACTTATATCTAAAATATTATAAAAAAATATTATGATTTTATTATTGTTAGGGTGGTCAGACAGACACCTACTTTTTATTTTTTCCCTGAAATTTAAGAACCACTACATTGAAATTTCAAATTTTCACCAAATAGAATTTTTGTCTTTCTAAACAAACCTAGTAGCTTAGAAACTACATTCAATTTTCTATAGATTATATTCTTACATATTTTTGAAATAATATAGATAACTTATTCAAATTTTTATGTCAAGTTTCCTAACTCTGATTTTTCTAAATTTTTTGCCATTTAAGGGCCTGTTTTTCCCATGATGATCCTGCACATACCCTTTTGAAAAAAATTCTTCCAAAATTGCATTGGACTCATTCATCATAGCTTCGGTGTCACCAATCATGAGTTTGTTTATTCTTGATTTGGTTTTGAAATCCTGTTTGACTCTTAGAAGAAGTGAGTCCATTTCTTCAATCCCCATCTTAGGACACAGATCAACAAGAACCCTTTTCCTCAAATTCTCTTCCTCAATTCTTGCAGTTTCCCTTCTTCACTCCAAAGCCTTATATAGGCTTGTAGGAAAGACAAACTTAATCTCAACAAGAGTTTTATTGAAAGAATTTAAATGCTTAAGTACAACTTCTTTAAGAATCCTTTTACCAGAATCATCAAAAGTATCAAATAGATCATAAAGGGGTTTGAGATTACCATCAACTACTCCTTCATTTTCAACTTCTTCCATAGACATGTTGGGCTTGACAATTTTGGGCTTCTTCTGAGCTTCTTCACTTTTCTTGGAAGGCTTCCTTTTGTTCAGCTTGATCATATGAGTCCTAGTAGCCTTCAATTCTATTAATATCTCTTTTGAATCTATCTCTTCTTCTTCTTCTGCGGATGCAACTTTGTAACTTCTTAAACTTTTTCTCTTCTTCTTTCTTCCGGAGGCTTCTGCCATACTTGGTTGGGTAGCAGGGGAACTCCTAGTTTCTCTAGCTGAAGATGTTCCCTAACCAGTTGTTTTATCTTTTTCCTTCCCCTTTGCTACTTCAACTTCAGCTTCATCCCTTTGTCTTCTTATTTCTTTCAATTTTTCAACTAGAATACCCATATTCTCTACAAAGATTTTAGTTTCCTTCCTTACTTTCTTGATGGACATTGGTTTCCTTAAATATGAGTGAACTTGCAGACTTTTCTCAACATATGTACCAAACCTTTCTTCATTAGGATCTAGAGGTGAGTTTAAGAGATGTTCTGCATAAAACATCAAAATATTTCCATCTACCTCATATCCCATTGGCATGATCCAAACTGACCTACGATCAACAACTTCCATGTAACACTGATCAATATCAATCATGAAGCATATGGAGTCCTTGTACTATTCTACTATGGCTCCAAGTATCCTTTCCCTAGCATGCATCTATTTTTTAATTTTTTTGAAGTGACCCCATAGAATTGTGTTGCGGGTTTCCCAGTTTCCAAGATTGCATAGTATATCCCAGATCTGCACTGCTACCAGAGTATCATTTCTCCACTGAACTTTATCGAATCCTGCTACTTTTCCTGAGAAGTAAAAATATAGATAGATCAACATTTTTTTGAACTTGAATACATTATTTTTGTCCTTTTTGATCTTCTTCAAATTTTCTAGAAGTTTCCCTCTAAGCACTTCACATAAATCATAATCCGCATTCTACTTAATCATCTCATAGGCTATGTAAAACTTCGTATGACACAAAGGAAAATGCACATAGGGGTTCAATATCTGTTGATTTGTATGGATTCCACTTAAAATTTGGACATGACCTATCTTTGAATTCAACTAACAGTAAGGTAGACATGATTGACATAACACAAATTTACAGGTTTTTTCTATAAATACCTTTTGGAGATGAAATGGAGGTCAATTCATAGATTCATTTTCGAGCTTGAATCTCCTTTCTGCTTTAGCAAGGGTTACCTTAGAGCAGCTCCGACTTCTTTCAATTGAATGCAATGTGACAAATGAGAGTGAAAACGGTTCTTTTATTATCATCGAACTTAACTTTGAACTTTTGCAATAAATGCTCTTGCCCTAATTCTGCAAGCGTTCAAACTTTTTATATTCCGAGACAAATAATTTTTATGTAGACCATCAATAATCCTCATTGATGTCTTAGCTTCATTTCACAACATCTCAAGAATAACCAATTTCCTATTGGACTCATTTGAATTCCAGTGCCAGTCACTTGTAGGGGATTAAGAGTATTTTCTTAATAGCCCCCCCTATGGCAAAGACCTAAAATTAGTTTCCGGAGACATTACCAGAAGAGACTTCTAGTGCGAATCTATTTGTGTATGTAGAGGGGTTCTTCCTCACCAATTTATTTTGCATCTGCTCCTTGATTTCATCTGTAGTGATCTTTCCTTTTCCCTTAACATCTAGTTTCATGTTCTATTTTACTGAACCTATTATGTTCCAACAAAATTTGGAGGTGTGACCAAATTTGTTGCAATTGTAGCAAACAACATTCCTCTTTCTAATCCAATTGTTCCACTAGCTTTGTCTTGATCTACATTGGTTAGCAACATGTCCAAATATATTGCATGCAAAAAATTTGATGTCTCTATGTAAATTATGCATCATAATTCTGCACTCACTTGAATTATGACCATACTTGTAGCAATTAAAGCATTGACCTAAAAAATGATGTTTTACTTGTGTTTTTATTACTCCTACACTGAGAAGCCATATGACAAAATTTGTTACAAGAATAATAGCAGCCATTAAATCTTTGAGCATTGGATTTCCTCACCAGATTCCTCCTAAATTTTTTCATTTGGTTTCCATGTTTGAATTTTCCTTTTCTAGAATTCCTTTGATCAGATCTCCTTTGTCTAGATCTGGAGCTTTCTCCTTCTTCATATCCAAGACCTCGTTTATCACCATCAGTTCTTTGACCTTTGATTAGTTCATCAAGCTTAGCTGAGCTTGCTTTGAATTTGTCCTTAAACTCATTTGTTGTAGTGATTTTATTTCTGAGATCATCAAGTTGTTTTTCAAACTCCTCTTCATTATTCTTCTTTTTTTCCAACTCATCTTCTAGTCAATTGCATTGTTCATACATTTCTCTTAAGGATTGTGCAAGATTTTCTTCAATTTTCTTTATGTCCTCTAACTCTTTGGTCATCTTCATCATGATGGATTATGTCTCATGCTTCAAGGTAGCATTCTCTTGGGAAAACTTTTCCCATCCTTCTATTTTCTCCTTCAAGGCTTGACTGAGTTGTTCATCTTCATCAGTTATGTTCTTCTGCTTGAGCTGATCACATAATTCTTTTCTTTTCTCCCTTGATTCATTGATTTTGTCTTTCAATGACTGGATAATTTTTTTTGCATTTTCAATACTTTCTTGTATTTCCCGGATCTTAGATTCTGACTAGTCAAGATCATCTAAGGCCACCATGAGTTATTGTATACTGCTTGTATCCATTGAATATATTTTTCCAAGATCTCCCCAAGCTATTAGACTTCTTTCAAGAACCAGCTCTAATACCAATTATTGGAAACACGCAGCACTAAGAGGGGTGGGTGAATCATTGTTCTGCAAAAATTAATTCTCTTACCTCGACCTTTAATCCACTTAACACATTTAATTAGAATCAATATGCAGGAACAAAAAACAAGAAACCACATAGCCATAACACAAGGATTTTTATGTGGAAACCCTGTAAGGGGAAAAACCATGGTGGATGGCTAATCCACAATAAGTTCTGAGTATACTCAAAAGAAGTATTACAAAATGGAAATACACTTGCATTCAGGCTCGCTACTCAAAATGGGGATCACTACCCTTACAAAATTTTGGAATAGATCCAAAAGAAAATGAATTGAGATAATAGCATCTACCAATGCTTGATTACAATTCTGGTTTAGCTCTGATGTTGAAATTATGTCCTAATGACTGATTAAGAACTTTTGTTCTGTTCTACTCAAGTTCGCACACAAAATCTTTATGCGCAAGTGAAACTACACATGATATCACTCAAATACAACTTAGACATTCAAAAAATACAAACACACAACTTCTACATGCATCCAAATGATATGACTAATCATCTAAATATATCCGCTCACAAGGAATCAATCGCCACAGGTCGGCTTCAACAAAACTTAATAAAATTCAAAAATAGTCAACCCTATCGATGGATAATTTTGATGTGGATCCAAACAAGTTGGTTAAACAATAGTTGGGACCAATAATAAAACATCTGAGCTTGAACATAATTAAAATAATTCAACTTTATACATCCACTACACATTATTACCACTGAGTCAGCTTTATCAAGCAAATAGACAGATGTCCAACCGGACCTACACAAAAGATGTCTAACTAGACCTACTCAATCTTATAGCCACAAAGACAATTTCATGAGATTCAATAATAATATGTTCCACATACCTAAAAACCAAATTCATCGATCCACGACCCAAAATGGTGATTCGGTGAAGTTATCAAACCGGATGCCTTGTTCTATCAGTAATACTGTCGATAATAGACAATTTTCATTTCCTCTACCAGTGTGACTGAATGCATAACTACAAACCAAAAAGGTGACTTTAGTTGCCATCAATGACAACATTAGAAGCCAAAAATCATGTTGAGTTACATGATATTCCAACATGTTGTTTTCTTTGTTTTAAATAACTAACCATGCTAAGAGTGTGTGTTGGAGGTTTTTAGCAATTTGCAGATTTCACCATCTACAAAATGACACTAGAAGGAGGGCAGATATTTACATCTTGCTTTAGGAATAAATCTTGATGAATATCCTCCAACTTATGTGGTGATTTAAACATTGGAAAACATGAAGTCCAATTGGTCAAAACATTTGTGATCCAAAATCCAAATCACTAGCCCATGGAATAATTTGGCAAGAAGACATTACTTATCAAGCTTCATCTTTCATCAAATCAAAAAAATCAATATCAATTGCATCTAATGTGTGCTTCAATGTCACATCGAATCATTCAAAACAATTTTGTTCCAAAATCAAGCTTCAAAATCCTAATCAATCAAATCCAATCAATCCATCATCTTAGGATATCCTTCCTGATCATTATGTTGCTTAACACTATCCTTCAATTGTTGTGTATCCTCAAAAATGTTATCATCATCAATCATCAATCAAATTAAACCAATCCCTCATCATCTTGGGATATCCATCCTAATCCTTGTATTGCTTAACACTATCCTTGCATTGTTGTGTATCCTCAAAAATGTTACCATCATCAATCCATCGATATGATTGATCAACTTTAGCTTGGTTTTCAACAAAATCCAAAAATAGAGCATTGATATCATCACACATATCCATATCCAAATTGTCAAAATTATCATAAAATCCAAAAACATTCATAAAAATAAAAAACATCAAAAACAAGGTATCTGAACTATGTCATCTCTAAGCTTAAACATAGGCAAGGCTAATCTTTGATAAGCTCCTGAGACATAAATCCAAAAAACATTCATGGAAAACTCATTGGAAAATCTAAAAATCAAAACATTTGTAAAATCCTGAAAATACAAAAACAACCTCAAAACATTTCAAAAATGTAAAAAATATCCAAATATTTGAAAAAATCCATCCATCTCATTTCTCTTTCACCCACAATAAATAAATCATCCATAATAAACAATTTTCATCTTCATCCTTTGGTAATACAAATAGACACAAGCACAACAATCAGCAAAAGAAAACTTCAAATGCAAAATCAAAATTGAAACAACAAACTTTTAAATACAAAATCAAACTCTTGATCATTCGCAAACATGTCAATCAACCTTATATCAATAGCCTTTTTGAACAACCTATCAACTTGCCACCATCCACTAACATGTCCTAGGATGTATCCTTCCTACAATGGGCATTATATATTGGAAAAATACTTTGGATAAACAAAATGACATGCCGCCATCCATAACATGTCCTATGATGTACCCTTCCTACAATGGGCATTAGCTATTGGAAATCATTTCGGTTCTTATCCTAAAAAACAAATACCTTTGGCTAGAGATATGAGGAACATTGACTTGTTTGTGTTCTTGATCTTTTCTTTTTGATTTATCTTATTGCACTCATTCCAATGACCTCTCAATGATATCTAATCAAAGCAATTTAGAGAGAAAGTAATGGGGCATCAATCATTATCTTTTTGTCTATTGTGCTTGTTGGACATTCTTGTAATATAAGTTGGTGAATACTTTCTTTGTTAGGTGCATCCTAGCAAGGTATCTATATGTCAAGTGTGAACAAGAATATTCCTATATTTTTGTTGATTCAAATTCCATCACACTAGGTACAATGCCATCCTAGTTCTTTATACCTTGATGTATCATGCTTATGTGTGTTATCAAACATGAGGTAAGTAGCCCTTTTAAAGTCCCAATTCCTGATAAGAAAAGCATCCATCTCTCATCACCATCTTTAATGAATTTGGCTTGTTGAATCCTCTTTTCATCATCTTATTTCTTCTTTCTTCTCTCTGCGCTAATGGTTGATCATCATCAACAATGCATCCACCCTACATCCACAAACCATCAGCATACTACATATCATATCATATCATATAAGAAACACTGATCATCTCACATGTATTTTCATCATCATAATATAGATCTATTAGTCTAAGCATCTCAAAAAACCATACATTTGCATAAAACATGATCCATTGCATAATCATATAGGCATCATCACATCATCATTCTCAAATGCAGTATATCATCATTTAATTTGTTTAGGATAATATAGATTGATTATTCTAAGCATCTTAAAACCATCTCATTTGTATCATCATCATAACCATTCATATGTCCATATTGAACTTCTTTGTCGCGAGATCGACCCTCAAATCAAACTTTTCGCTCAATCTCTCAAGGGGGCAATGTACTAGTATACTTCTTTCCACTGGGGCATAAAAAAAAATCAGAAAAAATTTGAACTTTGATAGTGGTAAGTTTATTCTTTGAACCAATGCAGCATGTACATTGTTTCAAAGAGGGGAAAAATGTAGACATGCAAAATTGACATCATGCATCTAATCCGGATTCACTAATTCCATGTCATCCTTAATCATCCCTTTATCATCATTTTCCCTCTTTAATTAAATAAGTCATCTTTTGTTTAATTAAATCCTAAGTCATCATTCTTAAATTAAACAAATCAATTTTTATTTAATTTATCTCCAAAAGTTTCTTCATTTAATTAAATTAAATTACTAATGTCCATTATTTCCTCTCATTTGATTTAAATAAATCCAAAAATATAAATCAAATGTCATGTCAACTAATCTCTATCTAAAGTTAATTAAATCCTTATTAACTTCTAACACTAATCCTCTTTTCTCTAGCTTTTGCAACTTGCACAATAAATCAATTTATTTGATTTATTATTTCATCTAATTTAATTCAAAAAGAGCCTCAAGATGGAATATTCATCAATTTTAATTTTCCCTCCCACATGTCTTGTCCTCCAACATGGCATTAACTCCTCTTGCATTGTCTCTTACATGTCTCCCACTTGGAATTTAATACTTTCTTCTCCCTCCAACAAGCCATCTTTTGAATTAGAAATCTCCCCCTCTTTGGCACATTGATCAAAATGTGCTCAACCTTCATCCTCTCACATCTTGACAAATGGCATCTTGTCATTGGCTCATGTTTTGTCCCACATCCTCCATGTTTTGCAATCTTCCATCCTTATTGGTTATAAATAGAGACCCTCACTATTGATTTAATCCTCCACAACTCCACAACACCACAACTTGATCATTATCATCTTGCATCATCCATCATCTAGGAGCCTATCAAGGATTGGGAAAGGGATTATTTCCACAGAAGCACCACTCCACTATGAGATAGGGGTTTGATCATGTTTTCATATGCTTTTGTTTAGTTTCATTGTTTATTTCTTTTGCAATGTGAAACATGTTTGATTATTTCATAGATATGTTGTTGTTGTTTGCTTTGTTTTAAATAAGTAACCATGCTAAGAGTGTGTGTTGGAGGTTTTAGCAATTTGTAGATTTCACCATCTATAGTATGTACCAATATTTTTCAATTGTGATGTAGAGCTAGGAGGATTCAACAACACATCACACAAACCTTCAATAATAATCCAAACAATCTTTGTATAACACATGGTATTAGGCATTGTATATCACATTGGAAACCTAACTATGGCAACCCACAATTTAATGCAATGAAAAACAATTAATAACTTGCACAAAAAAAATAATGAAGCCAATCACTCAAGTGAGATTGAAAAAAACATAGCTATAGACGTTTCCTCCAAGTTTTATGAAGATCTAATGGTGGAAATGAAAGTTATTATATTTTTCCCAAAACTGCAAACCCTAGGTAGGGTTTAGACCTTCCCTCACAAAAATGGTCATTACTTATTCAAATCTTAATAAAATTTGATGATACTTGAAGAAAATGAAAGTAGATTCACATGGAAACAAAATACAATTGGTTTCAGATCCAAAATATATACTTTACATTCTGTACCATCACACTTTTTTAGACTGTAAATTCTGCACAATATTGTTAGAATAGGAAGTCTCACCAAAATAGTCATATCTTCCACAAACCTCAATAAAATTCAATGAGACAAAAATAATTGGAAACTAGAAATAGAGATATTTCCATCCATATATGATAATCCATTATTTTAGTCCATTCCAGGCTGTACAAAGCACAACTTCAATCTGGTAACAATGTAAAAATCAGGAAATGCACAAAATTTCAGGTTTCCATTTATCAAACTTCAAAATTGATGTCCCCAACCCCCAATTAGAGTTTTGGAGGGTTTATTTATACATTTTCAACCAAAACTAACCATTTTAAACCACCTTTTGATTATTTTGTTGACAAAACACTTTAATGACACTTCATATCTACCTAATTTTTACTTTTGACAATTTTCCAATATGTACCAACTTTAAACATTATTTGACAAATGACTTAAAATATTATTTAATAAGACTCAAACACCTCTAAAATGGTTTTATAAACCTTATTATAAGACTCAATACACAAAATAGATAAACTATTTACAAATGGCCTTATGGAGGCAAGAAATCAAATAGGTGCTCTTGCACCAAACTCCCGAGGGCAAAAGAATTCAAGCCCCTTTGAATTGTCTTCTTCCTGATCTTCCAATTCCTTTGCACTTTGTCCTTCATCTTGGAAAGTGTCCTTGGGTCCTTCTTCCTCTTCCTCTTATACCATCTCTTCTCCATCATATTCTCAACTTCTAGGCTCCAAAACTCTATTTCTTGTGTATAAACCTTAGTAGCATCATCTATATCTTCATTCTCATCATTAGAGTACCATAAAACAACATTTTCACCATAACCATAACCTGCATCATACTCTTTCAAACTTTCATATACCTCATGAGCAAACAAATCTGCAACATCTTTATTAACAACTTTATTATCAACAACAACTTGATCATGAATATCAACATCAATGTTATCAACAACTTTATCATCATCAAGATGAGTATCAATAGCAAGGTTATCAGTAACATAAACAACCTTCTCAACTTGTTCAACAAGAACAATTTCATCAACTACTTGAGTACCAACAACAACCATATCATTAATCTCAACATCGACATGTTCATCTTCAAACACAATTGGAATATCATGCATCTCAACTTGTAACTTACCTTGCTCAACTTGAATAGTAGATTCAAAATTTACCTCTTCCTCATTTGCTGCCTTCTTTTGTTTTCTTTGCTTCTTCATAATCTTCTTTAGAGGCCATCTTAACCTCTTTGATATTGGTATATTCCAACTCCTTATTTCTTTCTTAAGAAGTTGGTGTTCTTTGTCTAATCTTTCCAACCTTTGGCTTATCTCTTCCATGGCTTTCTCAAACTCTATTTTCCTTTCCTTCTTTCTCTCCAACTTTCTCAACTCTTTTTCCTCTCTTTCCTTATTCCTTTGTGAATCCTCAGCCAACAAACATCTTTCCAATATTCTCAACAAATCCATCTCCACAAACAAGTATCTCCTTGCTTCCACTTCACTTTCACACCTAGGCAATCGAAGTTCCTTCTCAACTCCTCAAGAGACAACATACAACCATAAATACCAACACACAAACCAACAAACTCACCTCATTTCATATACTTTCTAGGCTCTTAATACCACCTGATGTAGAGCTAGGAGGATTCAACAACACATCACACAAACCTCTTCAATAATAATCCGTATCAATCTTTGTATAACACATGCTATTAGGCATTGTATATCACATTGGAAACATAACTATGGCACTCATAATTTAGTGCAATAATAACTTCCAAAAAATCAATACTGAAGCCAATATCTCTGGTGATATTGAAGAAAACATAGTTATAGAATTTTACTCCAATTTTTATGAAGATCCAACAATGGAAATGAAAGTTATTGTATTTTTCCCAAAATTGCAAACCCTAGGTAGGGTTCAGACCTGCCCTCACAAAAATGTTCATAACTTATTCAAATATTAATGAAATTTTATGAGACTTAAAGCAAATGAAATTATATTCAAATGGAAACAAAATACGATTGGTTTTAGATCCAAAATATATACTTTATATTCTGTACCATCACACTTTTCAGACTGTAAATTCTACACAATATTGTTAGAATAGGCAATCTCACCAAAATAGTCATATCTGCCACAAACCTCAATAAAATTGAATGAGAAAAAAATAATTGGAAACTAGAAACAAAGATCTTTCCATCAAAATGAATATTTCTTCCATTCCCACTTTGTAAAATTGCTAAATCCTCGGTGGGATGGAAGATATAAGGGTGTACCATCATTTTATCATGGTCTTGGAGAATGGTAGGATCATTGGAGGAAGTGGTGTAAGATTTGTGGCTTGACATCTCTATGTGGCAAGCCTAATTGACAAACAAAAAATTGAGTTTTTGCTTGATTTTGAAGAATCTATTTAAGAGGAACTTAGGGATGATGGTGATAGGTGTAAATAACCTATATGAGTCTAAATTATGGCTTTGGGGTGCAGGGGTGAGCCTAGGTAGTCAAGACCCAGGTGTAGGTCTTTGGATTAGGCCTCTTGGAGCAACGATAGAATAGGCCATGGTGGATTTTGCATAGACAGTCAACAAAAATGGTTTTGAGGCTTTGTAAGAGTCTATTTTGGGAGTCCAAATTCAGTGGTTTGGTGTCATAATAGTCCTCCATGTGTAATTTAAATTGATTGTCCTACCGGGTGGAGTTAAAGACCTTAAATGTAAAAGAGGCCTAAAATATTGGAATGAAAAGTAAAGGATGGTCCCTAGGTGCAAGGTGGGTTGTTGAACCTTGATTTGGTGTGTGTTGACATGTTTCAATTGTTCCCAAATCCTTTAGGTGGTCCGTGTTTATAACCCTAGGTGTGAGGGGTTTCTTCCTTTAAGGAATAGTGGAGTTTAGGACTCCTCATAAGAGTGTTTGAGTAAAGCATTAAGTTGAGTGAATTTTCCATTTGTGATTGTGATTTTTCCTTCCCTCGGCCAATCAAGATCAAATTGTCACTCAAATATGTCCTAGGGTACCGAATTGATTGGATCTATCAACCTAAAGGGTAATCTAATTCTCAACAAAGAAGACCTAAGAGGGGGTTCTTTAGCTTAAAGGGGTCTTCACCACGTATAAAAATCATGGAAAAGAAACCTTAACATTCAACCCACAAAACCTAGTAATGTGCTAAAAATAATGAATGAATAAATTAAGCAATAGCAAGTTAGGGTGTGTGTACTTGTACCTCGGAAATATGAAGAGGATTTTGAAATGCAAAATTTTTGTCAATGTGCTAGGGAGGACTAAGATGGCCTTATTGTTGTCTTAGTCCCACTATTTTTTTTCAAGACAAATAAAAAATCTTCAAATGTCGAAACTAGATTTGAAAGAATCTCTAAAAAATACATTTGAGAGGACTAAGATTCCCTAGGTGGTGACTTAGTCCTCTTCTAAATTTTTGTAATCTCCAAATGTGATCTTGAGGCTCAAGGTCCACACTTTCTTCTTTTCTGATCTTAGGTTCTGAAACTTTTAGATTTGGCCTGTAGGTGAGTTTTTATTAAGATAAAATTTGCAATGCAACTTTGCACTTCAAATGATGTTCAATTCTTCAACCTAAATCTACAAACACAAAAAGAACAAGAGATGAAAAAACTTGTTGATTGTTAGTAAATGGGGGTTCACCTTGGTCAAACCCCTTGTTGGTATTTAAACCTTGAATTGAAATAGAATAATAAAGGGAAATGATGAATAAACAACATGCAATGTTACAACTCACCAAACCCTTGTAGTGAAGTCTGCAACTTGTGTGAAGTGGCTAGCTTGAATGTAGATCTAGAAATGCTTTAATTCTTGATAGATCTTGACTTGAAATGCTTGCTTGAATCAAAGCTCTACATCACAAATGTTAGTTCATAAACACACATGATGAAAGAATATCTTTGATGTGATGCTTGAATCTTGATTATGACTCCAAATTTTTGAAGAATTTCTCTTGAATGTTCTTGTGAACTCAATTATGCTATGATGAATGCTCTCACAAAAGTATTGTATGAAAAATGAATGAAGGAACCTTGTATTTTGGTGCAGGAGCACCAAGTCACTTTAGGTAAATTATTTCAAGTGATAGTTTCTTGAGTTTTTGGGTTTGTTTCAATGCATTAAGGCAATGGTGAGTCCATTCATAAGTTTTTGTGGTCATTTGAGATATTTTGGGTCTAAAATGCAAAAGTTGCAAATCATGTTTAAATGTTGTCAATTTTGACAAAGTTGTCTAAGAGGGTAAAATTTCATTTTCTTGCTTTGAGTCATGTTTTAGGTGGAATAAGGTGTCATTAGACCAATTTTATTTTTTTAGGTTGGTTTGACCAAGTTTGGGGGTCGGTTGTGTCAAACTTGCAAGAATTGCAAAGATTGATGAAAAAGTTGTTAGTGAACTTGTAAAAGTTGTAAACCAATAGTCATTTGGTTGAAAAAGTAGTTGTAACTATTGAATTTGGTGGGAAAACCTTTAAAAATTCTTGTTAACTTAAAGGGATGGTTGGTGAGGTTCATCATTAAGAAGAATCAATAAAATTTCATTGCTTTCCTTGCAAAAAACTATGTTTTACCAAAAATTCTGAAGTTTCATTGTGATGTACGGCCCATACAGACCTATCTTGGTGCCAAATTCTTGTTCAATCTATTGGAGGATGAATTAAATTTTATTTGGCTCTATTCTAAAAAGTTTTCATCAAGGATATAAAGCTTTTTGTGGCCATATCTCTGTAAACAGGTCAAAATACCCTATTTTAAGGGTTTGTGCAAAAAAATTACTTTGTAAGCCATTCCACCCATTGTCATCTTCAGTATCATAGTAGAATAGCCTATTTGGGTCTGTTTTAGATGTGTGTAGGGTCCATTGGTTTAGGGAAGATGTTTGAAGGCATATTGAGACGTTGTCAGGGTTGTAATAGTGTAATTTTTTCTTGAAATTGGTGGCTTTACACTAGGCCTTGGTGATTTATGACTGACAGTGGTTTGGTGATTGTTTCTTAAGAATGTACACACATAAATATGGATGTTTTAACTGGTTCCAAGTTCTGGGAAGGTTAGTAATATAGTTTTACAATAAACCAGGTCATATGAATAGCCTAAAACAAGGGTTTCTTGGATATGTTTTTGGGAAGGTGTGTTTATGCAAACAAATAGTGAAATTGGGTGTTTGCATTTTTTTTAATGCTGCCCCATTTATTTTTAGGGTAGGCAGTGTGTAAAAATTGGTGGCCCATTGTAAAATTGGCCTAATTCATGGCCTAGGTCAATGTAGAAGTCAAGAACTGGAACTGGTGTCTCAAAAGAGTTGCAAGGGATTCTAAGTTATGTTTTAGGATGCTTTGATGTGTATCAAAAACAACAAGGATTTCATTGGTTGAGTGAATTTGGAGTGAATTTGGTTTAAGTTTTTTGGTCTGTAGACCTAGTAGAGAAGGAGAGTGCATTGTGTGAAGAAATTCCCTTGTGAGGGTTTGAAGTGTCAATACTTGTTGAATAGGATTGGATTTGTGTTGTTTGTGTTGGAAACTACCCAAGTTGCTATCAATTGGTATCAAAATAAAGCTAGTAGATCTTTTAAGGGGGAAGGTTAAAGGTTTATGTGCAAGGAAAATGTGTAATTGGAGGAATCAAAATGCCTCCTAAAGGAAGCACTGTTGTTAGGAAGATTGATCAACAGGCTAGGGAATTTGAAGCCTTAAAAAGGGAAATGGCTACATTGAAGTCTATAACTGGGGTTGATATGGATGAGAGTAATTATGAAGAGGAAGAGACCTCTAGTGAAGAGGAAGAATTGGATCTAGATGATGTGAGGATGTTGAAGCTTTTGAAGGTTGTGAAAAGTGATGGACATGGAAAAATGGACTTGCCTATGTATGGAGGAAAACTAGATGGTGAAGGTCTCTTGGATTGGATAGGAGCCATGGAGAATTATTTTGAAAGTGAGAAGATAGATGAAGAACACAAGGTGAAGAAGCTGAAAACCAAGTCAAAAGGACATGCTTTGTTGTCATGGAATTTTGTGCAAGATGAAAGGCACAAAAATGGAAAGGATAAGATCACTTCTTGGGAGAGAATGAAGGAAAAAATCAAAGGTAGGTTCCTTCCTAGTGATTATAATGTTCAATTGCTTAAAATAATTCAAAATATTAGGAAAAAGTACTTAGATGTACAAGCATACACCGAGGAGTTCTATAGGTTAAGAATAAGAAAAAATCACGAGGAAGATGAGGAAGAAAGAGTGGCAAGGTATCTTAATGGTCTAAGGTATCATATACAAGATGAAATAAGTTTTATTCAACACCAAAGATGATAGAAGAATGTTTTCAAATGGATATAAGGGCTGAGGAGAAAGTGAAGAGGAGAAAAGAGAAGGTAACAAGAGGAAGAGGCAATACTTCTAGGGGTAGAGGTATGTTTTCTATGCCAAAATAGTCCAAAGAAGATTAAGAAGATGTTGGTAAAGGAAAAGAACAAGTGGTTGAGTCTAGAGGTGGATGGAGAGGTGGAAGAACAAACTATAGTGGTAGATATACAGATCAAGGAAGAGATCCTAATGTGTTTTCAGGAAGGTGTTACAAGTGTGGTGAATTTGGTCATGCATTCTTCAAGTGTCCTAACAAGTTTGGTGCTGCTTCAAGTGGGAGTGGGAGAAGAGGTGAAAAGAGAGTTCAAATTGTGCAAGAAGATGAAGAGGAAACTGTCAATTCATCAAGTCATAACTATGTTTCTAAAGTTGGTGAGATTTTGATGCTACAAATACAAATCTTGAAGGCCTCCAAGGAGAAAGAACCATTGCAAAGGAGAAGTCATTTCAAGACCACCTACAAGAGAAAAGGTAAGGTATGCAAGTTAGTAATAGATTTAGGTTGCACTGGCAATATAGTATCAAAGGAAATGGTAGATAAGTTGAATTTGGTGAAAGTTCCACATGAAACACCCTACAAAGTGTCATGGCTAAATGATGATCAATCACTTCTAGTTAATGAGTAAGCTTTAGTTGAATTTTAGATTGGAGGATACAGGGATAGGGTACTTTGTGATGTTCTACAAATTCAATTTTGCCATTTATTGCTTGGAAGGCCATGGCAATTTAAAAAATGTGTTGTGGATGATGGATGGGCTAATACATACCAAATTGAGCATGAAAGGAATTCATTTTCCATTGCAAGAAGAAGTTTGTTGGAAATAAGCAACACTAAGAGAGGGGGTGAATCAGTGTTCTACAAAAATAATTTTGTTATTCTAATCATTAACTCACTTTAGGCATTCAACCAAAAGAAATATGTAGAAACAGAAAGCAAATAACCACAACGCCATAACACAAGGATTTTTAATTGGAAAACCTGTTAGGGGAAAAACTATGGTGGATGGAAAATCCGCAATATAATCTAAGTATACTCAAAAATAATTTTACAAAATGGGAATGCAGTTGCATTCAGGCTCATTTCCTAGAGCTCACTACTCAAAATAGGAAGGCACACTGCCTTACAGAAATTTGGATTAGATCCAAGAGAATGAACTAAAAGAATAACATCTAAAAATGCTTTATTATAGTTTTGGTTAGGCTCAGTTGTCAATCTTCTATCCTTCTGACTGATACTAAACTTCTGCTCAGCTTTGCTCTAACTCGCACCACAAAATATTTATGCACAAGTGAAACTGTGTATAAAATCGCTCTAACACTCTTTTGGTATTCGTAATACACATCAACACACCATGCATACATATGAAAATGATATAATAGATCATACATATATATTTGTGACTAACAATGTAATCGCAACAAGTCAGCTTCAATAAAACTTAAAAATATTAGCAGCTGTTAGCTCAAATCTTAAGAATTATCCAATGCACATCCACAATGATCGATCACAACTTAGCTTGGACCCAAAAAATAATGATCAAACACAAAAATATTTGAATAAAGATTCCTTGAATATCTGCAACACATTTTATAGACTAAGTTGGCCCCAAAATACTGATAAACAAAAAAGTATCAACTGGATCACCAAACTTACACATGACTTGGTACGAAGCACTAATATTTTTGGATAACACAAGAAATACACTAATGAACCTTTTGTGAGATCCACAACTCAAAATAGCAACTGGAAAACTACAAGTGAATTGATGAACACCAAACTCCTAGATGCTCTGCTCTTCCTTACTATTTGCAAACTGTCTACCGGTGGGAGTGAATGATGACGTGCGGTTCAGTCACCAACTAGGGTTACCATCAATGAAAACACCAAAGCATAATTGCAGTGTCTCTTACCAACAATCTCCCCCTTTCACATTGATGGCAACACTTAGTGAAAAATGACTAAGTGTCAAATCAAAACCAACATGAATTACACTGCCACTTCAAAAATTCAAAAAAAAACTTCAATCTCAGCTCAAAAAAGCAACTACCCCTAAGACAAATACACATTTTTCACTGTACACTTCTTCCCCTTTGACATCAATGGAAAAAACTGGGGAAACTGAAACAAATTTCCAAAACTGTACAGGCATGAACTTGTAACTAACAAAGATCTGAAAACATCTGCAAAGTCTTGCTTCAACAATCTTAAATTGTTGTCGCAAACCTTTTTGAGACTCTCCAAAATTGTTATGTGACCACACATTAAATAAGATTGAGCTTCTGTAGATTCAAGATTCTCTAGGTCACTAACTTCCACAACATCTTTAGTTTCCTTCAATGCACTCACCATTAATTCAATCTTTGGAAAAATTAGTCCCTGAATTCACATACTCTCCTAACAATCTTATCATTTTCATTCTTTAAACACCTTATTTTTTCAAGTAGAGATGTTACTTGACCTTCTTGCTGAGCCACATCACCAGCTAATGGATCAAATGTATCAGAAATGATAGCCAATTGATTTTTAAGACCCTTCACCTTTTTCTCGTTACCATCAATAAATTTGGACAAAACCAAACATGCCTTATAGGACTTTCCAGCTTCAAATATGGAACCTTGAATGTTCTTCATGCAAGTGGCTAACAAATTCTTATCTTTTGCAATCACTTCCTTCAACCAACTAAGTCTTTTACCATTAAACTATTTTTGCACTTTATCCTCAGTAGATTTTCAAGAGACTCAAATTGAGTACTTACAACATTTATGAGATTGTTTAGCTCACTGGAAGAGGAACCAAATAGATCCATGACATGAGTAGGAATTAATTTCTATAGAACTCCAGATGTAAGGATTAGCAATTCACTATCCTCTATGTGAGATTGCAGAATCTTCTTACTGGCCTTAGCTTGTGCAATTGATGTGACCTTCATCATCTGAATTGGGTACAAAGTGGATATATTCATTGAGCTTTCATCCAATTCAGAATCAAAATTTTCCTATTTCTCCATTAGAGATCTCTTCACTACCTCAGCAGTGTCTCTTGCCTCCATTTTGATTTCTTGAACTTTTTCTTCTTTAGCCTTGGGTTCCTTAAAGACTATTTCTGGATTTCCTTTGGGCACTCCAACCTCTTCATTTTGCACCCCCTTCTCCTCAGCTAATACCACCTTAGGAACTTTAGTTTCCATAGGTTTCTTTGTATTTTCCACATTAGGAGGAATCTAAAAATCCTTAGCATCTACATTCACTTCCTCATTTTCTAGAACATTTTTAGTATTCAGTTCCTCAACATTAATCTTATTCTTTGACAAAAAATCTTCTAGAATATTCTTGGTTTCACCAACAATAGCATCAGTTTTACCAATTTTGAGTTTATTCACCCTTTTCTTGCTCTTAAATTCCTTTTTATCCTTGTCAATGAGTGAATTCATCTCCTCAATTGACATTTTTGGACATAAATCTGCAAGAATTCTCTTCCTCAGATTCTCTTCTTCTCTACTAGCAGTTAATCTTCTCGACTCCAAAATATCATACAGACTCTTTGGTAATCTAGACATAATATCAACAAGAACTTTATTGAAAATTTTCATATGTTTTATTATGGATTAAATTCAAGAATTCTTTCACTGGATTCATCAAAAGTTTCATACAATTCATAGAGGGGCTTGAGATTTCCATCCTTGATAACTGCATTCTCAACTTCCTCAACTAACATACCAGGTTTGTCAACCTTTTCCCTTGTCTTTGCTTCTTCTTCTTTACTGGAATATTTCCTCTTGTTTAACTTGACAGCCTAAGTTTTGGTAGCCTTCATTTCTCTCAAAATTTGTTCTGATTTTGTTCCTTATCTTCTGAAGTAGCTTCATATGTTCTTGTGCTTTTATTCTTCTTCCTTTTACTAGAAGCCTTGTCTTGAGCTAGCTTGGCTGCAAGGGAACTCCTTGTAGATCTAGTGTAGGCAAAGGATGCTCCCGGACTAGCAGACTCTATTTTTTCTTGCTCTACTTCAGCCCCATCTCTCTTTCTTCTTGCTTCTTTCAATTTCTCTATAGGTATTCCCACAATTTTTGCAAAAAATTCTACCTCTTTTCTTACCCTCCTGGCTATCACCATTTTTTTCAATTCCACATGAACCTACATACTTTTCTCTCCATAATTTCCAAACTGCTCTTCTCCCTAATAAAAAGGATAACTCAACCATTTTTATGTATACATCTTCAAGATGTTCTCCTCTACTTCATATCCCATAGGCATGATCCATACTATTCTAGGATCAGTAGCTTCCATATGACATTGATCAATATCCACCATGAAGTAGATAGTATTTTTGTATTGTTCCACAATTGAAGTGGGAATTTTCCTTGACAGGAATCATATTTTAGAAATTTTTGAAGTACCCCCAAAGGGTAGTATTCTTGACCTGACAATCACCAATTCCAAACAACATATGCCTTATCTGAACAAATACAAGCTCATCATTTTTCCAATGTACTTTTCCAACACCTAGAACCTCATCCATGAAATAGAAAAATAAACACAATGCAGATTACCATATTTGAAAGTATTATTCGTATCTTTCTTGATCTTTCCCAACTTCTCAATCAACTAACTTCTAAGTGGCTTGCACAAGTAATATTCTACATTTTTTTTTACCATTTCATAAGCTGCATAGATGGTCATACTGGATAAAGAATTATATCCCATCTAGAATGGTAGATCTTGTAGCCAATGACCATAGATGAAAATTTTACATCCACTTCAGCAATATCTTCTATTGTCATTTCTCTTCTATCCCATTGAGCACCTGTTGCCTCAGTAACCTTCTCATTCTTCACAGATTTCAAGACTAGAAGTCTACTGATGGAATTCAGACCTATAACTACACATATACCCTTTTTTTAAATTTTGAATGGCACATCCAACAACATGAATCCAGAATGAGCATGGCTCAAAATGTATCTAACCCATTCACTTTCCTCAAATATGGGAAATTTTGTAAACTGCATGAAATTCTTCTCCTCTAGGGTTTGGTATTTCGGTTTGACAGTGAAATATCCTCCAAGTATATGGTTTGAATAAAAATTCATTATTTGAGAGGTTCCCAACTCTTCAATGTTAGCATGAATATAAGCCCTAATATCCTCAATGTGTAAGACTTTGTACAACACATATGAGAATGCACCGAGGGGCTCAATCTCAATAGACTTATAAGGGTGCCACTTAAACTTAGGATAGGGTCTATCCTTGACTTTGACTACTAGAGGAGTGGAAATGATTGCAAATTCCCAAATTCATAGGCTTTTTAATAAATACATAACCGTCAAATTGAAGTTTGATCATAGATTCTTCTTCACTCTTTGAATCCCTATTTCCATGTACTGAGATAGATTATTCTTCTACGAATCTCCAAAACTATACAATACTACCTCCTATTGGGTTAAATGACATCTGACAAGCATTGATCAACCTACTGGACTGATCCACATTCCAATATCAATTTCCTATAGGGAGTTAAATCATTTTCTTGATAGCTCCCCCTAGGCCAAAGGCCTAAAACTAATTCCCAAAGGAATTACAAGAAGTAGATTTTGGTGTTGGCACATTTCCTTTGACAGAGGGATTCTTTTTCACCCATTTCTTCTAAATTTTCCTCCTAATCACATTAGTAGTAACTTTCCCTTTTCCTTTTACATCCTGCTATATATTCTATCTTATCGGACCTCTTCTATTCCAATAGAATCTAACAATATGGTCAAATTTGTTGCAGTTGTGACACACAACATTTCTTTATTCAGACCAACTGTCCCACTGATTTTTCCTTGATCTGCATTGGTTAGCAATATGCCCAAATCTATTACATGCATAGTATTTGATATCTCTATGAAAGTTGCTCATCATATTTCTACATTCACTAGACTTATGACCAAACTTATTACAATTAAAGAACTAACCTGAGAATGATGGTCCACTTGGATTCATCTTGCTTCTACACTAAGAAGCCATATCGCCAAATTTATTGCAAGAAAAACAATATCCATTAAATCTCTGAGCATTTTGTTGTCTCTATGGATTCCTTCTAGCTCCATTTATCTGATTTCCTTGGCAGAATCTTCCTTGTCCAAAATTCCTTTGTCCAGAGTTCCTTTATCCAGATTGAGAACTTTCACCTTCCTCATAGCCAAGACCTCACTTGTCACCGTCAGTCCTCTAACGTTTAATCAATTCATCAAGCTTGGTTGAGCTTGCTTTTAATTTCTCCTTGTACTCATTTGCAGCAGTAAGTTCATCTCCAAAATCATCAAGTTGTTTTTCAAGTACTTCCTCATTGTTTATAGATTGTTCCAATTCATTGTCCAACTAGCTGCATTGTTCAGATATTTCTTTCAAGGATTGAGAAATCTTTTATTCCTTCTTTTTATCATCAATCTCCTTGGTCATCTTCATCATGCTAGATTCCATCGCACACTTCAAGGAAGAATTTTCTTTGGAAAATTTTTCGCATTATTTTGTTTTCTCCTTCAAGGCATGAATAAGTTGTTCATATTCCATGCTTTTTTTCTTCTACTTGAGTTGATCAAAGAATTCCTTTCTTTTCTCCCTTGATTCATTGATTTTGTCTTTTTGTGACTAGATGAATTTTTCTACACTCTCAAGATTTTCTTGCAATTCCCGGTTCTCATATTTTGACTGGTCAAGATCATCCAAGCCCACCATAAGTTGTTGTTCAAGAATGCTTGCATCCATTATAAACATTTTCAAAGATCTCCCCAAGCTGTTATACTTCTTTCGAGGAACTAGCTTTGATACCAATTATTGGAAACAAGCAACAATGAGAGGGGTGGTGAATCACTGTTCTGCAAAAATTAACTTTGTTATTTTGATCATTAACCCAGTTTAAGAATTCAATCAAAAGAAATATGTAGAAACAGAAAGAAAATAACCACAATACCATAACACAAGGATTTTTACGTGGAAACACTATTAGGGGAAAAACCACGATGGATGGCCAATCCACAATATAATTTGAGTATACTCAAAAAGAAGTTTACAAAATGGGAATGGACTTGCATTTAGGCTCACTGCCAAGAGCTCATTACTCAAAATAGGAAGGAACACTGCCTTACAAAAAATTGGATTAGATCCAAGAGAATGAACTGAAATAATAACATATTCTACAAATGCCTGATTACAATTCCAGTTAGGCTCAGTTGCCGATCTTCTATCCTTCTAATTGATACTAAAATTCTGCTCTACTCTGCTCTAACTCGCACCAAAAAAATCTTTATGCACAAGTGAAATTGTGCATAAAATCACTCTAACACTCTTCTAGTATTCAAAATACACATAAACACACCACACAAACATATGAAAATAATATAATAGATCATACATATATATCCATGACTAACAATTTAATCACAACAAGTTGGCTTCAATAAAACTTAAAAATATTAGCAATTGTCAGCTCAAATATTAAGAATTATCCAATGCACATCTACAACGGTCGATCATAACTTATCTTGGACCCAAAAAATAATTATCAAACACAAAAATATTCGAATAAACATTCCTTGAATATCTGCAACACATTTTATCAACTAAGTTGGCACTAAAATACTGATAAATAGAAAAGTATCAATCAGATCACCAAACTTACACATGACTTGGTACAAGGCACTAAGATTTCTGGATAACATAAGAAACACACTGTTGAACCTTTCATGAGATCCACAACTCAAAATAGCAACTAGAAATATGCAAGTGAATTGATGAACACCAAACTATCGGATGCTTTATTCTTCTTGACTGTGTTATGAAATAACTTGCACAATAGAAGAATATGATATGAAATATGCTACAAATACTTGATAATAGCTGAGAATAACAAGCCACTTCGAGGGGGAAAACCTCCAAATATCTATAATAAGAACACACTTCACAATATGATGATGAAATAAGACTCACAACCTCCTATATATACCTATTTATGCCTAGGATATCACCTAGGTCGACCCAAAAAAAATAATAATAATATAATAATGATAACATGAATTAATTAGGAGTTAAGGTAGTCACAAGCCGACTATTCATAACCCGATGCACTATGGAGGTAAGGAAATAACATGCCCCCCACCTTTACAAAAGTGTTATCCTCAACGTTGAACACTTGTGGTAGTTTCTTCATATAATCTTCATCATCCCATGTGGTAACTTCAACTAGAAAATATTTCCTTATAATGAGGTAACTTGGAATTGTTGATGTCCCTAGCTTCTTCATGTGTGTCTAGAAAATTAAATTCATTTCCAAGATGTGTCTTCCCTTTGCATCAATCTCTTGATGGTGATGAATGTGTTCTTCGTTTACTTGAACCTTTTGAGGAATAGTACATGGTACCCTTGCATTGGTTGAATAGATTGATTAGGAACTTCTTATTCTTCTTTCACTTCTTCTTCTTCATTTTCTTTTTCTTTTTCTTTTGTTTCTCCTTCTTTTTCTTCTTCTTCTTCTTCTTCTTCTTCTTCTTCTTCTTCTTCTTCTTCTTCTTCTTCTTCTTCTTCTTCTTCTTTTGGTTCTTGGTTGCTTGAGACCTCATTTCTTGGTTCATTCTAAAGGCACATAACATGCTACGTATGTCAGATATATCTCCTCTTAGGTCACACATATCCATCTTCATTAAGGAAATGTCTTCCTTGACCTTACTGATTTCCTCATAAGGATTAATATCCTCTACTGGTACCCAATCCTTATCAAAAGTCTTCCTCGGTGTGACAACACTCTTTTTGCCCCTTGTTACAAGCTCCGTCATGATGGGAATCACTGATTTTGAAATAAATCACACAAATGAAAATTAAATTCTTTGAAATTTTTACATAACTTACTAGGACTGAAATAACTCACCTAAAAAAATTCCAAGAAATAAGTAGATTTGCAGCCTTGAGAGTGATATTTGTGAAAAAAATTAATTTTTCAATAACTTGCTTATTTCTACTCCAATTCCTCCAAATGTTTTACTCTAATCCCCTTTAGTATGTCTTCCAAAACCCAATAAAAATTAGGCTCCAATTTGGCAATATGTGAGAGATATGCATATTCTAAATAAATTGTGTAAAAACCCTAATTTTGTAATAATTCACTCAATTCTACTCCAATTCTTCTGAAATATGGACTATAACTTCTTTAATATTTTATTCAAAAACCCTTTAAAAATCAGAAAAAAATTTGCGAAAATCTGAAAGATATGCTCTTCCCAAAATTGCCTCCAACATTGAGAAAAAACCTTGCGTCTACGATGCCAAGATCATGCTCTGATACCACTTGTTATGAAATAAATTGCACAATAGAAGAATATGATATGAAATATATGCTTCAAATACTTGATAATAACTAAGAATAACAAGCCACTTCGAGGGGGAAAACCTCCAAATATCTCTAATGAGAACACACTTCACAATATGATGATGAAATAAGACTCACAACCTCCTATATATACCTATTTATGCCTATGATATCACCTAGGTCAATCCAACCAACTAAATAATAATATAATAATGATAACATGAATTAAATAGGAGTTAAGGTAGCCACAATCCAACTATTCATAACCTGATGCACTATGGAAGTAATGACATAATAGACTATTTGTAAACTGTCTATCAGTGGGAGTGAATGATAATGTGTGGATCAGTCACCGACTAGGATTTCCATCAATGACAACACCAAAGAATAATTGTAGTGTCTCTTTCCAAAAAATTCAAGGAGAATATCAAGACATCCAAGGTGATCATTATGGGTAATAAGGATTTTGTGCAAGTTGAGAGTGAAAAGGAGATGAAGGTTGTAGACACCACAAGGAGGGAAGAAGCCATTCTGGTGAATTTGCAGAATGATGCCATGTTGGAGAGAAAAGATGGTGAGTTGCTAATTAAATCTGATCATGGAAAGGCCAAGGATGAATTTATGTTGAAGGTTCAAGATAGGTTTATGAAGCATGATAGGATTATGGTTGGGAAAATATCTTGTCCATTGAATGCAAATGAGGGTATAGGACAGTTCAGTTGTGTTGTTTTAGAGGCTAGTGGATTTGATGGCATAGGAGTTAAAAAAACATAAAGTATAATCACTGAGGTCAAAGGTAAAGGTGCAAGGAGCAAGGTTCTCTATAAAGTGAAAGAGAATGAGAATAAGTGTACAATGAGGACGAGGGGAATAAAATCAGTGGGAAAGTGGACAGGGGTTAGGTTGCAAAGATCAAGGTAGGTGTAACGTCAACTGATGACAAGGAAAGATGAAGAGACAGTCAATAGGGGACGTCACAAAGATGAAGCAAATACAAGAAATAAATAAGTCTATCAATGTAGAGAACAAAGAAAGGTTGCAGCACCTGATTCCATGGAGGATATTTCTAGACCGAGGATAATTTGGAGGACTTAAAGATGTTGTGAAGAAACAAGGTTCAAGGTAGTACAGTCCTCATGGGATATGAGGTTTTCCTTTCGGTGGGTTGCATGGTGTTAGAGCACCAAGTCACCTTAGGTAAATTGGGTCAAGTGATAGGTTATTGAGTTTTTTGGGTTGTTTCATGTAATAATGCCATGATGAGGCCATTTATAAGATTTTGTGGTCATTTGAGTCATTTTGGGTCTAAAATGCAAAAGTTACAAATCATGTCTAAAAGATGTCAATTTTGACAAAGTTGTCTAGGAGGGTAGAATTTCATTTTATTTCTTTGAGTCATGTTTTGTGTGGAATAAGGTCTAATTAGACCACTTTTAATGTTTTAGGTTGGTTTCAGTAAGTTCAGGGATCGGTTGTGTCAAACTTGCAAGAATTGCAAAGATTGTTGAAAAAGTTGTCAGTGCACTTGTAAAAGTTGTAAACCAATGGTCATTTGGTTTAAAAAGTAGTTGAAACTATTGAATTTGGTTGGAAAACCTTTAAAAAGTCTTGTGAACTCAAAGGGATGGTTAGTGAGGTTGATCAATGAGAAGAATCAATAAAATTTCATTACTTTCCTTGAAAAAAAACTGTGCTTTACCAAAATTCTGAAGTTTCCTTCTGTTGTACAACTTGTACAGGTCAATCTTGGTGCCAAATTTTTTTTGAATCTATTGAAGGATGATTTAACTTTGATTTGGTTCTATTCTGAAAGGTTTTCATCAAGGATAAAGCTTTTTGTGGCCCTATCTCTGTAAATAGGTCAGAATACACTATTTTAAGGGTTTGTGCAAAAAAATGACTTTGTTAGCATCTGTATCTTGGTGGAATGGCCTATTTGGGTCTATTTTAGATGTGTGTAGAGTCTATTGGTGTAGGGAAGATGTTTGAAGGAATTTTGAGATGTTGTCCAAACTATAATAATGTAAATTTTGCTTGAATTTGGTAGATTTACACTAGGGCTTGGTGATTTATGACTGACAGTGGTTTGGTGATTGTTTCTTAAGCATGTAGAAACATAAATAAGAATTTTTAAACTAGTTCCAAGGTCTAGGAAGGTTGATGATATATTTTTACAATAAACCCTCATATGAATAGCCTAAAATAAGGGTTTCTTGGATATTTGTTTGAGAAGGTGTGTTTATGTAAAAAAATAGAGAAATTGAGTGTTTCGATGTCTATTTAGTGCTGGCCCATAGAGTTTGAAGGTAGGTAGTGTGTAGAAAGTGGCGATCCTTTGTAAAATTGGCCCAATTCATGGCCTAGGTTAGAGTAGAAGTCAATAATTGGATCTAGTGTCTCAAAAGAGTTGTAGGGGATTTTGAGTTATGTTTTAGGATGCTTTGATGGGTATCTAAAACAACAAGTAGTTGGGTATGTTCAGGATCATCATGGAAAAAACAAGCCCTTAAGTGGCAAAAAATTGAAAGAAATCAGAGTTAGGAAACTTGATGTAAAAATTTGAATAAGTTATCTATATTATTTCAAAAATATGTAAGAATAGAATCTGTGGAAAATTGATTGTAGTTTCTAAATTACTAGGTTTATTTAGAAAAAATATATATCTATTTGGTGAAAATTTGAAATTTCAATGCAATATTACTTAAATTTTAGGGAAAAATTAAGAAGTAGGTGTCTATCTAACCACCCTAACCCCAATAAAATGATAATATTTTATATATAAGTAGAGGACTCATGTCCCGATGTGATGCATATTTTTTGTAATTTTTTTCCAAGTAAATAATTAATTATGATTTTTTTATTACAACTTTAAAAAAATGTAAAAACTTGTATGTCTAACCACCTTAACTTGGTCAAAACTTCATGAAATTCAATTTTTAAAAATCCTATAGTATGTGAAGCATAGAATGTGACACATGTTTCAGATTCAAAAAACGTGATACCATTTGAAAGCTATAGAATTTTTCAATCAACCTATTGATCAAGACTTTAGTCATAATTCAAAGAGAAAATAAATAATAATTATTTATTAAATTCAAAGTAAAGCATAATTTATATTGGTGGAAAGCTGAGAATATCCTTTAAAAACCCTTTTCGTTTCATCAATTTTGGGTAAAAAAAGTCGTCAGCCACACCCTACAAATACCCATCATATCACCAGTTTTTGGCCCATCATGATCCTGGACATACCCAGTTGCTTAGTTGATTTAATTTTGAGTGAGTTTGGTTTAATTTTTTAGGTCTATAGACCTAGTAGAGAAGGAGATTGCATTGTGTGAAGAAATGACCTTGTGAGGGTTTGAAGTGTCAATACTTGTTGAATAAGGTTAGATTTGTGTTGTTTGTGTTGGAAGCCACCTAGGTTGCTATCATATTTATACTTATCCATGCTTAACATCCTGAAATTACAACACTACAAGATGACATATGAAATCATTAATTAAAGGATGCTAAATCCTACCAAGACTTGAAATTAAATCCAAAAAATACCTTAAGGGGGACTAAGATGCCCTAGGTGGCATCTTAGTCCCGAGGTATGAAACTCGAGGCATAGAATCCAAAAAGGGGCCACTTTAAGGCACATTTAATATTAGGACAAATTAGATATATAGAGTGGCCCCCCACCCCATATAAAGTATAGATAGTGTGAGCACCTCTCAAATCTGCAAACATTCTAAGCTCCATAAAGAAGGTGAGTGCATACAAATTTGCTAAATACTCCTATATTTCCTACACATGATAGCAAATCAAACTAAATTGAAAGCATGAAAGATACATAATGCACACTTTATCTCGTATTGGATTGGTGCTATTGTAGAGAATAGCCCTTTCCCAATCCTTGCTTAAGCTTGATGTTAAGATGCTATGAAGATGATGATAAGATGGGCAAGATTAGCTCTTCATTGAAGAGAGTAACCTTGTAGGAGATTGTGGAGATTTGTGGAGGATTTTCTTGAATAATGATGCCTCTATTTTATAGATTTTCAAATGTTGAGTGTTTAAAAGGGACCAATGTGGGACTAAAAAATAGGCCAATGAAAAGAGGCCACTTGTCATCATGTGAGTGGTTGATGCATGTGCAAGATTTGGGAAATGTGCCCAAGAGGGAGAAATTTCAAATTCAAATTTGAGAGTAAATGCTGAGTGGGGGACATGTAAGAGTTTATTAATTGCTTTGTTGGATGTACATGCCCACTTGGTTTTGAATTCAAACTTGATGGAATATTCCATGTTGAGTGAAAATGTTGATTTAAATAAATCAATAAATTGATTTATTTGTGCAAGTGGGATTATCTAGAGGATGTGACATGCATTAGATTAGGTTTAATCAGGATTAATTAGCTAGGATGTTTGACCTTTTTGACTTAAATATTTTGATTTATTTAAATCAAAAGGGATGGAAAATGCATTTTGAGGTTTTAATTAAATAAAGTTTGATTTATTTAATTAAAGGATGAGGTGCACCTTTGATTTATTTGAATGAATAACCTTAGGACTAAAGACTTGATTTACCTAGTGAATGGATTTGTTGCATTTGATTTATTTAATGAGCGGATGAACGTGAATTGAGTGCATGATGTTAATTTCACGTGTCTACATTTTGCCTCTCTTTGAAGCAATGTACTTGCTGCGTTGGTTCAAAGAATAAACTTTCTGCGATCAAAATTCAAAAAAATTATGATTTTTTCAGTTGCCCCAGTGAAAAAAAGTACACTAGTACATTGCCCCCTCTAGAGATCAAGTGAAAATATTCGATTTGAGGGTCGATCTCACGATAAAGAGGTTTAAAATGGATGGTTATGGATGATGATGCAAATGAGATGATTTTAAGATGCTTAGAATAACAAATCTATATTACCTTAAATAACTTAAATGATGATATGATGTGATGATGGATGAGATGGATGATGTGATATGATGTGATTATGCAAATGTATGATTTATGTAGATGCTTAGACTAACAGATCTATATTATGAAGATGATGCAAATGCAATGCATGTGAAGTGATCGATGTTTCCTATTATGTATGAT
>VDFB02075321.1:271970928-272044766 GCA_007258455.2 Sequoia sempervirens
TTTTAAGATGCTTAGAATAACATATCTATATTATCTTAAATAACTTAAATGATGATATGATGTGAGATGGATGGGATGAATGATGTGATATGCTATGATTATGCAGTGGATTTTTTTATGCAAATATGTGATTTATGAGATGCTTAGATTAACAAATCTATATTATGATGATGATTATGTATGTGAGATGATATGCATAATACTAATGGTTTGTGGATGCAAGATGGATGCATTGATGGTGATGATTAATTATTCATGACGTGATGTTAGTGCAAAAAAGAAGACATTAAATGATGACAAGAGGATCCAACAAGCCAAATTTAAGAGATATGATGATGAGAAACGGTGATGAAAAATGGATGATTTGCTTATCAAGGATTGGGATTTTAAAAGGGTCACTTACCTTATGTTTGATAACACACATAAGTACAATGCATCAAGGTATAAGGACCAGGATGGCATGGTACTTAGTGTGATGGAATTTGACATGACAAATAGATAGGAGTATTCTTGTTCAAACCTGACATACGGAAACCTTGCTAGGATGCACTTTAGAAGTTTCAAACATCTTGGACCAAAACACGGAAAGGTATAACCAATTGATGCAATAGTCAACAAGCTGTCCAAAACATCCTCTATACATATCTAACAAAGCAAGTATTCGCCAAGGTTATTTTACAAGAACGTCCAACAAGCATAGCATACAAAAGGATAATGATCGTTGCCCCATTCCTATCTCTCTAAATACTTCGTTCGGATATCCTCGAGAGGTCCTTGGACTGAGCGCAATAAGATAAGTCAAAAGAAAAAGATAAAGCACACAAACAAGTTGATGTTCTTCAATATCGTTAACCAAAAGGGAATGTGTTTTTCAGGATAAGAACCGAAGCTATTGCCAAAAGATAATGCCCATTGTAGGAAGGATTCATCCTAGGACATGTTAGTGGATGGCGGCACATCATTTTGTTTATCCAAAGTGTTATTTCTGATAAATAATGCTCGTTGTAGGAAGGATTCATCCTAGGACATGATGTTATCAGATGATTGATATGGGACTATTTGGATGATGGACTATCGACACAAAGAATTGACCAACTTGTTTATGTACTGACTTAAACCTGAGACTTGACGTTTGGAGTTTTACTTTTAACCTACTAGAATTTTTTCTAACTATTTCACCAAAGGTTGAGGATGACGATCAATTTATTATGGGTGGTGTTTTTACAGGTGCAAGCGAGATGAGGCGGATGGATTTTTTCAAATATTTGAATGTTTTTGGAGTTTTGCAATGTTTTGAGACTAACCTAAAGACCTATCATAGGAGCCTCAGGGGTTGATCAATAGATTAGTCTCTCCTACGTTATACACACAGAGACCACATAGTTCGACTGACAACTTGACTAATTTACAAATGAAGATATACATGATGAAATGTCAGTTTATTATGATAGACTCCTAAAGGACTAACCTAAGTGTCTCAGGGATGATCAAAGATCAACCTTGCCTACGTTCAAGCTTAGAGATGACGTAGTTCGACAAGACGACTCTTTTTTTTGGCTTTTTGACTAACTTTTTGACCTGTTTTGAGATTTTTGATATGTTTTGATGTTTTTGGATTTTCTGATGTTTTGATGTTTTTGGATTTTCTGATATTTTGATGTTTTTGGATTTTCTAATTTTTCGATGTTTTTGGATTTTCTAATGTTTTGATGTTTTTGGATTTTTGGATTTTTGGATGTTTTTTTTTTTTGGATTTTCTAATATTTAGGATTTTAAGAATATACACAAATCCAATCCAATGAGAACATGCCCCTAGCATGATGCAATAGACTACTCTGATAAAGGCAAGATAAATACGACCTTGAGGATGGGCGAGTGAATGTAGGAGCGATCCTTGATCGACAACTAAGAACCAAGCTATGGAGTGCTGGTCACAGTGGATAGTGATGGATGGAGACCTGAAGATGCAATGGATGATGCAAACCAAATGGATGGATGATGTAGAACAAACCATAAAGATCTTGGTGGATGGAAAGTGCTTATTCTGCTTGAGTGCACGTTTTCGGGTTTTTCACCAAGGTACTTGACCAAAGTGCCATTGAAGTGGTTTTCACTAGAGGACGATTTTTTTCTTTACTATTTTTTATCCTTTTTTCTAATTTTTTTTGGATTTTTCGCTTCTTCTTTTTTGATATTTTTTTTGATATTTTTGTTGTCACCAAGACGCATGTTTGCCAGGTTTTCACCGAAGTAACCATTTTTTAGGACATTTTCTGATTTTTTGGATTTTTTGGTTCTATACCTTGAAATATTTAGGCATAAAACTTTTTGAGATGAGAGCTATTCATAGGCTCCTGCAGAGGTTCCCCTTCGGGTGTTGATAGCTGATATGCCCCTGATTTGTAACTTGTTGTGATGATGAACAATCCCAACCAATTGGGTTCAAATTTTCCTTTGCTGCTTGGGTTTGGGACATTCTTCATATTTTCTTTTAAGACCACTTTTTCGACTTGGAACGTCCTGCTTCTAATTTTCTTATTGTAGCTCCTTTTGAGTCTATTGATATCCTGAGGGATGGGAGCTCGATCTCAATGGGGAGTACTGATTTTGATCCATAGACCAAGGAGAAGGGGGTGGTGCCAGTGGGTGTGCAGATACTGGTTTGATAGGCCCAAAGGGCGGGATTAAGCTGTAGGTGCCAATCACGACCTGTGTCATTGACTATTTTCTTGAGAATTTTCAGAATGGTCTTGTTTGTAGCTTCTGCTTGGCCATTACCTTGGGGATAGTATGGGGTGGAGAAGCGATGTTGGATTTTGAATTTCTCGCACAAGTCACAGACATCCTAATTCTTGAATGGTGTCCCATTATCTGAGATAATGGCTTGTGGGACACCGTAGCGATAAATGAGATAGTTAAAGATGAACTTCGAAATCTGCTTCCCAGTTATGTATGTCATGGGTATGGCTTCCACCCACTTAGTAAAGTACTTTGTTGTAGTTATGATGAATTTATGGCTGTTAGATGAAGTCAGAGTTATCTTTCCAATGAGATTGAGGCCCCACTGTGAAAAGGGCCATGGTGTGATGATGGGATGAAGCTCTTGACCTGGAGCATGGATGAGGTCCCCATGCTACTAACATTGTAGACACCTTCTGGCATGATCATGTGCTTCTCTTTCCATTGTGGGCCAATAATACCCCATCCTTAGTAGTTTCTTAGCTATGGTCATTCCACTCGAGTGGGACCACAAATACCATTGTGTACTTCAGTTAGAGCGGTCAATGCCTCCTCAGCATTTAGGCAGCGTAGTAGGGTTCCTTCTATGCTTCTACGATATAGGGTATCACCTAGGATGAAAAATCTAGATTCCTTTTTAACAAAGATTCGTTTTAGGTTTGAAGGTAGGTCGGCGGGTATGACTCCTATACAAAGGTATGTGTAAATGTCGTGGTACCAAGGATCACTAGGACCAACGATTTTACACACAAATTCTTATTCTAGTACCTCAAATGTGGGCACGAGAAGCTGCTCTATCAAGAATTCATATTTTGGAACATTGTTCGGGATGTCTAGTAGGGACCCCATTGTTGCCATGGCGTCTGCTGCTCTATTATTGGCTCTAGGTATCTACTCAAAGGTAATTTTGATGAAGGATTCTTTGAGTCTTCAGCAATTTCTTGTATGGAGTGAGCTTGTCGTCCTTGGTCTGGTATTCATTATTCACTTCATTTATGATCAATTGAGAGTCTACGTACACTTTGAGAGCTATGATGTTCCACTCCACTACTATTCTAAGACCTATGGTCAAAGCCTCGTATTTCACAATGTTATTGGTGCAAGGAAATGCCAGTTTGTAGGACCTTGGTATGCAATCCCCTTGTGGGGTGATGAAGAAGACACCAGATCTTGATCCATGCTCTGTGTGTGAGTCATCGAAGTATAGTTTCCAGTGGTTAGCTATGTTGAGATTAAAAATGGATTCATCTAGAAACTCTGAGACAAGAGGGTTCTCTGAATAGATTGGTGCTTCTGCCAATTGATCTGTGATGACTTGGCCCTTGATTGCATTCTGCTCCACATATTTGATGTCGTATTCTAACAGTATCATAACCCATTTTTCCATTCTTCCTGTGAGCATTGCCTTTGATAATAGATACTTGAGAGGATCAATTTTGGCGATGAGTTTTATTTTATGTGCCAACATGTAATGTCTGAATTTTTGTGATGCAAACACTACTGCGAGGCATGCTTTCTTGATGAATGAATAGTTTAGCTCATGCCCAACCATTGTCCTGCTGATGTAATAGATAGCCCTTTCTGTTCTGTTTTCGTCATGCTAAGCTAGGAGAGCTGCAAGGGTTGTTGTTGCTAACACGTATAGAATCAATGGATTTCTTGTAATGGGTGGCATTAAGACTGGTGGTGTCAGTAGATATTCCTTGATTTTTTTGAATGCCTCTTCACACTTGGTATCCCATTTGTATGCTACTCCCTTGTGGAGTAGGTGAGATTATGGGTTTTGTTTGTCCGCCAGTTGTGCTATGAATCATCAGATGGATTGGAGTCTGCCTTGGAGACCTCTTAATTGTTTTAATGTTTTTGGTGCCTCCATCTCGAGGATTGCTTTTACTTTTGCTGGATCCACCTCGATGCCTCTCATTGAAACTATATATCCTAGCAATTTTCCTGATTGTATGTCAAAGACACACTTCTTTTGGTTTAGTCTGACCTTGTACTCCTCCATCCTGTCAAAGATGTAACTAAGGGCTGCTATGTGATCTTTCTCTTTTTTGGATTTAGCTAGGATGTCATGGACATAGTCTTCAACCGTCTTATGGATCATGTTGTGGAATATCAATGTCATGGCCCTTTGGTATGTTGCTCCTACATTCTTTAGGCCAAATGGCATCATGTTCCAGTAGTAAGTCCCCCATGGACAAGTGAAAGTTGTCTTATGTTGATCCTCTTTTGCTATCATGATTTGATTGTATCCTGAAAAATCCATCCATTAGTGATAGCATCTCATGTCCTGCTATCATATCTACTATCATGTCGATATTTGGAAGTGGGAAGTCATCTTTCGAACATGCTTTTTTCAAATCTCTGAAGTCTATGCAAATTCTAATGGCTCCATCAAGTTTTGAAATAGGTACCAAGTTTGATACCTATTCTGGATAATCTATCGGTTGGATGAATCCTACATCTAACAACTTTTTTAGCTCCATTTTGACCAATAAGGTGGTCTAAGGATGCATTTTTTGAAGCTTTTTCCTAATAGGCTTTGCTTTTGGATATAATGCTAAGTGATGGACTACGATTTCTGGATCAAGGCCTGGCATGTCAGCATAACTCCATGCAAAGTTTATTTGTCTTTCCCTTAGGAATGCTGCTAGGAGCTCCTTTTCTTCTGATAGTAGTGATTCCACATAGAATGTGATATGCGGGGTCTCCTCTATTCCTAGGTTGTCTGGATTGCATTTTTCTACCAAGGCTGCTAACTTTTCTTGATGAATAGCTCTTAAAGGAAGATAGAATCCCCCATCCTCGGGTGCCTCAGAGAGGTTTTCATCGTTGGATGCGTCCTCTCTTTTTACTTTTTTCTTATCAGAGAGTGCCACAGTGTGGTTTTCATTCAAGGACTTGGATATTATTCTTAATTTCTCACTTTTGCAATTGAAGGATTCAATCGTTTACCCATAATAGGCATGTGTGTCCAACTCTATTATAAACCCTGCTTTGTGATCCCCATCTAGAATGTTATCCCGCAGTCCCATGAATTCTGAGAGTGCCTCATCATTTTCAAATGTATCAAGAACTAGTGGTCCTCGTTGGTCATAGTCGATGAGTTGGGGATATACTAAGCGGAACTCACAATTTTGATGGTCTATTTTAAAGGAGAGGATGCTAATCATGCAAACGGCGGTATCCTCAAATAACCTAGGTAGATTGGTCATGGTATCCTCGTCATCGCTACTATTATAAATGTCAGTTATAAATTTATGTATGTCTCTACCTCTTGATATTGGTAAGCATACTTCTGCTGTGGTTGGCTGAGGAGGAATATTAACAGTTCTAACCAGAGGACTTCGGCCACGTATGGTTATACTCGGAGGGGTACATCCAAGGAAAAAGTTTTCTATCAGTCGCATCTCTGGTATGATAGGTATTATGAGCCCATTATCATTTTGTCAGTCTTTGATTTCTATAGTAGCCCATTACGAGCGTCATTTGCAGACCCTTGCTTCCGTTATCCATTGGTAATTTTGGTACTGGTCTTTCATCTTGGTATAGCATATGTGATGGATTTGCCTCAATAACCTCTTGGCCAAAGTCTCCCCATCTTGTGAATTCGGGATAGTCTTCAGGAGACATTTGTGATGTGAAAGCTTGGTTTTCTTGTGGATGCCCCCGTGATCTAGGAGATTGTGGTAACTCACCTACCACAAAAGCATTGTTAGGAAGCTTGTAGCTTCCACAACCGTCATCCTGGATGATGAGCTTGATGTCAGAGATGGTGGGAATGGTGGGAGTGGTAGGTGTCTCTGTCACCGAAGTGGATGCAAGAGTGGCAGGATCGATATACGGTGTGGATGGGCCCTCATCATTTTTTGGTACTTGGGGGATTTTGTAATACTTTGCTTCAAGATTTTTGCAATACGAGAAAGGTTTGGGATCTCCATGGATGGTTACTTCTTGTCTGTTATGTGTAAATTTCACACATTGGTGGAAGGTTGATGCTACTGCTTTCATCACATGGATCCATGGACGTCCTAGGAGGATGTTATACAGCAAGTCAAGGTCCAAGACCTGACAAGTGGTTTCCATGATGGTGGGCCCTACTTGAATAGGGAGTTTGATTGTGCCTTGAGACACTCTTTCTTGGTCATCATATGCTCTTATCATGATACCCTTTCCTTTTTCAATAGAATCCTCTAATATTTTCAATTTCTTGATTAGACTGAGAGAACATATGTTCAAGCCCGTACCTCCATCCACTAAAACCCTTTTGATTTTTCTCTTATGTACTATGGCTTCCAAGTGAAGTGCACGGTTGTGAGATGGTTGGGTGGGGAAATCTTGGTCAGAAAATGTAAGAAGATTAGGTGTAATAATATTTTTGACCATAGCTTGGAATTGCTCCGCATCAAGGTCTGCGGGAACAGTGGATGAGGCCAACGCTTCTTCGAAGATTTTCCTATGGGAAGATGAGATTTTTAGCAACTCCATGATGGAGATTTGTGTTGGCATTCTCTTGAGTTGATCTAGGACATTATAGCCATTAGGAACAGATCTAGATGTAGGGGCTCTGTTTGGCTGGGATGATCCTGCGATGGTTACTTTTCTACCTCTTGTGGTGACTCCACAATCTTTGGCATAGGCGCCCTTGATGGTGATGACCATGAATTTTTCATCTAGGGAGGTGACGACTGTTCCATACACATGATTCACATTTGAGTGGGTGCCTTTCCCTTTATCATTTTTATTCCCTTTGTTGCCATGATTCGGCATTGGATTCGTGTATATCTTAAGATCCTGATTTCCTATAGGTTGTTCCACGTTTATGATTATTTTATCGATGAGATCTTGAATTATGTTCTTTAATCTCATACAACTGTTTGTGGTATGGCTTTTGATTTTATGGAAGTCGCAGAGTTGATTCTCATTATACCAAGGAGGTTTCACATCCGGTTCTTGGTAATTCTCAAATGTAGGAGCCTGGATGATTTTTTTCGTCTATCAACTTTTTCATTATGTCCCCAAGTGGTTCCCCCAAAGTGGTGTATTTTCACTTGGGATAACTCTTGCGTTGGGGTGGTCCTCTTTGCTCATTGAGATTATTGATTGTTGGATTGTGGTTTGGTTGTTGTGTTATGTGATGATTGTTTTGGTGTTGTGTTTGGATTTGTGGTGCGGGTGTATGCTAGTGAGGGGCACTAATGACCACCTTGGCATTGATGACACCATCATTAGTAATGTTTTTGTTCCTTGCCCACATGCGAGGTTTATCATTGTAATTAGATGGTGGGCGGTTGTTTTGTTGCTTGGGGTATGATGTTGATTCTGTGGGTTGAGTCATAAGGGCTCTTTAGATGTTGAGTGCCTTGGGGACCAACTGATCATATGTGGTGATGCCCTGAACCTTGAGATGAAATGCTAAGTGGCCTTCAAGTTTGGCGATGATGGTGCAAACTTGTTGTTCTTCTGGCATGGTCCACTTTCTTCGATTGGCCTTGGATCGCCATTGTTGTAGGAATGAAGTGAAAGATTCACCCTTTCCTTGTATCGGAGCTGAAAGTTCTTCTAGACTAACATCCATTACAATGTTGCATGTGTAGTTCTTAATGAATGTGTCTATAATTTCTTGGAATATTCTAATGCCTGAAGGTAGACAAGAGAACCATTCCATAGCATGGCCTGCCAAACTCCTAGGAAATAGTCACATTAGATAAGTATCATCATATGCGACTTCCATGCAATGAACCTGGAATTCCCTTATGTGATCTTCAGGGTTTCCCGTCCCTCAATATTTGTCAAATTTGGGTATTTCAAATCCCTTGGGGAATGGTTTCATCACTAGGCTCCTATCAAATGGATACAGACACAAGTTTCTTGGTGTCTTCGTTGTTCACCCTGATTGGAGATCAAGCACTTGTTGCGAGAGCAACTTAATTTGTGTTGTCACATCATTTTGTGGATTAGGGGGTGGGATGAAAGTGTTTTGGGGTGTTTCAATCGTGGGTTGGATGCATGGGTTGGTCAGTGTTTTGTTCGATGGTATCTATATATTTTCCTGAGCTAGGTAGGCTTCCACCTTCTTTTGTATGAACAACACCTGTTGTTGATCTTGTTGTTGTTGCACTAAGATTTGTGCTTGTTTTTGTGCTTGTTATTGTTCCAACAATGCTTGTTGTTGTGCTTGTTGTTGTTCCAACAATGCTTGTTGTTGTGCTTGTTGCTGTTCCAACAACACTTGTTGTTGGGCTGCCAATTCGGCTGCTTCTTGCTGCTCTTGATATTGCTTTATTGCTTGTTGATATGCTTGCAATTGTGTTGCTTCTATTTGTGCAAGAAGTTGTGCTTCTTCTTGCGCTTGTTGTGCTTGATATTGGGAGTTTTCTTGAGCTTGAGCTTGTGCTTGTGCTGCTTGTGCTTGGGCTTGTGCTTGTGTCACTTGTTGTTGTAATAGAGCTTGTTCTTGAGCAGTCTTTTGTGCTTGTAATGCTTGCAATGCTTGAGCGGCTTGGGCGGCTTGTTGTTGTTGTTGCAATAAAGCTTGGGCTTGCATGGCTTGTTGCGCTTGTAATGCGGCTTGTGCAGCTTGGGCAGCTTGAGCAGCTTGCTGAGCAGGTAGTTGTACAGATTTTTATTTTTGCACTTGTTGAAATCCCCTTTGAAAAGCAGCTTGCAATGTCGCGTTGTATTGACTTGATGTGGTGGAAGTTGGTGGTGGTGGGGGTGGTGGTGGATTCAGAATGGAATTTGTGGTGGTGGTGAATGGTGATGTCGTGTTAATGTTTTGAGTGGTAGATAGTGTTGTTGATGTGGTGGTTTGAGTGATAAGTGGTGCTATTGATCTGATTGGCCCTTAAGAGACCATGCTTTGCGATGTTGCGGGGGTGGTTGATGATGTTGCAATTGCTTGTACATTTTTCGTCTATTGTTGTGATGTCGACGGTAATTTTTGAGCATTTGACATAATGCTTTGGTTGATATTTGGGATATTTTTTTGATCGATACTTGGTAAAGGGGGAATCCCTAAGCCAAGGAGTGGTGTAGATGATGATGGAAATGGTGGAAGTGGTGGAAATGTAAGGGGTGCGAGTCCTTGCAAAAATTTTGTGATGTCGAAAATGCCCCCTAGTCTGAACATGTCTCCTTCCTCTTGCGAATTTGTGAGGAGAGAATTTTGAGGTGTTGCGTAAAAAAATGATGATGATGGATCATGATGGAAGGTGAGAGGAACATTCTTATGTAATGGGTTTTCAGGTATGTTTTGTTCCAAGGTGGTGTTTGCATCCAAGTTTTGATTATTAACAAGGGGGTGTGCTTGAATAGCATTGAGAAATGCATTTCCCTTATTAACGTTAGGTTGGGTTGGAGCAAAAGATGTCGTGATTTGCGAAATGTTTTGGGTGATGTTTTGGGATGGTGGTGTGGATGAGATGGGAATGGTGGATGAGTTTGGAGGAAAAGATGTCTCCACTATGGTACTCACGTCAAAATCTGAAGGTAACTTGGCCCCTTTTTTTGCTAGCTCAAGCATGTACAACGAAGGGTTAAGTCTCATCATGATGTTGATGATTTTATGGTTCTCCTGATTTTGGAGCATTTCAGTTATTTCTTCGTGAGACATTCCAAACGTAAGATCTTCTCCTTGGTTTTCTTCTTGCCTATTTTGTGATGATGTTGGAAGGTTAACTGTGAGAGTTCTAGACCCAATGGGATTCATTTCAGGAGTGGTTTGACTTAAATCACTTGAAGCGGGTGTTTCTTTGTTGGCTTCCATGCTTTTCTTGTATTGAGATCTGGTTTGAACCATAAAATAAGGATCAATTTTTAAGAATGGGAGATGAACCTCTTGACTCTTTGGATTGATCTTTATTTTATGCCTCCAAGTGGAAAATTTTAGGATATCTTGAGGATCGAAACGTGATATGATGATAATGCAAAAGATGGATGACGTGGATTTTATGATCTTTTGGTAAATCTTGAAGGAGATACTAGGCTTTTGGGACTTTCAGATATGTTTCAATTTTTTTATTTTGATTTTCCCTTGGGATTTATCCTTGATTGATTTTGATTTTGATTTTGATTTTGAACAAATAGACCCTAAGATGTTTGGATGATTACCTAAGGGTGGATTTTCTCAAATGATGATAATTTTGAATATCTGCGGGGAGAAGGATGCATCTATCCACACCTATCCAAACAAGATGATAGTTTTACTAAGCATATGAAGGATTCATCTACATATACTAAGCTAAAAGAGATGATTTGATAACTTTTGACTAAGCATATGCAAAAGGATACATCTACACATACCTAGCCAAAGGTGGTTTTGATAATGTTTTCAAGGATTTAGTCTCAATGTTTTTGATGATTTTTATTTGGCCAAAAAGCCTAGCATTGAGGATGATTTCAAGATTTTCCAAAAGGTGATTATGAGATGATGTTTGTTTTGATGTTTGAAGGATGGATGAAAAAGATTTTGAATTTATTTTGATCCGAAGATGATCCTAAAAAAGACACTTTGTTTTCCTAGACCTAGGTATTGAAGAACATGCAAATGCTTCCTAGAGACCTTTATAACCAAAGAATGATTCAATTTGGACATACACTTTCGGATTTCCAACCAATGACCTTTTCTTTGGACTTTTTCAAGAATCGTGAGGCTTTAACACACATGAAAGTTTATTTTTCTTAGCTTTGCTTAATGGCTTCATTTTACCAAAAACACTTTATTTGATTAATTTTTCAAACTAAGATGTCTAATGTCTTAATTTCTTCAAACCCCACAAAGTATGTTATGTGGAAATTCGATGAACTTAAGGAAAGGGTTTTCTTATTGTTTACTTAAGTAGACAAATCGAGATGTAATCCAATGTTTAGAAATCTCTAAGGATGTGAATCCCAAGGGAAAGCAATAACATATGGATTGAGTCAATTGTATTTATCTCCAAAAGGGTTTGAAATTTGGATGATGATGTTAAGTGTTTGTTTTCAAGATGTTTTTTTATCAAGCAATGCATTTTGTAACCCAAGAATAAGTACAACCCTATGGATGTGTAAGACAATATTTGTTGGATTCCCACTTGGACAAGTCTAGCTAAGCTTATCTTTAGCGAATGGTTAAATGCTTGACCCCATAGGCTCCCCTCCACGGTACTCACTTATATGGGGCAGCCAAGCATCAACACCCATGAAAATCCCATGGAATGTTTTCCATTTCTACTAAAAATCGTAAAAGTGTGGGGTGGCTTCAGAACGACCGTTCTTGCACCAACAAATAGATTAAAGGATTTTGGAAAATTCTAGCACATGGGTTTTAATAAGGAATTTACATTCGTGGAGATTGACCCATATGGAAAGAGTCCCCTTTCGGATCCATCTTGTTAGAATCAACCGCGTGATATTGGCGTTTACTCCAATACCCACATTTATATCCCGGTTGGAAATACTCTTGGCTTTAGAGTGTTACCGGTTGAGTCATTCCCTTGGGTGAGTACTTTTTCCCCAAGGTAGGCCCTCTAGGATAAACAAAAGTGAGTAAAGACAAAATCCGTAACTCGATCAATCTTTGATGGCAACAAAGAGAGAGAATATATGCGATAATGCCCCAACTCACACTCGCACAAGATCTTGTTCAATTTTAAACCCAAATCGAAGTGTGGAGGTGATTCCTTTATCTCACCCTAAATTCATGAAAAAGGCCTTTTGATTCTCAAGATCACTATAAAGTGCGAGAGAATCGCATACGTCCTTTTTCAATGCCTTTAGTTTAAGTAAGCTTTCATGAAAACAAAGTTGCACTTGTTCTTTTTAATATCCACAAAGCAAAATGTGAGTTCTTTTTAAGCACCAAAAGACGAGTGAGAGATACTTTGTTCAATTGTTAATCCAAGAAACAAAATCTAGTAAGTTGTATTCCTAATGTTTATTTTAACCTAAATGCAAGAAAAAAATTTGAAAGATTCTTTTTAAACCCAAACGACATTAGTGTTCTAAGAAAGAAAAGATGACAGTTTCGTGAAAAGTGTTTAAACAAACACTAAAGTGTTAAAAAACACTTTAATCTTTCAAAACATCATATTCATTGCTTCTCCTCCTTTCGTTTTACCTTTGCCTTCTTTGTCCTCCTTATTCGCTTTCCTTCATTTTCCTTCATTAGCCTTTTCCTTTGTTTTTCTTGTACCTATTCCATAGTGGATTGATGTCAAATGTGCGAATAACCCTTTCCCAATCCTTGCTAAAACTTGAAATGATGAGATGCAATGGTCAAGAGAAAAATTAGTTCTCATTTCAAGAGAGTAACTTTGCATGAGAGTGTAGATGCCCAAGATGAAGAATAAGTCTTTCATTTATAGAATATTTTGATGAAAGAATGGCCAAATGGAGGAATATGGGACAAAGATTTAGCCAATGAGATGAGGCCACTTGTCAACTTGTCATAGGTTGAGGGATGTGCAAGTTTTGGCCAATGTGCCCAAGAGAGGGAGATTCAAATTTGAATTTGTGAAATAAATGTTGAGTGGGGGACATGAAATAGAGAAGTTATTGCAATGTTGGAAGGGACAAATCAACTTGTCTTCATTTTCAAACTTGAGGGAATATTTTATTTTTATGCCAAGTTGAAAGAAAATAAGGATTTTAATAAATCAATATTGGTGCAAGTGGGAAAAGCAATAGGATGTGATGGGTGGTTAGGTTAGGTTAATCATGATTAGATTAGCTTAGGTGATGATTAGGTGATTTTGACCCACTTGACTTAAATATTTTTGATTTATTTAAATCAAGAGGGAGAAATATGAATTTTGAGACTTAATTAAATAAAGTCCTAGTTTATTTAATTAAATGGATGATGCAAGATAAAGGTTGATTAATTTAAGGAATATGAATCTAGGGAATAAAATTTATAAAAGATGAAATGTTAGTATTTGATTGATTTAATTAAATGAGGTAATGATGAAGTGGATTTATTTAATTTGAAGGATGAAATGTTAGATTTGATTTCATGAAGGTTATTTGATTAAACTATTGGATTGAAATCTATGCATATTTTGTGTGTCTACATAAACACATTAGCAGAGCAAAAATTTTGGTAATGCTTGTAGATCTAACTTCTATTGAGAGTTTTAAAGGTTAAAGTTGTTACAACCGATTCACCCCCCCCCCTCTCAATTGTCTTGTTCAACAAATTCACACCTCCATTGATGTGGCAAGCTGCATGATGAGTCACACAAGTCCTCCAAACCTTATTTATATATAGATAAGAGAATGAAGGTCATACAATATTTCAAGCAATTGCTACATGCTCAAAAAGTTAGCCTACATGACTACTAGCCTCTATTTGCATACCTGTTCAAAAAATTCAATGTTAAACATTAAGATAAGATTTAATGTATTTAACATCCCCCTCTTATGTCCTAGAAGTCACATTGATATAAATTTCAAAATAACCAAGGATATTATGAAGATAAGGCAATTGTAATTTTTTGAGGTCACTCTCACCATAAACATCTTATTATGAAGCCATTGATAAAAGAGGCTTAAATGACTAGAAATTCTAAGGTGTAGATTAATTCAAAGAGCCTGATTTTTGTCTTGTATAGTAGTTGAAGCACTATAAATCTGCAAATGAACCATCTCAAATACTCATTAGTGGAGTTAGTTTACACATGCAAATCTATGAATACCTCTATGGAATAACATGTCAATGTTCAAGAAATGCAACAATAACAAGGATCAAAAGACATTCAAAAATATGACATATACCTATTCCATATTGGATTGGTGTCAAATGTGCCAATGACCCTTTCCCAATCCTTGCTAAAACTCAAATGATGAAATGCAATAGTGAAGAGAAAAATTAGTTCTCAAATTTAAGAGAGTAACTTTGCATGAGAGTGTAGATAGATTTGTTGAAGAATAAGCCCTTTATTTATAGATTTTCAAATTGGAAGAGAGCAAAAAATAGAGCAATGTGGGAAAAATATTGGACCAATGAGATGAGGCCACTTGTCAACTTGTGATAGGTTGAGGAATGAGCAAGTTTTGACCAATGTTCCCAAGAGGGGGAGATTCAAATTTGAAATTGTGAATTAAATGTTGAGTGGGGGACATAAAATACAGAAGTTATTGCAATGTTGGAAGGGACAAGTCAACTTTTCTTCATTTTCAAACTTGAGGGAATATTCTATTTTTATGCCAAGTTGAAAGAAAATGATGAATTTATAAATGATTTAAAATGATTTATTGGTGCAAGTGGGAAAAGCTAGAGGATGTGATGGGTGGTTAGGTTAGTTTAATCAGGATTAGATTAGCTTAGATGATGTTTAGGTGATTTTGACCCATTTGACTTGAATATTTGGATTTATTTAAATCAAAAAGGGATGAAATATGCATTTGGAGATTTAATTAAATAAAGTTTGGTTTATTTAATTAAAAGGTTGATGTGAGACTTTGATTTATTTAATTTAAATGAATAACCTTAGGAATGAATTAAATAGTCCTAATTTACTTGGTGAATGGATTTGATGAGCTTGATTAATTTAATGAGCGGATGAATGTGAACTAAGTTTACTTGATGAATGGACCTAATTAAATGCATGATGCTAATTTTGCATGTCTACATTTTTCCCCTCTTTGAAGCAATGTACTTGCTGTGTTGGTTCAAAGAATAGATTTGCTGCAAACAAAATTCAAAAAAAAATTGATTTTTTCGGTTTCCCCAACGGAAATAAGTACACTAGTACATTTCCCCCTCAAGAGATCGATCGAAAATATTCTATTTGAAGGTCGAACTCGTGATAAAGGGGTTCAAACTGGATGGTTATGGATGATGATGCAAATGAGATTATTTTAAGATGCTTAGAATAACCAATCTATATTATCCTAAACAACTTAAATGATGATATGATGTGATGATGGATGAGATGGATGATGTGATATGCTATGATTATGCAATGTATTTTTTATGCAAATATGTGATTTATGAGATGCTTAGACTAACAGATCTATATTATGATGATGAAAATGCATGTAGTATGATATGTAGAATACTGATGGTTTGTGGATGCAGGATGGATGCACTGGTGATGATGATTAACTATTCATGATGTGATGTTAGTGCGGAAAAGAAGAAATTAGATGATGACAAGAGGATCCATCAAGCCAACTTTATGAGAGATGATGATGAGAAATGATGATGATAGATGGATAATTTTCTTATCAAGGATTGGGATTTTAAAAGGGTCACTTACCTTATGTTTGATAACATGCATAAGCACGGTGCATCAAGGTATAAAGGACCGGGATGGCGTTGTACTTAGTGTGATGGACTTTGACTTGACAGATAGATAGGAGTATTCTTGTTCATACCCTACATACGGAAAACTTGCTAGGATGCATTTTAGAAGTTTCAAACACCTCGGACCAAAACACGAAAAGGTATAACCTATCCATGCAATAATCAACAAGTTGGCCAAAACACCCTCCATACATATCTAACAAAGCAAGTATTCACCAAGGTTATTTTACAAGAACGTCCAACAAGCACAGTAGACAAAAGGATAATGATTGTTGCCCCCATTCCTATCTCTCTAAATCCTTCATTCGGATATCATCGAGAGGTCCTTGGACTGAGTGCAATAAGATAAGTCAAAAGAAAAAGATAAAGCACACAAACAAGTTGATGTTCTTCAATACCGCTAACCAAAAGGGAAGGTGTTATTAAGGATAAGAACCAAAACTATTGCCAAAAGATAATGCCCATTGTAGGAAGGATACATCCTAGGACATGTTAGTGGATGACGACACGTCATTTCATTTATCCAAAGTGTTCTTTCTGATAAATAATGCCCATTCTAGGAAGGATTCATCCTAGGACATGATGTTATCAAATGATTGATATGGGACTATTTGGATGATGGACTATCGACACAAAGAATTGACCAACTTGTTTACGTACGACTTAAACCTGAGACTTGATGTTTTTGAGTTTTACTTTTAAGCTATTGGACTTGTTTCTAACTGTTTCACCAAAGGTTGATGATGACGATCAATTTATTATGGATGGTGTTATTGCGGGTGCAAGCGAGATGAGGTGGATGGATTTTTTCAAATATTTGGATGTTTTTGGAGTTTTGCAATGTTTTGAGGTTGTTTTTGGTATTTTTCGAGATTTTCAAATGTTTTGATTTTTGATTTTCCAATGTTTTTGGGGTTTTCTGAGATTTTGACCAAGAGACTAACCTAAAGACCTATCCTAGGGGTCTCGGGGGTTGATCAACAGATTAGCCTTTCCTACGTTATACACACAGAGACCACGTTGTTTGACTAATGACTTGACTGATTTACAGATGGAGATATACATGATGAAATGTTAGTTTATTATGACAGACTCCTAAAGGACTAACCTAAGTGTCTCGGGGGATGATCAAGGATCAACCTTTCCTACGTTCAAGGCTCGAGACCCATAGTTTGACAAGACGACTCTATTTTTTTGACTTTTTGACTGACTTTTTGACCTGTTTTTGGGATTTTTGATATGTTTTTGAATTTTTTTTATTTTTTTTGGATTTTCTAATTTTCTGATGTTTTTGGTTTTTCATATTTTCTAGTGTTTTTGGATTTTCTAACATTTAGCACTTTAAGAATATACACGAATCCGATCCAATGAGAACATACCCCTAGCATGATGCAATAGACTACTCTGATAAAGGCAAGACAAACTGACCTTGAGGATGGGCCGAATAGTACTAGGAGGGATCATGATATGAACACAGGACCAAGCTATGGTGCGGATGCGAGTGGATGAGTGATGGATGGAGACCCAAATATGATGGATGATGGAAGCGTAATGGATGAATGATGCAGAACAAGCCATAAAGATCCTGGTGGATGGAAAGTGCTTATTTACATAAGGTGCCTGTTTGCCAGGTTTTCACCAAGGTACTTGTCCAAAGTGCCACCGAAGTGGTTTTCACTAGAGGACGATTTTTTTTATCCTTTTTCTTATTTTTTTGTATTTTTTGCTTTTTTTATTTTTTTGTTGTCACCAAGATGCCTGCTTGCCAAGTTTTCGGCAAAGTAACCATTTTTTTAGGATTTTTTTTGAATTTTTTGATTTTTTTTGGTTCTATACCTTGAAAGATTTAGGCATAAAACTTTTTGAGATGAGAGCTATTCATGGGCTCTTACAGAGGTCCCCCTTCAGGTGTTGATAAATGATATGCCCCTGATTTGTAACTATTTGTTATGACGAACGGTCCCAACCAATTGGGTTCAACATTGCCTTTGTTGCTTGGGTTTGGGACATTCTTTTGATTCTCCTTCAATACTAATTCTCTGACATTGAATGTCCTACTTCTGATTCTCTTATTGTAGCTCCTTTTGAGTCTATTCTGATAGACTTGCAAATGATTTAAAGCATCTATATGTCTCTCATCCAGTAGCTCTAGCTCATTTAGTCTTGATACCTGATACTCTTCATCCGTAATGAGGTTTTGCAATGATATCCTGAGGGATGGGAGCTCGATCTCTATGGGGAGTACCGCTTCTGATCCATAGACCAAGGAGAAGGGGGTGGCGCTGGTGGTTGTGCAGATACTGGTTCAATAGGTGCAAATAGCGGGATTAAGCTACAAATGCTAGTCATGACCTATGTCATTGACTTTTTTCTTGAGGATTTTCAAAATGGTCTTCTTTGTAGCTTTTGCTTGGCCATTGCCTTGGGGATAGTACGGGGTGGAGAAGCGATGCCGGATTTTGAATTTCTCGCATAAGTCACGAACCTCCTGATTCTTGAATGGTGTCCCATTATCTGAGATAATGGCTTGTGGGACACCATAACAACAAATGAGGTAGTTCAGGATAAACTTTGAGATTTGCTTCCTAGTTATGTACATCATGGGTATGGCTTCCACCCATTTAGTAAAGTACTTCATTGTGGTTATGATGAATTTGTGGCCATTAGATGAAGTGGGCTTGATTTTTCCAATGAGATCAAGTCCCCACTAGGAAAAAGGCCCTGGTGTGATGATAGGATGAAGCTCTTGAGCTGGAGCATGGATGAGGTCCCCATGTTGCTGACATTGTAGACACCTTTTGGCATAGTCATGTGCTTCTCGTTCCATTGTGGGCCAATAATACCCCATCCTCAGTAGTTTCTTAGCTATGGTCATTCCTCTTGAGTATGAACCACAAATACCGTTGTGAACTTCAATAAGAGCGGTTAATGCCTCCTCAGCATTTAGGTAGCGTAGTAGGGTTCCTTCTATGCTCCTACGATATAGGGTATCTCCTAGGATGACAAATTTGGATGCGTTTTAGGTTTGAAGGTAGGGCGGTGGGTATGACTCCTATACGAAAGTATGTGTAAATGTCGTGGTACCAAGGATCACTAGGACCAACGATTTCACACACGAATTTTAATTTTGGTACCTCGAATGTGGGCACGAGAAGCTGCTCTATCAAGAATTCATATTTTGGAACATTGTTGGGGATGTCTAGTAGGGACCCAATTGTTTCCATGGCATCTGCTGCTCTTTTGTTGGCTCTAGGTATCTGCTCAATTGTGATTTTGATGAAGGATTCTTTTAGAGTCTCCACCAATTTCTTGTATGGAGTGAGCTTGTCGTCCTTGGTCTGGTATTCATCATTCACTGTATTTATGATCAATTGAGAATCCCTATATACCCTGAGAGCTATGATATTCCACTGCACTACTATTCTGAGACCTATGGTTAGGGCCCCATATTTTGCAATATTATTAGTGTAGGGAAATGCTAGTTTGTATGACATTGGTATGCAATCCCCTTGTGGGGTGATGAAGAAGACACCAGCTCCTGATCCATGTTGTGTGTATGATCCATCGAAGTATAGTTTCCAGTGGTCAACTACGTTGAGGTTGAAAATAGATTCATTTGGAAACTCTGAGACAAGAGGATTCTCAGAATAAATAGGTGCTTCTGCTAATTGTTCTAGGATGACTTGGCCCTTGATTGCTTTCCTCTCCACATATTCAATGTCGTATTCTAACAGTATCATCACCCATTTTTCCATTCTTCCTGTGAGCATTGCCTTTGATAGTAGATACTTGAGAGGGTCAATTTTGGTGATGAGTTTTATTTTATGTGCCAACATGTAATGTATGAATTTTTGTGATGCAAACACTACTGTGAGGCATGCTTTCTCGATGAATGAATAGTTTAGCTCATGACTAACCATTGTCCTGCTGATGTAATAAATGGCCCTTTCTATTCCATTTTCATCATGTTGAGCCAAGAGAGCTCCAAGGGTTGTTGTTGTTGCTGACATGTATAGAATCAATGGATTTCTTGGGATTGGTGGCATTAAGACTGGTGGTGTCAGTAGGTATTCCTTGATTTTGTTGAATGCGTCTTCACACTTGGTATCCCATTTGTACGCTACTCCCTTGTGAAGTAGGTGAGAATATGGGTTATGTTTGTCCGCCAGTTGTGCTATGAATCGTCGAATGGATTGGAGTCTACCTTGGAGACCTCTCAGTTGTTTTAATGTTTTTAGTGCCTCCATCTCGATGATTTCTTTTACTTTTTTTGGATCACCTCGATGCCTCTTATTGAAACTATATATCCTAGCAATTTTTTCGATTGTACACCGAAGACGCACTTCTTTGGGTTTAGTCTGGCCTTGTACTCCTCCAGTCTGTCAAAGATGGCACTTAGGGTTGCTATGTGATCTTTTCTCTTTCTTGACTTGGCTAGAATTCCATCAACATAGTCTTCGATTGTTTTATGAATCGTGTCATGGAATATCAATGTCATGGCCCTTTTATATGTTTCTCTTGTGTTTTTTAAGCCGAATAGCATCATGTTCCAACAATATGTCCCCCATGGACAAGTGAAAGTCATCTCATGTTGGTCCTCCTTAGCTATCATGATTTGATTATACCCTAAGAATCCATCCATTAGTGACAACATCTCATGTCCAGCTGTCATGTCTACTATCATGTCGATGTTGGGAAGCGGGAAGTCATCTTTTGGACATGCCTTGTTCAAATCTCTGAAGTCTGTGCAGATTCTGATATTTTCATCGGGTTTTGAAATAGGTACCAATTTTGATACCCATTCTAGATAGTCTATTGGTTGGATGAATCCTGCATATAATAGCTTCTTTAGCTTCATTTTGACTAGCAGGGCAATTTGAGGGTGCATTTTTTGAAGCTTTTGTCTGACAGGCTTTGCTTCTAGATACACTGCTATGTGGTGAACCACAATCTTTAGATCAAGTCCTGGCATGTCAGCATAACTCCATACGAAGTTTATTTGTCTTTCTCTTAGGAATGCTGCTAGGAGCTCTTGCTCTTCTGATAGTAGTGATTTCACGTAGAATGTGATGTGCGGGGTTGTCTTTGTTCCTAGGTTGACAGGATTGCATTTTTTTGCCAAGACTGCTGACTTTTCCTAGTGAATAGCTCTTAAAGGAAAATTGAATCCCCCATCCTCGGGCACCTCAAAGAGGTTTTCACCGTTGGATGCATCCTTTCTTTTTACTTTTTTTCTTTGTCAGAGAGTGCCACAGTGTGGTTTTCACTCAAGGACTTGGATATTATTCTTAATTTCTCACTTTTGCAACTGAAGGATTCAATTGTTTCCCCATAATAGGCATGTGTGTACAACTCTATTATAAACCCTAATTTTTTATCCCCATCTGGAATGTTATCCCGCAATCCCATGAATTTTGAGAGTGCCTCATCATTTTTGAATGTATCGAGAACCGGTGGTCCTCATTGGTCATAGTCGATGAGTTGGGGATAGACTAAGCGGATCTCATGATTTTGGTGGTCAGATTCAAAAGATAGGGTGCTAATCATGCAGAGGGTGGTATCCTCAAATAGCCTAGGTAAATTGGTCAGGTGATCCTCATCATCACTACTACTATAGACGTCGGTTATATCAAACATAAAGTTATCTATGACTCTACCTATAGACACTGGTAAGCATAGTTCTATTGGAGTTGGTTGAGGAGGATTATTAACCGTTCTAACTAGAGGACTTCGGCCTCGTATGGTTATACTCAGAGGGATACATCCAAGGCCAATATTTGTTATTGTTCGCGTCTCTGGCATGATAGGTATTATAAGCCCATTGTTTTTTTCTCCCAGTCTTTGATTTCTGCTGTAGCCCATTGCGAACATCATTTATAGACCCTTGCTTCTATCATCCATTGGTAAATCTGGTACTGACCTCTTTCATCTTGATATAGCATATGAGATGGATCTACCTCTATAACTTCTCGTCCAAGATCCCCCAACTTGTAAAGGTGGGATAGTTTTCAGGAGACGTTTGGGATGTGGAGGGTTCATTTATTTGTGGACATCCCCATGATCTAGGAGATTGTGGTAACTCTCCTACCACAAAGACATTATTAGGGAGCTTGTAGTTTCCAAAACCATTATCTTGGATGATGAGCTTGATGTCAGAGATGGTGGGAATGGTGGGAGTGGCGGGTGTCTCTGTCGCAGAAGTGGATGCGAGAGTGGCAGGATCGATGTATGGTGTGGATGGACCCTCATCATTTTTTGGTACTTGGGGGATTTTGTAATACTTTGCTTCAAGATTTTTGCAATACGAGAAAGGTTTGGGATCTCCATGGATGGTAACTTCTGTGTCCATTATGTGTAAATTTCACGCATTGGTGGAAGGTTGATGCTACTTCTTTCATCGCATGGATCCATGGACGTCCTAGGAGGATGTTATACGGCAAGTCAAGGTCCAAGACCTGACAAGTGGTTTCCATGATGGTGGGCCCTACTTCAATAGGGAGTTTGATTGTGCCCTGAGACACTCTTTCTTGGTCATCATATTCTCTTATCATGATACCGTTTCCTTTGTCGATGGAATCCTCTAATATTTTCAATTGCTTGATGAGACTTAGGGAACAAATATTCAAACCCGCACCTCCATCTACCAAGACCCTTTTGACTTTGCTCTTATGCATGATGGCTTCCAAGTGAAGCGCTCGGTTGTGAGATGGTTGAGTGGGGAAATATTGGTTAGAGAATGTAAGAAGATTAGGCGTAATAATATTTTTGACCATAGCTTGGAATTGCTCTGCATCAAGATCTGCGGGGACAGTAGATGAGGCCAACGCTTCTTCAAGGATTTTCCTATGGGCAGATGATATTTTTAGCAACTCCATGATGGAGATTTGCGTTGGCGTTCTCTTGAGTTGATCTAGGACATTGTAGCCATTAGGAACTAATCTAGATGCAGGGACTTTGTTTGGCTTGGATGACCCTGCGATGGTGACTTTTCCGCCTCTTGTGGTGACTCCACAACCTTCGACATAGGCGCCCTTGATAGTAATGACCATGCAATTTTTATCTAGGGAGGTGATGACTATTTCATACACATCATTTACATTTGAGTGGGTGCCTTTCCCTTTGTCTTTGTTATTGTTATTTCCTTTGTTGCCATTATTTGGCATCAGATTCATGTATATCTTAAGATCCTGATTTCCATTAGGTTGTTCCACGTTTATGAATCTTTTATCGATGAGATCTTGGATGATGTTTTTCAATCTCATTCAACTGTTCGTGGTATGGCCTTTTATTTTATGGAACTCGTAGAGTTGATTCTTGTTATACCAAGGAGGTTTCACATCCAGTTCTTGGTAATTCTCAAATGTAGGAGCTTTGATAAGTTTTTCGTCTATCAACTTTTTCATTATGTCCTCAAGTGGTTCCCCCAAAGTGGTGTATTTTTTCTTGGGATAACTCTTGCATTGGGGTGGTCCTCTTTACTCATTGAGATTATTGATTCTTGGATTGTTGTTTGGTTGGTGTGTTATGTGATGATTATTTTGGTGTTGTGTTTAGATTTGTGGTGCAGGTGTATTTTGGCAAGGGGCGCTAATGACCACCTTGGCATCGATGACACCATCATTAGTAATTTTTTAGTTCCTTACCAATGTGTGAGGTTTATCGTTGTAATTGGAGGGTGGGCGGTTGTTTTCTTGGTCAGGGTATGAAGTTGATCCTGTTGGTTGAGTCATAAGGGCTCTTTCGATGCTGAGCGCCTTGGGGATCAACTGATCATATGTGGTGATGCCTTGAACCTTGAGATGAAATGCCAAGAGGCTGTTAAGGTTGGCGATGATGGTGCAAACTTTTTGTTCTTCTAGAATGTTCCACTTGCTCTGATTGGCGTTGGATCACCATTGTTGTAGGAATGAAGCGAATGATTCACCCTTTCCTTGTTTCAGAGTTGAGAGTTCTTCTAGACTAACATCCATTGCAATGTTGCATGCATAATTTTTAATGAATGTGTCTATAATTTCTTGGAATGTTCTAATGTCTGAAGGAAGACAAGAGAACCATTCCATAGCATGGCCTGCCAAACTCCTAGGAAATAGTCGCATCAGATAAGTATCATCGTATGCAACTTCCATGCAATATCGTCGTATGCGACTTCCATGCAATGAACCTGAAATTCCCTTATGTGATCTTCAGGGTTTCCCGTCCCATGATATTTGTCAAACTTGGGGATCTCGAATCCCTTGGGGAATGGTTTCATCACTAGGCTCCTGTCGAATGGGTAGAGACACAACTTGCTTCATGTCTTTGTGGTTCGCCTTGATTGAAGATCAAGCACTTGTTGTGAGAGTAACCTGATTTGTGTCGTTACATCATTTTGTGGATCAAGGGGTGGGATGAAGGTGTCTTGGCACTTTTCAATCATGGGTTGGATGGATGGGTTGGCTAGTGTGTTGTTCGATGGTATCTACATGTTCTGCCGAGCGAGGTAGGCTTCCACCTACTTTTGTATGAACAACGCTTGTTGTTGATCTTGTTGTTGTTGTGCTAAGATTTTTTCTTGTTGTTGTGCTTGTTGATGTTCCAACAATGCTTGTTGTTGGGCTACCAATTCTGCTGCTTCTTGTTGTTCTTGATATTTCTTTAATGCTTGCTGATATGCTTATAATTGTGCTGCTTGTCTTTGTGCAAGGAGTTGTGCTTGATATTGGGCTTGTTGTTCCTGATATTGAGCTTGCACTTGTGCTCCTTGTGCTTGTGTTGCTTGTTGTTGCAATAGAGCTTGTGCTTGAGCGGTCTTTTGTTCTTGTAATGCTTGCAATGCTTGAGTGGCTTGGGCGGCTTGTTGTTATTTTTGTTGCAATAAAGCTTGGGCTTGTTGCGCTTGTAAGGCGGCTTGGGCTGCTTGGGTAGCTTGCGCAGCTTGAGCAGCTTGTTGAGCAGCTAGTTGTATGGATTTTTATTTTTGTACTTGTTGGAATCCCCTTTGAAAAATATCTTGGAATGTCATGTTGTATTGACTTGATGTTGTGGAAGTTGGTGGTGGTGGGGGTGGTGGTGGATTCAGAATGGCGTTTGTGGTGGTGGTGAATGGTGATGTTGTGTTAATGATTTGAGTGGTAGATGGTATTATTGATGTGGTGGTTTGAGTGATAAGTGGTGCTATTGATGTGATTGGCCCTTGAGAGACTATGCTATGCGATGTTAGGGGGTGTTTGATGATGTTATGATTGCTTGTGCATTTTTCATCTATTGTTATGATGTCGATGACAAGTTTTGAGCGTTTGACATAATGCTTTAATTGGTATTTGGGATGTTGTTTTGATTGATACTTGGTAAAGGGGGAAGCCCTAAGCCAAGGAGTGGTGTGAATGATGATGGCAAAAGTGGAAGTGGTGGAAATGTAAGGGGTGTGAGTCCTTGCAAAAATGTTGTGGTGTCAAAAATTCCCCCTGGTCTGAACATGTCTCCTTCCTCTTGCGAATTTGTGAGGAGAGAAGTTTGAGGTGTTGCGTGGAAAAATGATGATGATGGATCATGATGGAATGTGAGAGGAACATTCTTATGTAATGGATTTTTGAGTATCTTTTGTTCCAAGTTGGTATTTGCATCCAAGTTTTGATTATTAACAAGGGGGTGTGTTTGAATAGCATTGAGAAATGCATTTCCCCTGTTAACATTGGGTTGGGTTGGAGCAAACAATGTCGTGATCTGTGGAATGTTTTGCGTGATTTTTTGGGATGGAGGTGTAGATGAGATGGGAATGGTGGATGAGATTGGAGGAAATGATGTCTCCACTATGGTACTCACATTGAAATCTAAAGGTAACTTGGCCCCTTATTTTGCTAGCTCAAGCATGTATAACGAAGGATTAAGTCTCATCATGATGTTGATGATTTTATGGTTCTTTGGATTTTGGAGCATTTCAGCTATTTCTTCGTGAGAAATTCCAAAGGAAAGATCCTCTCCTTGGTTTTCCTCTTGCGGATTTTGCGATGATGTCGGAAGGTTAACTATGAGATTTCCAGTCCCAATCGAATTCATTTCAAGAGTGCTTTGACTTAAATCACTTGAAGTGGGGGTTTCTTTGTTTGCTTCCATGCTCTTCTTGTATTGAGATCTAGTTTGAACCGTAAAACAAGGATCAATTTTTTAAGAATGGGAGATGAATCTCTTGATTCTTTGAATTGATCTTTACTTTATGCCCAAAGTAGAAAATTTTAGGATATCTTGAGGATCGAAAGGTGATATGATGATGTAAGAGATGGATGATGTGGATGTTATGATCTTTTGGTAAATCTTGAAGGAGATACTAGGCTTTTGGGACTTTTGGATATATTTTGGATTTTGGTTTTGATTTTCCCTTGGGATTTGTCCTTGATTGATTTTGATTTGGATTTGGATTTTGACCAAATAGGTCCCCTAAGATGTTTGGATGATTATCTAAGGGATAGATTTGATCAAAGGATGATAATTTGAATATGTGTGGGGAGAAGGATGCATCTACCCACACCTATTCAAACGAGATGATAGTTTCACTAAGCATATGAAGAAGGATTCATCTACATATACTAAGCTAAACAAGATGATTTTGATAACTTTGACTAAGCATATACAAAAGGATGCATCTACACATACCTAGCCAAAGATGATTTTGATAAAGTTTTCAAGGATTTAGTCTCAATGTTTTTGATGATTTTTATTTTTCCAAAAAGCCTAGTATTAAGGATGATTTCAAGATTTCTCCAAAAGGTGATTGTGAGATAATTTTTGTTTTGATGTTTTGAAGGATGGATGAAAAAATATTTTGATTTTCCTTTGATCCTAAGATGACCCAAAAAAAGACACTTTGTTTGCCTAGACCTAGGAATTAAAGAACATACAAATGCTTCTTAGAGACCTTTATAACCAAAGAATTATTCAATTTGGACATACACTTTCAGATTTCCAACCAATGACCTTTGCTTTGGACTTTTTCAAGAATCGTGAGGCTTCAACACACATGAAAGTTCATTTTTCTTAGCTTTTCTTAATGGTGTCATTTTACCAAAAACACTTTCTTTGATTAAGTTTTCAAACTAAGATGTCCAATGTCTTAATTTCTTCAAACCCCACAAGATATGCTATGTGGAAATTCGATGAATTCAAGGAAAAAGGTTTACCTATTGTTTACTTTAGTAGAGAAATCGAGATGTAATCCAATGTTTAGAAACCTCTAAGGATGTAAATCCCAAGGGAAAGCAATAACATATGGATTGAGTCAATTGTATTTGTCTCCAAAAGCATTTGAAATTTGGATGATGATGTTAAGTGTTTCTTTTCAAGATGTTTTTGATCAAGTAATGCATTTTGTAACCCAACAATAAGTACAAGCCTATGGATGTGTAAGATAGTATTTGTTGGATTCCCAATTGGACAAGTCCAGCTACGCTTATCTTTAGTGAATGGTTAGATGCTTGACCTTACTGGCTCCCCTCCACGGCACTCACTTATACGGGGTAGCCAAGCATCAACACCCATGAAACTCCCATGGCATGTTTTCCATTTCTACTAAAAGACTGTAAAAGTGTGGGCTGGCTTCAGAATGACCGTTCTTGCACCAAAAAATAGATTAAAGAATTTTGGAAAATTCTAGCACATGGGTTTTAATAAGTACTTTCCGTTCGTGAAGATTGACCCATACTGAAAGAGTCCCCTTTCGGATCCATCTTGTTAGAATCAACCGCGTGATATTGGCGTTTACTCCAATACCCACATTTATATCCCAGTTGGAAATACTCTTGGCTTTAGAGTGTTACCAGTTGAGTCATTCCCTTGGGTGAGTACTTTTTCCCCAAGGTAGGCCCTCTAGGATAAACAAAATCAAGTAAAGACAAAATTCGTAACTCGATCAATCTTTGATGGCAACAAAGAGAGAGAATATACGCGATAATGCCCCTACTCACACTAGCACAAGATCTTGTTCAATTTTAAACCCAAATCAAAGTGTGGAGGTGATTGCTTTATCTCACCCTAAAGTCATGAAAAATGCCTTTTGATTCTCAAGATCGCTATAAAGTGCGAGAGAAGCGCATACATCCTTTTTCAATTCCTTTAGTTTAAGTAAGCTTTCACGAAAAACAAAGTTGCACTTGTTCCTTTTAAATCCACAAAGCAAAATGTGAGTTCTTTTTAAGCACCAAAAGATGAGTGAGAGATACTTTGTTCATTTGTTAATCCAAGAAACAAAATCTAGTAAGTTGCATTCCTAATGTTCATTTTAGCCTTTGCAAGAAGAAATTGAAAGATTCTTTTTAAACCCAAATGACATTAGTGTTCTAAGAAAGAAAAGATAACAATTTCTTGAAGAAGTGTTAAACAAACACTTAAAGTGTTAAAAAAATACTTTGATCTTTCAAAACATCATCCTCATGCTTTCTTTCTTTCATTTTCCTTCATCTTCCTTCTTCACTTTCCTTCTTCGCTTTCCGTGTACCTTCGTTGTCCTTCGTTATCCTTTTTCGCTTTCCTTGTACCTTCAAAAAGACAATCATGTGAGGATTAAATTCATTTTGATTAACTTCAAATAATAACATGATCCAAATTTGTAAGGACAAACGATTTGAATAGAAAGAGGCATTCATAAGTGAATCATGCTTTCCTTAGACTTTAAAAACAAATATAAAACTACACGGTTTTCTAAAAAATTTCTCTTGTTGATAATTTAATCCCAATAAACTAAGATTTTGCATGAAAAGTTTATTTAAAGATAAAAACCATCAAATTTGTTAGACCCCTTCCTTCACACTTGATATTGACTAAAGTTATTAAGCCCATAAATCAACCATAAATCTTTCAAAAGCACCCTTCTAATCCTAAACGTTGACTATTTCAAAATAATCACAATGATGTAATAAATTTTGAAAGCTCATAAATTTTGTCAACCCTAAGGACTACAATTTTCAAAAACACCCTCCTAATTTCAAATGTTGACTATAATAATGTGATAACATAGCTTGAGAGAATTAAAAAAAATGCACCCAATTGGTTACTAAAGTCATTCCTTAAAGCCAAATATGGCTAAATGATAAAATGCATCTGCCAAGGCTTTTAAATATTTAAAGCAAATGCAACCTGTCAAGTGTAAAGGATAGAAAATTGTAATAAATGAATTTTGGTCCATGTAAAGCAGATTGTCAATCTTTAAAGCGGTAGTATAGACTAGGAACATTTAAAAGGTATATGTCTATGCGTAATAAAGAAGATATTCAAGGCCCATTCTAGATCTACGCATAATAAAGACTAAATGACCTTACAATAAACAATGTGTAGCTAAAGGAAAGGAATCTAAGTGACTTTTAGAGGCGTATTCTTAACTACAATCAGCTACCAATCTGTCCATCAGGAAACAACCACCTTGAACATTTTAAACAGAGATACAGATGGGTGAGAAGGTGGGACTGTATACGTCACACATAGAAGATGGTGAGGGTTTAGATGGCCCACAAAGAATGAGTGACAGACTGTATCAATTGAAGCAATTAAATAGGATGCCTTAACAAGATGCTAAACTTATTTGACTTGATGCATTCATCAAAGGCACATTTAATGTGTGAAGTAAACATCAAACGATTTGAAGAGTGGTGCACACAGCTGGAATATTATGGCTTCTATTTACGTTGAGAGGAAAATGAAGGTTTATAAAAAAGGATTTCGAACTACTACTTGTTAGTAGGTGTAATAAAACAGTGAATAAAATCATTTAGAAATCTTCAGGCATGTACCTTTGTTAGGTGTAAAGCGGCGCCTCTATGTTAATTTAAAAAGAGCTTTCAAATTAAGACATTTTGGCATATAGACTTCACCACTATTTTCAGAACACTTGGTTGAAAGTTTGAGAGAGTTGTTATTGCAGTATACGTGCAACATACATCTTAAAAATACTTTAAGAAACTTTCCTGCAAATGTGACTAACAGGCGCATAAAGTGTAAAAAAAGGCTTTAGAAATTTTTCCAATGTATTTTCAATAAGCAAAAGTGCTTCTGATTTCACACATCACTTGCTAATAGAATGCTACTATTGGTGCCACAGTGATTTTCAATATCTACTTTCAAAGTTTTGAAAATACAGCATAGATTGTTAGCGCAAATAAAAAAGGTCAGAACAAGTCTTGTTTATTACTTTTGCAAATGGACCATCATTGATGTATGTGAGCAGATCTAAACATAACGTAATAATGATGTTACAGATAGTTATTCAAAATATATCACAACGTATCATTGATATCTTCCTATAGATGTACGCAATATATATTTCGGCCTTAAAAGAAAAAGAAGCAGACACAAGACAAACTAAGATCCATGAGAGACAGAACAATGTTAGAATGGTTATGAGCCAAAATTAGATTTCCAACGCTTTGTCTATCAAATTAAATAATGAAAAGCGAATAGCATGGAAGAGAAGAGAACAATGTTAACATAGAAATCAATCTCAGGAATCATATTGAACAATATTCAGGTATCCAACACGTAAATTCGCCCTCCTTCTAGCGCCAATATGAAGCACTATAAATCTGAAAATGAACCATCTCAAATACTCATTAGTAGAGTTAGTTTACACATGCAAATCTACGAATACCTCTATGGAATAACATGTCAATGTTCAAGAAATGCAACAATAACAAGGATCAAAAGACATTCAAAAACATGACATATACCTATTCCTTATTGGATTGGTGTCAAATGTGCCAATGACCCTTTCCCAATCCTTGCTAAAACTCAAATGATGAAATGCAATGGTGAAGAGCAAAATTAGTTCTCAAATTTAAGAGAGTAACTTTGCATGAGAGTGTAGATAGATTTGTTGAAGAATAAGCCCTTTATTTATAGATTTTCAAATTGGAAGAGAGAAAAAAATAGAGCAATGTGGGATAAAGATTGGACCAATGAGATGAGGCCACTTGTCAACTTGTGATAGGTTGAGGAATGAGCAAGTTTTGGCCAATGTGCCCAAGAGGGGGAAATTCAAATTTGAAATTGTGAATTAAATGTTGAGTGGGGGACATGAAATAGAGAAGTTATTGCAATGTTGGAAGGGACAAGTCAACTTGTCTTCATTTTCAAACTTGAGGGAATATTCTATTTTTATGCCAAGTTGAAATAAAATGATGAATTTATAAATGAGTTAAAATGATTTATTGGTGCAAGTGGGAAAAGCTAGAGGATGTGATGGGTGGTTAGGTTAGTTTAATCAGGATTAGATTAGCTTAGATGATGTTTAGGTGATTTTGACCCATTTGAATTGAATATTTGGATTTATTTAAATCAAAAAGGGATGAAATATGCATTTGGAGATTTAATTAAATAAAGTTTGGTTTATTTAATTAAAAAGTTGATGTGAGACTTTGATTTATTTAATTTAAATGAATAACCTTAGGAATGAATTAAATAGTCCTGATTTACTTGGTGAATGGATTTGATGAGCTTGATTAATTTAATGAGTGGATGAATGTGAACTAATTTTACTTGATGAATGGACCTAATTAAATGCATGATGCTAATTTTGCATGTCTACAGTAGCTATGTGAGTCTTATTAGGAAAAAAAATCATTTAAATTATGTAAATAATTATTTTTTATTTTTTTAAATATATTGTTGAAAAATGTATTTTATATTAAGGACTAATAGACCAATGAAAAAAAATCATGTAAACATTTTTTTTTATTTTTCTAAATATATTGTTAAAAAATGTGTTTTATATTAAGGATGATAGACCAATGAAAAAAAATTAGTAAATAGGTTAAAAAAAAAATTAAAAAGGTGAAGAAATTGAATTTCAATTCTCCTTGTAACATTAATAAATTAATTGCAATTCCTTGCTAGGCAATGAAGATAAAGGAATTTAAATTAATTGCAATTCATTCATTTATTTTTTTATTGCTCAGCACATGGTTGAAAAATCTAGGGGGACATAATAAAAATTCAAAATAAAATCTATTTTTTTTTCCCTAGTGAATTTTCTTTTGGCTAGGAGTTGAAGGGAGCTGGGCGTGAGCATGAAGTTGAAGGAGAAAAGATAAAAGAAAAGGATTTTTTGTTTGTTTGTGTATTAATTTTTTTAGGAGGATAAACTTGACAGTTGGAGAGAGAGAAGGTAATGTGGGAAGGAACAAGTACAATAGCCCATTCATGGTTTTGTTTTAAACGGACATAAAATATATTTTAGAAAAACAATAAGAACCTCCAAAATGTTGTATTGAAGGCATAGAGGGAGTTGTAAGTGTTTGAAGAAGTTAGCAAGAGAGAAATAGATGGAGAAGGCCAAGAGAGGCCATGTTTGTAATATTTTGTGTAGAATGTTTTCTTTGGAAACAAATTTGTATTTAAATATGGAATTAATAAATTCATTATGAGTTTTTTATATCTTTTGGTTTATATTATGCTAAGCATATTTGTGTTTGTGGGAGAGATCTTTCATCAATAGAGGAGCTCTATTGTAATATTTTCTGGCTATTTTGGATACTGATATAATATCTATCCTAAAATCTAATATCTATCCTAAAATCTTATTATTTTCAAAACTTAGAATTATATGGGTGAAAATTCAAGGTAGTTAGAATGAATTTTCTATAGTTTATGTAGTATTAAAAGATTATTTCTCAAATCAATTAGTATATTTTTAAATAGATATTTTTAATCGACACAGTCCATTATCAAAATAAAAATAAAAAATATTTACTATATTTCAAAATCTATAGAGAAAAAATAAACAAAAAAGTATCACTAAAGAAGGTTAATGTTATTAAATTTTTTGGAATATTGTAAATGAAATATAACTTTAGTGGAAATTTATTTCATAAAATTCCATGCTTTTAATGACTTGTAAACTGATAGAGTTAGGTTAGGATTAGGATTCAATTAGGCTTCAATAAAGGTTGGGATTAAGGTTTAATTAGTGTTATAGATAAGGTTAGGGTTCAATTAAGGCTAGGGATCTATGATAAAGCTTGGGGCTAGATTATAGGTTTAATGAGGGTTAGGGTTCAAATTCAATTAGGATTTGGGTTTAATTAGGGTTAGGATTCTAAGATAAATCATTGGATTACAATTAGGATTAGAGTTGGGGTTAAGGTCTATTGCATAGGTGACTATCGTTGCACCAAAAGATTGACCTTTTAATTCCCAATACAACTGCTAGATTTATACAATATCCAAGATCCATTGGAGGTGGTTAATCCATGTCACAAACCCAAGAATCACACTGCACATCACAAGGAGACCAAGGGCACAAAAATCTTGCAACAATCCCTCTAGCATAAGCAAGGGATTCAAACCTATGACCTCAACTTTGATACCAATTGTTGCACAGGTGACTGTCATTACAACAATTATTTTAGAGTTGGGGTTAGAGTTAGGTTTAGAGTTCAATTAGTATTAGGGTTAGGGTTCTATAATAAATCTTAGGATCATGGTTAGGGTTACATTTAAGATTCAACTAGGGTTACTTTTAGGGTTAAGGTTAGGTTAAGGTTCAAGTTGAATTAGGGTTTAGGTTCAATTAGGGTTAGGGCTTAGTTAAGGTTTAGGTTTCATTAGGGAAAGGATTGAGATTAGAGTTAGGGTTCAATTAGGGTTATATTTTAATTATGGTAAGCACTAAGGTACAATTAGAGTTAGGTTTAGGTTTATGTTTACAATTAAGTTTGGGGTACAAATATGATTAAGGTTAATGTTTAATTATGTTAGGGCTATAATTCAATTAGGGTTAGGGTTATAATGTAATATGCACTACAATTATTCCAACGTTAACAATATTTCTAACCCTAGACCTAACTCTAAATCTATCTCTAACCCTAGCCCTAATTCTAAAACTAGTATTAATTATAAGTATATCTCTAACCCTAATCCTATTTCTAACCATAATCATAACCCTATTTCTACCCCTAACACTAACTCTAAAGTAAACTTAAGTCTAACACTAATTTTAGCTCTAACCCTAACTCTAATCCCAACCCTAATATAAAAACTAGTTCTAAATCTAATCCTTACCCTACCTCTAATCCTAACCCCCACCTTAAGCCTATTTTTAAAACTAACAATAATTATAATTATAATCCTAATTTTAAAATAACACTATTTATCTAATTTTAACCCTAAACCTAATCCTAACAATAACCCCATCCATGATTCTAATTCTATTTCTAAACCTAACCCTAATTCTAATTCTATTTATAATAAAAATTATATCTCTAATCCTAACCCTAATCCTTTCTTAATCTTGACTATATCTCTCACCATAACCCTAATCCTAATTCCATCTCTAACCCTAGTCCTAATATTAACACTAACTCTATTCGGGCCACCCAAAAATATAATTCCATCTCTAACCCTAAACCTAACATATACTAATATAATAATTGTGACTTTTAACTCTAATTGTAACCTTCACCCTAATTATATCTCTAACTATAACCCTAACTATAACTCTAACCCTAACGCTAACCCTAACTCTAATCATAACCCTCATCCTAATTACATCTCTATCTCCTTTTCACTTGACTCAAAATTAAACATAAATTGACTAAATTCTTGATGATTAGCTTGCTGCCACAAGGGAGAGCCAATCCCCTAGTTTTTATGTTTTGTTTTTTTTTTTTGTGTTTATAGATGATGAATTTGATGTGTGATTTGACAAGCCTATTTGACATACAGCCCTAGATCTAAAAATGTAAATTATTGTATAGACGAAAACAAAAAGTAACAAAAAGACTTTAGATCTAAAACTTAGACACAAAGAGGAACCTTTTATTAAAATTTGAGTTTGATTTCCTGGTCTAGGGTGCCCTATTCCCTAGACTGGAATTCCTTTTTTTGGATCTAAAAGTTTTGAACCAAAGGTTGTAGTCAACACTTTGTTTTTCTAGATTGTCTTTTGTTGAAACCTCCAAATCTGATTTTCACACATGAAAATAGGGGAAAAGGTTGTGTTGTATAGGGTCTTTCCTAATTCAAACCTCATTTTAGTATTTCTACCTCCACTACAATGATTGATGATGATCAAGAGGGCATTCCCTAGGTCAGGAAAAGGTCAAAACAACAATAATTGATTAAAATTGATAAATGACAAATGATAATGTTAGTAAGTGATGTGAAAACCCTTGAAGAAGAGATGTCACACACAATTTGATTGATGGATGCCTTTATTGATTGATATACCTAAAAAAAATTAGCTCACATACACAATAGATTGTTGAAGCTAGCATGCAAAGGATTACTCAATAAATCTTCAGGATTTGGCATGATTGATCATAATATCTCCTTAAAAATAATTGCTTCTTTCATCTTGATGTCTTTCAAACATGAACTTTATTGATAAAAGTATTGTAATAATGCTACTAATTCTACCCTAGACCAATTCTAGGATCTTCAATTTTCTCAATAGATTTTCTAGCTCTCCTTAGTACTTCAAATATTGAAAATGCTATGTATTTATATGCAATTATTCTATTTTCCTAAAAATCAAATACTGATGTCAAAAAATATAATAATAAATTATCAACACCGACATATTCAAATTTGGAGCCAAATTAGATGGTCTAGCTAGGTGCAATGCACCCTAGACTATATCCACCTTTTTTGGGGTCTAAAAGTTTTAAGGGAAAAATATTAAATGCATAGTTTGATTTCTCATGTTTGATTTTCTAATAATATTTATGAAAATGGGAAATTAATGCATAATAGGTCCAAGCACATAGGGGAGAACTAAACCTAAGGTGAAATTGTCAAGGGTGACAATTTTTAATGCTACAGTATTGCATTGTGCAATAGAAAATTGGACCCTCTTGAGAAAAGAGACAATTTCACGCATAATTGGACCCACTTTTGAGTTCCTTCACATCATTTACCCTTAAAAACAACATTTATATGCCCCTTAGACCCATTATTTTTTATCTAGAGGCTCATTTTCCCTAAGAAATCACATAAAACCCAACAAACAACATTTAATTATCTCATACCCCAAAAACCCAGCTTCAAAAATCAGTAGTGTGACCCATTCGCCACATTGGGCGAATGATTCCCCTCTGGTGGGACCCATTCGCCAAGGGTGGCGAATGAGTCCCCTTTGAGGGAAAATTCAATTTTGAGCAGGAATTTGATTAATTTAACTTGAATTTCTAGTGAATGTCTAAATAATGGGAAAATAAGGTGGTGTTGCTTATAAATTCTCATTTTAAGTCATTTCACACACTTTTTTGTCATTTTTCAAGAGCAATTTCTATAGTCAAGTCTTCCACAACAAGCCTCATTACCAAAATTTGAAGTTTTAGTGCAGCAAACTAGGGTTTTTGCACGTCTTGAAGCTCACTCTCTTGGTCAAGATTCAACATGCAAAGGGTTGATGATGGATACCTATGGTGAATCATGAAGAAATCTAGGGTGAGGAAGTGCAACTAGCCACTAAATCACACCTAAGTACTTGGTTTCATATTGATTACATCTTCCATTTTCACTCTATTTTCAGATTAAGGTTTGCATTTTGTTTGTTTATCACTTGCATGTCATTTCATTCCTACTTTTCTTGTGTTGTAAGGTTTCTAGGGTTGATATATTGTTTCATATAAATCATCTTTGCATTTCTTATTCTAGATCAATAGAATATAGGGGTTTTGATATGATTCAGACTTTCCTAGTCTTTAACACATCTAAGGCTTGGGTTTTATGTAGATTTTTCTCCATTAAAGGTTTAATTACCTAACTAGGGGTTTGACCAAGGAAAACCTCCCATTACACAAACAATTCTAAGTTGTTTTGTAGGAATTTTCTGAGATTCGAAGTCAGGTTTCCGTTAGAAATTGCTATGCAGGTGTCAAGGTATTGTGGATGGTGAAATTTGCAAATTGCTAAAACCTCCAACACACATTAGCATGGTTAGTTTAAAACAAAGAAAAATTTCAACATCCATATGAGATAATCTAACATGTTTTAAAATGCTATCAAATAACAATAAAAGCATACAAAGAAAAACATGAAGTATATCTATCCCATATTGGATTGGTGCTACTTTGATGTGAATAGTAGCCCTTTCCCAACCCTTGACAAGCTTGATGTTGCAAATGATGGTGGACAAAATTAGTTCCCATTTTAAGAGAATGACTTTGCATGAAGATTGTGGAGTTGTGGAGGATTTGATCAATAGAAATGGTCTCTATTTATAAAATAGAATGATGGAAGAATGCCAAACATGGAGGATGTGGGACTAAAAACAAGCCAATGAAAAAGAGGCCACTTGTCAACATGTGATAGGTTGGAGGATGAGCACATTTTGGTCAATGCACCAAAGAGAGGGAGATTTCAAATTTGAATTTGAGAGTAAATGCTGAGTTTGACTTGTGCAAGGGACATGTAAGAGCTCATAAATGCTTTGTTGGATGTACATGTCCACTTGATTTTGAATTCAAACTTGAGGGAATATTCCTCAAAGATGCCATGTTGATGGAAAATGCTAAATTTAATAATTCAATAAATTGATTTATTGGTGCAAGTGGGAAAAGCTAGAGGATGTGATGGGTGGTTAGGTTAGGCTAATTAGGATTAGATTAGCTTAATGATGATTAGATGCTTTGACCTCTTTGACTTGAATATTTTGATTTATTTAAATCAAAAAGGGATGGAAGGTGATTTCAGACTTAATTAAATAAAGGACTGATTTATTTAATCAAGGAGGGTGATGTTAGGATCAAGCTGATTTATTTAATTTAAAATGATGACTTTAGGAGATTGATAAATAAACTTTATTTATTTGTTGAATGGATGAATATGACCTAATCAAATGCATTATTCCAATTTTTTGTGTCTACATTTTGCCCCTTTTTGAAGCCAGGTACTTGTTGTGTTGGTTCAAAGAATAATCTTACCATGATCAATTTTAAAAAAAAAAATTGATTTTTCGGATGCCCCAATGGAAAGAAGTACACTAGTACATTTCCCCCTCGAGAGATCGAGTGAAAAGATTTGATTTGAAGGTCGATCTCACGATAAAGAGGTTCAAAATGGATGGTTAAGGATGATGATGCAAATGAAATGGTTTTAAGATGCTTAGAATAACAAATCTATATTATCTTAAACAACTTAAATGATGATATGATGTGAGATGGATGAGATGGATGATGTGATATGATATGATGATGATTTTATGATTATGCAAATGTATGATTTTATGAGATGCTTAGACTAACAGATCTATATTATGATGATGATTATGTATGTGAAATGATCGGTGTTTCCTATTATGATATGAATGATATGTGGCATGCTGACGGTTTGTGGATGCAGGATGGATGCATGATGGATGCATTGGTGATGTTATGTTAGTGTAGAGAGAAGAAAGAAGAAATGAGATGATGACAAGAGGATCCAACAAGTCCATGATCTGACGAGACTTTATTAGAGATGATGATGATGATCTGATAGGTGATGATGATTTGCTTATCAAGGATTGAGATTTTAAAAGGGCTACTTACGTTATGTTTGATAGCACACATAGATTTGATGCATCAAGGTATAAAGAACCAGGATGGCATTGTACCTAGTGCAATGGACTTTGACTCAACAAATAGATAGGAGTATTCTTGTTCACACTTGACATACAGAAACCTTGCTAGGACATACCTAACAAAGCAAGTATTCACCAAATTATTTTACAAGAGCGTCCAACAAGCACAGCAGACAAAATATATTGATCGTTGCCCCATTCCTATCTCTCTAAATCCTTTGTTTGGATATCATCGAGAGGTCCTTGGACTAAGTGCAATAAGATAAATCAAAAGAAAAGATCAAGTACGTAAACAAGCCAATGTTTGTCATACCTCTAGCCAAAGGGATTTTGTTTTGATAGGATAAGAATCCAAAGTGATATCCAAAATGATGCCCATTGTCGAAACAATATATCCTAGGACATGCATTGTATAGGATGATGACGGGTTGATAAGTTGATTGATAGGATATTGATATAAAGTTGATCAAGACATGTTTGGAAATGATCAAGTTTTTGATTTTGCATTTAAAGATTTGTTGTTTGCTTTTAATTTTTCACTTGAAGCTTGCTTTTGTTGATTTGTTGTGACTATTTATGTTTGTTTTTCCAAAGGATGAGGGTGACGATCAGTTTATTATGGATGATTGATTATTGCGGGTGAAAGCGAGATGAGATGGATGGATTTTTTCAAATATTTGGATGTTTTTGGCATTTTTTGGAATGTTTTGAGGCTGTTTTTGGTATTTTCAAGATTTTACAAATGTTTTGATTTTTATTTTTGATTTTTTTTGGATTTTGGTTTTTTTGAATGTTTTTGGATTTTGATGTTTTTTGGATGTTTTTGGATTTTGATGTTTTTGAATGTTTATGGATTTTTTGCACAATTTTGACATTTTGGATATGGACATGTGTGATGATACCAGTGCTCTATTTGGGATTTTGTTGAAGACCAAGCTAAGGTTGACTGATCGAATCGATGGATTGATGATGATGATAACATTGTTGAGGATACACAACAATGCAAGGATTTGATTGATCGGGATTGATGATGATAACATTGTTGAGGATGCACAACAATGCAAGGATTGATGATGATAACATTGTTGAGGATGCACAACAATGCAAGGATAGTGTTAAGCAACATAATGATTGGAAAGGATATCCCAAGATGATGATTTTTTGATTGGATTTGGTTGATCATCATGATTGATGAAGCTTGGTTTGGAACAAAAGTTGTTTTGGATGATTTGATGTGATGTTGAAGTGTGCATTAGATGCAACTGATAGTGATTACTTGGATTGATGTTCGATGAAAAATGAAGACTGATAGGGAATGTCTTCTCGTCAAAATATGCCATGGGCTAGTGATTTGGAATTTTTTCTCACAAGTGGTGGACCAATTTTATTTCACATTTTCCAATGTTTGAATCACCACATAAGTTGGGAGGATATAGATCAAGATTTATTCCCAAAGCAAGGTGTAAATATTTTCCCCCAATGTCTAGCAATGTATGGAATACCATGGGTGGATGCTTGGATAGGTGAATGGATGGATGGATATGGTAAGCACGCAAAGGATGCAAGGATTATCTTGTCATAAGATATAGTGTTCAGATAAAGAATGCTCATTTGGATAATGCTTCATGGATCAGATAATACTGCATAGGATAGGATCAATGAAAATGGCCCATATCAAGATGTTTACCATAAGCAAGCATAAAATGTGCCCCAAAATTTCATCAAGATCAAGATAACTTGGATGATGGATACAGACGGATAAAGATGGATTGGATAAATGGTTCATGGATGAAATGGATTTATTATGGTTGAGATGGATGGAATGTTGGATTTATTATGGATGGGATGAGATGCTTCCATCTAAACTGGTGTACGCAGATGCTCGATTCTACTCATGACGCCTATTTTCCAGGTTTTTGTCATGGTCTTTCCCAAAGCGTCATCCATGCGGTTTTCACTAGAGGACGATTTTTTATCTTTACTATTTTCAATCCTTTTTCTGATTTTTTTGGATTTTCATATTTTTTAATTTTTTTGTATTTTTTTAAAGATTCATGTTGAATCACAAGGTGTTGTTGATGTAGATGCCCCTCTCATAATGTGCCATCGATATCCTGCTTGAAGAAGTTGCTTTGCTAAGATTCATGCACTTGAATGCATCTTTTGGGATTCCTGATCTACTTCGTTGATACTAGAGTTGACTTTGTCTTTGTGTGCACATCGTGATAGAGTGCCTTTTGAATCCTTATGATGAAGGGTTGTTGCCAATACGTGGTCAATGTGAGAATTGGATATCATGCGTGGAGGCGTGGATGGAGTGTGTTTAGGGATAAGAGATGGATTGGTCAATAGTTTGGAATCTTTGGCTCTCCAAACTTGGGAAGATGAGCAATGATGGGTGGATACAAAAGTGTGCATGGAATTAGGACCAACTGCTTGATACACTTTGTACGTCACTTGAAAAGCCAGATTTTTCTTTTGTGGACATCCTTGATGGATACTTTTCTCTTTTTTATTTTTCCCCATAGTTTCTTTAACTGATGGAGTTTGATCTAGGGATGATCTTTCTTTGTATTCTTTGGTATCCATTTGTATTTGATTTTTCCATTATGCTTCTTAGCTTTTTTTGCTTTGATAACGTTCTTCGTTCTTTGATTCAATTCTTTGTCTTAACGTTGGTCCCAATTCGTGGATAGGGTGATGGGTGGATGAAGATTCGTGATGCAACTGGTTGTAGTATTGGCAAATGTTTCACCATAAAGATTCTTCGTGCTCCCTATGTTGATGTTTGCTTGAGATGAAGCTGCCCCCAGTATGGTGGTAGTAGTACCTTCATTCTTTGATTCTGCATGTTCTGAGAGCTCTTGTTTAGAATGCATTCTCTAATAAATGACCACCGTAGGTGACATTGTTGCAATTTGTTGCTCCGCTAACTCTAAATTATACTATTTTATTTGACTTGTTTCCTTGAGCGAATAATGTTGGATATATGCATACCATATGTCCTCAGTCTGAATTTGGGATATATTTTATCCTGATGTTTACAACTCTGCTTGACTGTAGGAATCAATAACCTGGTCTTTTTGTGTAACAATGCCAAGAATAAAGGGATCCTATTATGAATGAAGATCATCTACGTTTCCATCCGCAGAAAGCATCTCATGGGTAGATGGAGGATTATGTGCTATGTGGATATGATCATCTTGCATAGATAGGAGAGTGTCCATTAGATTATTGTAGTATCTTGAAGATACAAATTCTTGATCTTGAATGATATTGGAGTTGCTTTTGACATGCTCTAGATCAAGTTCCTGACATGGGTCAGTTTCAAAGGATGGATTGCTTACAAAGGGTTCTTGGATGTCGTCATTAGTCATGGTAATTGGTTCAATATCCTCAAGTGTCGAGTTCAGGGTTCCTTTAGTATATGTAACCATGAGGTTGAAGGATGTCAATATGTCTTGGAACAAACCATTGCTAGACTTTGGTGAAGGATTTTGATCATGCTTTGGAATAAATTCCTGAGATATGTCCTCTAACTCATAAGGCAATGTAGAGACATTTTCAATATGATCATTGGTCGATGGATCATGCATTATGTCGATAGGATCGATCCTAACACTCCTTGAAATAGATCACTAAAGAGTGGCTCTTGATGTATGGTGAGTTGGTCATCGAATGAGGTGAAAACATCTTCAATGTGCTCATTGATGGATAGGTTTTGAACATTGTTTTCAACAATTGCGGTGGAGAGATTGTGAATGTCTTCAACCATAGGGTCAAGTGATGTTGACATTTCTTGGATTGGATCATTGTTGGGTATTGTTGGTGGATTTTGATCATGATTCAAAAGTGACTCTTGATGTATGTTGATTTGATCTTCGGACGATCTTCGAACGAAATAGAAACATCTTCAATGTGATCTTTGATGGATAGATCTTGATCATTGTTTTCAACAATTGTGGTGGGTAAATTGTTAATGTTATCACTAGTGGTTGAATGTTCATCGTTATCCCCAATAGTTATCATTTTTCATTTTTGTGCTTGTGTTTGTTGGGTAGTTTGAGAGGCTTGGGCAGCTTAAGAGGCTTGTTTCACTTGTGTTGCTCGTTGCATGGCTAGATATTGTTGGATGGCCTTTTGGTAGGCCTGGTGAGCTTTTAGCACAATGTTATATTGTCTTGCTGCATTTGGTTTTGGTGGTAGTGGTGGTGGATTCGAAATTGTGTTGGATGTAGTAAAAAGTGTTTGAGATACGCTCGGAGTGATCATGGTAGTGAGGGGTTGAGATGTGATGGGCGTGATAGTGGTGGTTGGAATGATCGAAGTGATAGGGATGGTTGGAATTACTGAGGTGATAGGTCCTTGGGAGACCATATTTTGATTTTTCAAGATTGATGTTGTCATTTGATTCAATACCATCTGTTGGTGCGATGTAGATGGTATATTCAAAGAATTTGATGTGATGGCTTGATTGGTGTTAGGTAGATTGATTTGGATGGAGTGATTGGTGCTAGGTAAAGGGGGAAGCCCTAAACCAAGGAATGATGTTGATATGGGTAATGGTGGTGGAGATGTCTCTTGGCGCAATGACTCAACTATTTTGGTAAGTGTAGCAATTTGATCTCGTCAAATTTGATTTTGATTTTGATCTTGGACTTAGTTGATTTGGTTTTTGTTCAAGAGATTTGGGATGCATACTTGTGGTTTTTGAATGGGATCATGGACAAATTGATTTTGGACAATGTTCTGATTTGGGATGGTGTTCAGATTTGGCATTATAGGTTGAAATTGAACATTGTCTTGATTTAGGTAACTTTGATTTTGCATGGTGTCACCTTGTCTTGGAGTCGTTAACATCTTGTTTGGACTTTGAACAAAATTTGTATGATTTACAAACATATTTATCCCAAAGTTTTTTGGATTCATGTTTGGAAAACTTGTACTTGGTACATTGTCATTTGGCATGTAGGGATTTGGTGGGATGACATTGTTTGTTTGGAGTCTCATGCATTGACTGTTCGGTTGATAGACTTGAATATTTGGATTTATATCTACCATCGAGAAATGTGTTCCAATCTTTGATTTGGGCATACTCACACTCGTTGTGCCATTGACATTTGTAGAAGGTAATGATCCCATGTATGGATTGTATAAGTGTGAGTTTCGATAATCAATCGACATTGTAAGGCTTTGAAAGTTCAATTGATTTGGATTACTCATGATGTATGGATCAATTTTATATTCCATGTTCTCCTTGTGTTTTGACCTTGTTGCAAAATGACCTCTAAGGTTCTTAGGACTAATGACGAGATGAAGGATGAAAGGTGTAAATGATATGAGTGTTGAATATTTAGGAACTTTGGATCAATGCTAGACTTAGGATTTGATTTTGATTGGTTTGATTGGATAATGAACTTGTAAACCCTAAGATGTTGGATGTGATCTTAGGATGATCTTGTTCAAAGGATTTCTAATTCAATTAAATATATTAGAAAGGATGCATTCCCATACACCTAACTAAACAAGGTGATTTTGATTTTGATGATTTACCTAAGTCTATAATGATGTTTCCAAAGCTCTAAATTTGTTTGGTGGGATGGATTTTGATAGATGTTTGGATGAATGAAGTGTTTTGATTTTGATCCTAAATGAATCTAGGAAGGACTTGCTTACAAGACCAAGATAGTGAAGAACGTGCCTTTCTCTAAGAGTAATTCAAAATCAAAAGACCAATGTTTGCATGAAAACCATATGACAAAAAGATGCCAAGCACATGTGTGGGGTCCAATTGATTCAATATTTTCTTAATGGATTCTTTTTACCACAAACACACTCTTGATTAGGTTTTCAACTGAATGTCCAATGTCCTAATTCTCTTTCATCCCACAAAGTGCATTATGCGGAAATCGAGGAAATCAAGGCAAAGGTTACCTAAAGTTGACTTTAGTAGAAGTAAATTGAGATGAAATCCAAATGTTTAGAAGCCTCTAAGGATAAAATCCCAAGGGCAAACAATAGTACGTGAATTCGATCAAGGATATTTGCTTCTCCTAAAGGGGTTGAGATTTGATGCTCATGTTGAATGTTGGTTTTCAATGTTTTCGATCAAAGCACTATGTTTTCAAACCAAGAACAAGTACAACCCTATGGAGGTGAAAGACAATATTTGTTGGATTCCCACTTGGACAAGTCCAGCTACGCTTATCTTTAGCGAATGGTTAGATGTTTGACCCCACTGGCTCCCCTCCATGGCTCATTATCATCAATCGGGGCAGCCAAGCATCAACACCCATGAAACTCCCATGGCATGCTTTCCATTTCTACTAAAAGACCATAAAAGTGTGGGGTGGCTTCAGAATGACCATTCTTGCACCAACAAATAGATTAAAGGATTTTGGCAAATTCTAGCACATGGGTTTTAATAAGGACTTTTCATTCGTGGAGATTGACCCATATGGCAAGAGTCCCCTTTTGGATCCATCTTGTCGGAATAAACTGCGTGATATTGGAGTTTTCACCAATACCCACATTTATATCTCGGTTGGAAATACTCTTGGCTTTAGAGTGTTACTAGTTGAGTTGTTCCCTTGGGTGAGTACTTTTTCCCCAAGGCAGGCCCTCTAAGATAAACAAAAGTGGGTAAAAATAATATTCGTAACTCAATCAATCTTTGTTGGCAACAAAGAGAGAGAATGTACGCAATAATGCCCCCACCCACACTCGCACAAGATTTTGTTCAATTTTAAGCCCAAATTGAAGTGTGGAGGCAATCTTTTATGCAACTTAATGTCATCAAAAAGACTTTTGATTCTCAAGGTCATTGTGAAGTGCAAGAGAAGTGCATATGCCTTTTTAGATGAGATTACTTTGAATAAGAGATTACGAAACATGAAAAACACATGTTCATTTTAAGCCTCAAATCAATGATGAATTCGTTTTAAGCACCAAAAAATCAAATGTGAAGTTTGCTTGTTCAATTTTATCCCAAAAAGCAATGTCTAGTCAGTTTCTAGTGTTCAATTTTAATCCAAATTTGAAAACAAACAATGATCTAGTTAGCTTAAAACAGAAAATTAAAGCATAAAATGGAAGCCCTTAAGCATTAAAAAATGCTTTGTTGGTTTCAAGTTTTTAATGTCCAATTCTTTTTCAACTCCACTATGCTTTGATTTATCTGTCATGATGCGAAGTAGATCAAAGTAATGGTTAAACATGAAGAATTGATCAAAGTTAATTGATAGACTCCACCTCAACAATCTTCACACAACAAATTGAAGTTAGCAAAACAAAATGAGTCACAAATCGACAACTTTTTTTTTTATAAATAAAATAGAAAATGAATGTTCCTCTTCTTCAAATGTAGAGTACAGTGGCCAAATTGTAGCATTAAAAGCTCCTCATATCAAGCTTAGATCCCCTTACTGCAAATAAGTAAGATTTGATTTTCTGTAGTAACCATCAATTAAATGTAGCCGAGCTAAATTTACTATTTTTTTTTAATCAGCCTACAGAAAGCATGTAGAAAAATCCAATAAGATCACCAAATTAATGAGTTGAAATCATACACGTAGCTATTTGAATTAGATGCATTCAAATCAAATGCACAATAATATTTTCCAAATAGACGTTGTTTCAGTGATCTAATAAGTTCTTGATAAACTCGATGGATGGTGACATTTCCATTTTCTTTGACTTAGCCTTCTCTACCATGTCGCACCAGACAAGATAAGATCCTTGAGATATGCGCTTTGGTTTCCCCTTCATTTAGTTTCCTCCAAAATGATTTACGCCCTATCAAATTTGTCCTCTCTAAAGCATGGGCAAATAGATAGACAATGTAAAAATCATGATGCAACTAGACGGTGGGCCATCAAAAGCTATCCAAGGCTATAAATCTGGATGAAGTAGTGTCCTATAGTGTTGCACTTCAGTAGGTTCTACCGCTCAAGACATGACATTCCACAATAATATGCATTCATTTCTCTTGACTTCCCTGCAGAGATAATAACTCCATTCACAGAGTCATCGCCATACAGGACAACTGATCAGAGGGATCCATACATTTTTGAGCACCACATTAAGATGCGACAGGCACAAGAGAACTCGTTTTACATTAATATGCACAGTAGGAAACATGGGGCATGGTTTGTGAGGGTCGTTGCTGCCTTGTACGGAGGGTACGGCCATCTTGGGGAACCGCCCATTGTTAATAATATGCCCAGTTTGCTGTAATGTAGAGTTATGCCATGAATAATGTGATAGAGGTAAAGTGAGTGAGAAGTGAGAAATGCTAGAAGGCCGAGTGGTCTAAGACGTCTGACTCAAGTCCCTCACCTCTAAAGAGAAGCATTCATTTCAAGATGGCTTATGAAACTAGAAATCCTAACAAGTCATTTGTTGTAATATAGGTTAGTACAAATAAAAAACCCTGGATCCTCTCACCCTGCAAAATAAAAGAACCATTTATTTTGTATGTCCTTTCGCATGGAAATTTCCACGTCCTCCCTCCATGGTAGATGTGTATGTAGCGTGTGGAAGCATAGACAAGTCACATGAACTTTTTCACATAATGCCTCAAATAAATGAGATAAGGTGTGTGCATTATTTGATAGGATGCCTCTCCAAAATGTGATCTCATGGAATACAATGTTTGCAAGATATGTTGAAACAAATTTATACACCTTGCTTCATAGTGGGAGAACAAAGATAGTGCGGCTAATGTTCATAGTGGAGAAGTGTGGAAACAAGAGCATGGGCTTGGACATTGCGTTGTTCAAGAATGTGCTTCACAAGCTCCAGACTAGGCATGTCATAAGCTATCATGGAAATACCTCTACAAAGCATACGACCTATCTTAAGGTATAGTGGAAATATTTATAACGCATACCACATGATACCAATATTAGAGCATTCAAGAAAATGGAGACCACATTATTGAAAGCCTAAATATTCAATATTTGCTTGACCTAGAAAAAAGATTGATGTATTCATTAAATTTGTCCCACATATTTCATAGATTGTTAGCCACATGGTTATATTTGTTCGCCATGCCTTCAAATGCATGCTTACCAATCATTCATGAGCTGGAAAATGTGACTTCGAAAGGATTTTAAAAAATAAAAAATAAATACTATTCTTTGTACCTAATGTTAACCTTCCAGAAATTCCAATGCAAATCAGAAAGTTATGACAAACCCACCATTTCAAATTGATGTTCAAAAAGGAAAATAAACTTTTAGAATTTCACGGCTTCTCAACCAATGTAAGCATTAACCTTTCAAATGACTACCTTCCTTAAAGCAGAATGATAATAGCAAGAAATAAAAAAAACCAACGATATCAATTCCTCACAAAGCACTAAACTGTAATGACGCCTTGAATAAATGCAGTTTTAGTCATCAATTAAAAGCTATGTATATTTTATCTGTATTCAAAATCTTGATTAATGTTGAATGCATTAAAATGTAGTTGGCAGAAAAGACAAAATCAACAAATAGACTTAATCAATGTTAAACTAGATTTCCATGTTATGTATTTATACTGATTTTACACAGACTGTCAACATTTGAATGTGAAAGTGATTAAATCAAGCAATAACAACTGTAATATCAAGATCAAAGGGTCATTTTGAACCACAATATCATTTATGTTTTCCCTACAAGTGTGCCCTCCTTCTAGCGCCAAATATGTGGATGGTGAAATTTGAAAATTGCTAAAACCTCCAACACACATTAGCATGGTTATTTTAAAACAAAGCAAAATTTCAACATCCATATGAGATAATCTAACATGTTTTAAAATGCTATCAAATAACAATAAAAGCGTACAAAGAAAAACATGAAGTATATCTATCCCATATTGGATTGGTGCTACTTTGATATGAAAAGTAGCCCTTTCCCAAACCTTTACAAGCTTGATGTTGTAAATGATGGTGGACAAAATCAGTTCCCAATTTAAGAGAATGAATTTGCATGAATATTGTGGAGTTGTGGAGGATTTGATCAATGGAGATGGTCTCTATTTGTAAAATAGAATGATGGAAGAATGCCAAACATGGAGGATGTGGGACTAAAAACAATCCAATGAAAAGAGGCCACTTGTCAACATGTGATAGGTTGGAGGATGAGCACATTTTGGTCAATGTGCCAAAGAGAGGGAGATTTCAAATTTGAATTTGAGAGTAAATGTTGAGTTTGACTTGTGCAAGGGACATGTAAGAGCCATGTAAGAGCTCATAAATGCTTTGTTGGGTGTACATGTCCACTTGATTTTGAATTCAAACTTAAGGGAATATTCCTCAAAGATGCCATGTTGATGGAAAATGCTAAATTTAATAAATCAATTAATTGATTTATTGGTGCAAGTGGGAAAAGCTAGAGGATGTGATGGGTGGTTAGGTTAGGTTAATTAGGATTAGATTAGCTTAATGATGATTAGATGCTTTGACCTCTTTGACTTGAATATTTTGATTTATTTAAATCAAAAAGGGATGGAAGGTGATTTCAGACTTAATTAAATAAAGGATTGATTTATTTAATCAAGGAGGGTGATGTTAGGATCAAGTTGATTTATTTAATTTAAACTGATGACTTTAGGATATTGATAAATAAACTTGATTTATTTGCTAAATGGATGAATATGACCTAATCGAATGCATTATGCCAATTTTGTGTGTCTACAGGTATAGAACAAGACTTTGAAGTTGTAGAAATTCCAAAGTGGAAAAATTCACCATGCATGGTGAATGAGTCCCCCCTGAGGTGTCGATTTGATTCAAATGTAGACCCAAGTTCTCGATTGACAGAAAACAGCTTTTGTGTAGAAAAGTCCTAACTTGGGACTGATTCGTCTAGGGTAGCGAATGAGTCCCAGTCAACTCAAATTCAAATTTTATCAATTTTCTAGATTTTTTTCTAACCTTCTCCAGTTTTCTAGGTGCACATATTATAAAAAATAGTTGTTTTTATAGTTTAATTTGCATTTTTGTTCATTCTTTCAAGCTTTTTGCAAACAACACTGTGTTTTCAAACATAGCATAAATCTTTAGTTTTGCATTCATAATCACTCATTTAAATCACTTACTTGCATTTAGAGCACTCCATTTAGCTTAGAAAACATCTCACATAGCATAATTTGAATGAACCCTTAGCATTTTTTGCCTAAGCTCTCTCCTTTTAGGTGAAAAACCCTAGAAGAGTTAGAGAGTACATTGGAGCCAAAAATCTACGATTCATTTTGGTGAACCCAAATTTTGAACATATTAGCTTCCTGATTCCAATTGCATCTTGCATATTAGACTTCACTTGCATCAATATTCTATTAGGGTATTGTTGTGTTTTTGCATTTTCCAAAGCATTGCATTAGTGAAAGCATCATTTAGAGTTCATTATTGCATCTTGTTTCATTGCATCATTCCAAAATTATGCACTTTTAATTTGTATTTGCATTGTTCAAACTTGATAACCTTTAGAAAACTACAAAAAAAATAGAAAAATCCTAAAAAATACCTAACTCGGACTCATTCGCCACCTTGAGCGAATCAGTCCCGCTGTAGTTTCTGATCAGAATTTCTAGATTTTAATTTATTTCATTTTACATTTCTATTTTCTGTAATTACTTTTATGTTACAATTCAATTATTTTTATTTTCTTAGCATAAATTTTACAGCATTTCATGGCATTCATAGATAGTTTTAGGTCTTTGCAAATTTCCTTTTCCACTTTCATTCCTAGTTCTTTTAGATCAAATTGATCGATACATAAAAATACCAAAACTAAAACATCAAACCAACCCTTCAAACAAATGATTCAAATTTGAAACATCTCATCTAAGCCTCTTAGTAGTGATGATTTTGACAAGTTAAATTAAGTTCTTCAGGACTTTCTCGCGCTCACTTCATCCTCTAATGCTTGCAATGAGAAACCTAACCCCTTAATGATAAAATCCCCCTCAAACCTTTTCTTATGATGGCTTTGATTTGTTAGATGAATCCCTCCAAGACTTCATCTCACATAAGCCATCCACTACGGTTTGTTGTGGCAACCTTATAAAAATGAACATTAACTCCTCTAATGCTTCTCTTGAATACCTTAAACCAATTGATGACAATTCATCCTTCAAACCTTTTAGTCGTGATGATTTGCACTTGATAGATGAGTCTCTTCAGGACCTCATCTCACCCACATCATCTGCTTTGGTTTGTTGTGAGACATCTAAAACCAAGGAAGTTAATGTAATCCAACCTCACCTTAACCTTTACCGACCCTCACATAAACTTCACCCCTCTAACCAACCCTGGTACACCCTTTACCCCCCTAACACCAATGTATCACAACAATCTAGTAATGATATTGTTGCTCATACATATAACACCTAAAACAACCTGCAACCGCCACAACCAATCCCACCCTCTTTACCTTTACCAAATTCGCCTAGTGCTCCTTGCTATAACCTACACACAAAGGAATATGATCTTGTTGAACAATTAAAGAACACTCCTACCAAGATTTCCCTTTGGGATTTTCTTCAAAACTCACCAAATTATCACAACATTCTTCAAACAGCTTTAAAACAAATCACAGTTCCTCCTGGTACCACTTTGAATGATGTGGCATCTATCATCCAAAAAAAGAATCTTGACATTACCTTTCATCAACATGAGCTCCCTTCTTTAGAGTTGCGCAAACAAAATGAATCCTTTATGATCATTTCTCAATTCAATCGCATAGGTATCAAATGCACTCTCATAGATAATGGTTATCCCCTTAATGTGTGTAGTGTGAATCTCCTTAATTGATTAGATGTTGATAGGTCCCAAATAATACCTAATTTTGTATCCATTCAAGAATTTGACAACACAACAAAGCAACCACTTGGGATAATTACTTTGCCTATTACCATTGGGGTGGCTACTTTGCAGACTCCTATCCATTTCATGCCTTATGATCTTTCATATAATCTTCTTTTAGGCTGGCCATGGATTCATGAGATGAATGCAATGCCTTCAACCCTTCATCATATCATGAAATATGTTTATAACAATCATATTTATCAAATTGAAATAGACCCCGAGCCTGAAATTTGCTTGCATCTTGAAAAAGGAGTTACAAGTCCTCTAAAAACATTGATTCCAACATCTAACATCAATCCTCTTGAAATTGAACAAAACAATGAGGAATCAGTATCTAATTTATTTGGTGACGATTGGGGAACTTTAGAATTCACACCCTCGTTTATGGGTGAATACATACTCACACAAAAGAGAGATGAGAAACAATATCAACCAACAATCATGTCCACTCGAAATTCTGCACAATCTTCTCAAACATCTATCTCCTATAATATGGATGACAATGCAACATATACAACAAATTTTGATGAGATAGATTATCAATCCCTGCCTAATCTGTGAGAAATGGAAAAAAATTATGAAAAAGGCTATGAACTTGTAAAACAATTAGGATATATTGGAAAAGGGTGTGGAAAATATGAGCAAGGTATTCGTGTCCCTATTGAACCTAATATGCATGAAACAAAAACTGGATTGGGATATTCTTTTTCTAAAAAGATAAAAGCTACTCAATGACCATCTTTGAAAATTAACGCTATAACATGTCAACCAAAACACAAACTCACAATAAAACATCCTAAATTGCTTGATATAAGCTTATCATCCTCATGCGCATATGTTGATAATGATGAAGCTCTGAAACAAATGTTAGGCATTTATGATAACACATCCTCGCTTACTTCCATGACAAACATTCCTCATGCCATGACTGTTACCAAGCAAATAGCAAGTGATATCGCTGAAGAATTCGATGAATCTGAAAGTCCTAAATCTAATGCACTCCCTTTAGGAGATACAATTGATGTGCCAATGGACATTAATGATCAAGATAAAGTTATTAAAATTGGGAAGTGCCTTGATGATGAAGAACAAGAAGACACTACTTCTTTACTTCATGATTTTCTTGAAATATTTGCTTGGAAATATTCTAATATGTTGGGGATTGACCCAAAAAAATTGACACATAACATCGTTCTTGCTAAAAATGCTAAACCCGTTCGTTAAAAGATAAGAAAAATGCACCTTAACATAGCCTTTTGTGTTAAAGTGGAGCTTGCAAAACTCCTTGATGCAGGCTTTATTAGACCTATTGATTATTCTTTGTGGATCTCAAATATTGTCACAGTTACAAAACCTAATAATTGTATTAGGATATGTACTGATTTTTTGTGACTTGAATAAAGCTTCTTTAAAAGACAATTTTTTCGCTTCCTAATATAAACATGATCGCGGATTCAATTCTTGAACATGCTTTTTTGTCATTCATGGATGGATTTTCTGGTTATAATCAAATCCTTATTAACCCTCAAGATGAATACAAAATCGCCTTTACAACTGTTTGGGGAAAATTTTGTTGGGTTGTGATGCCCTTCGGTCTAAAGAATGTTGGCACAACCTATCAACGTGCAATGACACTAATATTTCATGATTATATTCAAAAAAATTTGGAAGATTATTTCAATGATATCCTAGCTAAATCATTAACACGTCAAGACAATGTAAATGTCCTTCACAAAATCTTTGAATGAATATGTAAACACAATATGTGACTGAATCCAAAAAAGTGTGTCTTTGGTGTAGATAGTGGAAAAATTTTGGGGTTTGTCATATCTCACAGAGTCATTGAGGTAGACATAAAGAAAATCAATGTTATTATTAACATGCCATCTCCTAGGAATATTCTCAATTGCACACGTTACAAGGTCAAATTCAAGCTATCCATCATTTCATTGCATCCTTAGCCAATCACACATTACCTTTCACAAATCTCCTTAAAAAGGGTATACCTTTTGATTGGGATGAGGATTGTAAATAGGCTTTTGAGAGTATAAAGGAATGTCTAGCCACTCCACCTTTTTTACAACCCATTGTGCCAAATAGACCATTTATCTTGTACATTGCCACATCTGCCCATGCTCTTGCAGCATTGTTGGCTCAATACGATGATCATGGTAAAGAGCATCCCATTTATTACATAAGTCAAACTCTAATTGATTATGAAACTAGATATTCACTAATTGAAAAACAATGTTTTTCTCCTGTATTCACTACTAGTAAGTTACGGCATTATTTACTAAATGTTGAAATACAAGTTATCACAAAATTTGATCCTCTTAAATATCTTTTCAACAAAATAGATCTCTTTGGATGATTAGCTAAGTGGGTGATTTTGTTAACTGAGTTTGACCTTAAATTTGTTTCCCAAAAAGCAATCAAAGGCCAAGCCTTAACCGATCACTTAGCTGATGCTCCTTTTTCCTTACCTACTCAAGATTCCTTTCTTGATGATCATGTCTTAACCACTAACATTAAACCATGGGAGTTATTTTTCAATGGATCTAAGTGTAGAATAGGTTCCAGTGCTGGAGTGGTACTAATTCCACTTGATGGTAAACCTATTCCTTTATCCTATCGATTAAATTTCCTATGTACAAATAATATAGTTGAGTATGAGGCATTGATCACAGGTTTGCAAGTTGCTTTATCAATAAACGCTAAACATATCAAGATCTTTGGTGATTCACAATTGGTCATCAAACAAATCAATGGTACATATCAAACTAAACATGAAAAATTATCAAAATATAAGGATCTTCTAATGAAATTATTAGAAAATTTTGAATCATTCACCATTGATAACATCCCACGTAAAGATAATCAACATATGGATGCAATGGCGAGTGCAGCTTCTCTTATATCCTCGTACGATCCTTCCACAACCTTCACCTTTGTTATTCATCCTATCATGAAACCTTCAATCAATACTCCATTAGAATACATTTTTGTGATAACTCAATATGCCTCGTGCAAATGGTACGATACAATATACAACTACTTGAAAGATGGTACCATTCCCGAACCTACCACAATGAATACTCAAAAAAGTTTATGTAAACTTGTGGCTAAATATGTGATCCTTGCAAATGCATTGTATAGAAGATATTTTAATGGTCTCCTATTATGATGTATTAAAGATTCTAAAATCCCTTTAGTGCTCAAACAGGCTCATACTAGTGCCTGTGGAGGTCAATTTGGAGGTCGTTCATTAGTGCAAAAACTTATTTGTATGGGTTGTTATTGGAGACATATGGATAAGGATTGCTTCACCTGCGTTAAACGATGTCACAAATTCCAAGAACATAGAATTTGATCCATGGTCCTGCTGCAGAGCTCCATGCCAATGTTCCCATTTGGCCATTTTCAGTATGGGGGTTGGATCTTATTGGAAAAATTTCACCACCTTCTTCTGCTAGACATATGTTTATCATAACTGCAATAGACTATTTCATAAAATAGGCGAAAGTTATTCCCCTCCATTCTACAATTGTTGAAACCATTTGTCGTTTCATCTTAGATTACATAATGGCTCGCTTTGGTCTCCCTTCCGCAATCATTTCTGACAACAAAACTCCATTTAAGAATAATGAAGTTCAAGAATTTCTTGAAACATTCAACATTCAACATCATTTTTCTACACTGTATTATCTGCAATACAATGGACAAGCTGAAAATGCTAATAAGCTTCTCAAACAAATCCTCAAGAAAATTGTCACCAAACATCATAGAGACGGGCATCCGCAACTATCTTATGTGATTTGGGCTTATAGAACTAATGTTCGATCATCCACAAGAAATACCCCTTATAACCTTGTTTATGGAACTGATCCAATTATTCCCTTGGAGTTAGAAATTCCTACTTTGTGAGTTGCTCTCCCAAATCTTATTGACAATGACACTTATAAAGATCAACAATTACATCAACTTGAGATGCTCAACGAACAACACATTAACGCTCTTGAACATCTCCAAGCTCACATCAAACAATTACAAAGAAAACACAATGTTCATGTCATTCCTCATTCATTTTGCAAGGGATATTTTTTTCTTATTGAAAATCAACGGACTACTAGTGCTAACAATGAAGATAAAGATAAATTCATCTCTAATTTTTTGGGACCTTACATAGTTGATACCAATTATGGGTCTGGTGCTTATCTCTTAACGCAACTTGATGGAACACCCCTAAAGGAACCCATTAATGCCATGCATTTGTGTTGGTATTATCTCTAATCCCTTTGAATAGTATGATAGATACATTAGTGTAGTTTAAGGTTATTTGATGTTATTCTAAATAACTTTCACATTGCTTCATTCTTGACAACTAATTTTGTGTTTTTCTTGAACTCTAAGGTAATTATTTAAATTCATTTTATAATTGCTTTAGGCTTCATACTGTTCACATTCCTATTGTGTCAAGTTAGATCCTTATTAGTGTATTTAATTTAACATTTATTTTTTCATTAATAATGTTGTATCTACACTAAAATTGAAATATGTTTTACACTAGATCACATCAATCATGTTAAATCATGTTCACATTAATTAAACACTTTTACCATAAGACATTTAATTAATCACATTGCATTTAAACAACCACATAGAGAGATACATTATAAAAACACCAAGTGTGCATGTCTATATATATATCAAAGTTTTATATAAATCTCAATATCATATACAAAGTCATAGTGGTCTGTGAGAGCTAGACCCCTTAGGATCTGGTGCTCGTGATCTAGTCCCCAGATGTCGTGAGATAGTCATGTGTGACCGTGATCGTGAACTACCAAGTCTAAGTGAATACTCCAAACCCTGTACTCGACCAACAACAAAAATCTGCTCATCTACCATCCAATCCCTCTCTGCTTGTGTCTGTGCCAACTTTTCATGCAGTCTATCTACCTCTGTTGAGGATTGTACTAACTATAGTGAACTCTCAGCTCGATAGACTCGCCTCCTAACACTCTCGTATGCTACCCATAACCTCGTGAATGGTCTGAGTGACTCTGGCTCTTTTTCCATGATCGGTGGGGGTACGTAGTCAAGATCCATCTCCTCCTCGTCGATGGATGCAGGCACTATCTCTGTGGCAACCTAGTGATAGAACTCTCGCCAGTCTCTCGTCATTCCTGCAAGATAGACAATATACACAATTAGTAACACATCATCATGATATATATAAATATAAAGCATAAATCACTATTAAAGGACATGCGTAAAATCAAATATCATCACCTATGTCTCCAGATGCATGAGGAATGTCAACCCCATCCTCTATGGGGGCATTAAGGATTTTCTAGCCTTTCTCTGACTCTGGGTGCTAATGTCTGTTGTAGCTACTGCCTATGATCTGGTCCTATAAGTATGTAAGGACTCTCCATGCTCATACCAATCCTTAATAGCTACCTCATCACCCTCACTCAGGGGTGGCTCCTCCTCATAATAATCATCCTCCTCATAATCCTCCTCCTCCTCATCCTCTCCTCCATCCTGGTCCTCATAGTTAGGATTGGCATCAGACTGGTACTCCTCATCAATAACATTAGTAAAAATATATGTTGGCCTATACCGTACCTCCTCTGCTCTCTCCTCTGGCTCATCACCCTCATCTGGTGTTGGTCCTACATCACCTATAGGGAATTCCATGGGGAACACAGGAGTTAGTTGTGCATATGACCACCACTCCTCATGCTCATTTGTGCTACCAACATCATCAGCGTCAGATTTTGGTGGTTGGTTGTGATCTGAATCATCGGAATCACTCTCATGAACATGATCTATAGTCAACTAAATAGTATCACCTAGCCTCTATGCACTCCGCACTGATCGTGTAATGAAGGGGAATACCCTCGGTAATGTCTAAACCTATCAAAATTGTCACATAACTCACCCATAATAGAATGGTCGTACAACATAGTCATGCCTCCTAGCTAGATACCTATCCATCTGCATCCTCCATAACTATCTGATGGGATCTGGCCACTGTAGATTAAGTAGATAGGGTCTCCATAGGATCTCATCCTCCTCCAGCCAGTCAAATCTCACCCTCCAAAATTGTAAATCCCCATACTGCCATAGGCATTGCAAAGGATAGCCAAATGCCCATGGATATCCTGTAGCTATAGCACAAGGGAATCTGATAGGCCTGGTACATGTGATATGCTCAAGGCACCACACCTGTAGAAGCATACAATGGACCATACTGGAAATCTCTCGAAATACAAACTGACCAAGATCATAATACAAGTGTGCTAAAATGCAGCGGCCCCAAGCATAAAATGTCCTCTGCTCATACATCCCTCATATCAAATGTACCAGTCCTCCATCCAAGTGTGTCACTTGTCCATATGGATTGAGAACCAGTGCCACTGTGTCCATCATAATCCATTTGAGCATAGGATCTTGTGAATATAGTAGCATGGGAAGCTCGATCCGTGCTCTAACTCTCTCATCATGTATAATTCCACCTAAACAATATTGCATATCTCTCTTCTTCTCTCGGAATGACCGATCCCCCTGAAAATATACTCATTCTCCTCGAATGGGAACTTAGAGAATGCGCTGTAAATCCTCGAGAGTGATAGTCATTTCCTCAGTGTGAAGATGAAAGGTACAAGGATAAGCATCCCAATGCTGACACAGAGCCATCATGGTATCTCATGGGTGGCAGAAGATATGCCCAATAGATACCCACAAATTGTAAATGGTCTACTTCTGCTACTAATAGCATTGGTGCATGATCTCTCTAAAATGTGAGCTATCTTCCCCCTAGCCGTTGTCACGACCAGGCGGGGACCTATCAAAATCATCACAAAATGCTCTAAATTTCATCTAAATTCTTCAATTTTCACATATTTCATCAAGAAAGTGTGCTAAAGTACATTTCGTGTGCTTTTTTAATGGCCCTTGACACTTTAGAAACCCTTTTTGACATTTTGCAAAGAAACGAGACACTTCGCGAAGAAATGGGACACTTTGCAAACAAAAGGGACACTTTGCAAACAAAAGGGACACTTTGCAAACAAAAGGGACACTTTGCAACCAAAAGGGACACTACAAACAAATGGGACACTTTGTGAAAAAAGGCGGCACTTTGTGAACCTTTTTCCAAGAACCCTAAATTAACCTATCCATACATTAAAATCATTAAATTATTACAAAATCACATGGCAAAAGTTACAGGATCAACTTACCTCATGATACAGCTTGCCATGTGCCACCTGTTCACAAAGATCATCTAGCCGCGAAGGTGTGTAATCTCGTCTTCTCGGCAATTTTATTCTCTCACTCGTCACTCTCAAGCTACATGAAGGTAAAATGAATAGTAAGTGACAAGTTACTTTCTTTTCCTCCTTTTAATCCTTTTTCATCTCTTTTTACTTTTACGCACTAACATAAGGTTATCATCTTTTCAAGAATTCATAATGTAGATACTCTCCAAATCACCACAACAGGAGCTAGGGTAATCCATTTTTGACATCGTTTGATGCGTTGAAATTGTGAATCCACACGTAACATCATCATTTTTCTATCATTATGTGGAATGGTACTTAGAAATTCCCTACGATATGATGTTTCTTGTTTGATGTGGCTAGATTGCTACCTTGATTCCACCTTCATAAAGCAAGCAAAATCAAGGGGGGGCATACATCTACCTTCGAATTGGATTCCTAAGAGTTAAATAAAATGATCTATGGACAATTAATGAATGTATGTTGTAGGATGCAGTTCCTAATACTGTGGTTGTGCAAATAACTACACTGAGGGCTTTGTTCTCTTATCTTTTGAATGAGTATCCTTTTATGTAATAAAGTGCATCGTTTAGAGTCCTTTAGCTTACATATGCACATAGATCCATATGGGTGCTAAAGTGGGGGCTAAATGTGTCATAGAAAATTGGACCCGCTTGAGAAAAGAGACAATTTCATGCATAATTGGACCCACTTTTGAGTTCCTTCACATCATTTACCTTTCAAAACAACATTTATAGGCCCCTTAAACCCATTATTTTTATCTAGAGGCCCGTTTTACTTGAAAAATCACATAAAACTTGACAAACAACATTTAATAATCTCATACCCCAAAAACTCACCTTCAAAAATTAGTAGTGGGACCCATTCACCACATTGGGAAAATGAGTCCCCTCTAGTGGGACCCATTCACCAAAGGTGGCGAATGAGTCCCCTTTGAGGGAAAATTCAATTTTGAGGAGGAATTTGATTAATTTAACTTGAATTTCCGATGAATGTCGGCCTCTTAGGTCTAAATAATGGGAAAATAAGGTGTTTTTGCTTATAAATACTCATTTTAAGTCATTTCACACATCTTTTTGCTATTTTTCAAGAGAAGTTTCTAGAGTCAAGTCTTCCACAACAAGTCTCATTAGCAAAAGTTGAAGTTTTAGCGTAGCAAACTAGGGTTTTTTGTAGGTCTTGAACCTCACTCTCTTGGTCAAGATTCAACATTACAAAGGGTTGATAATTCTAGGGTGAGGAAGTGCAACTAGCCACTAAATCACACCTAAGGACTTGGTTTCATATTGATTCCATCTTCCATTTTCACTCTATTTTCATATTAAGGTTTACATTTTGTTTGTTTATCACTTGCATGTCATTTCATTCCTATTTTTCATGTGTTGTAAGTTTTCTAGGGTTGATATCTTACTTCATATAAATCATCTTTGCATTTCTTATTCTAGATCAATAGAATAGGGTTTTTATTATGATTCAGACTTTCCTAGTCTTTAACACATCTAAGGCTTGGGTTTTATGCAAATTTTTCTCCATTCAAGGTTTAACTACCCAACTAGGGGTTTGACCAAGGAAAACCCCCCATTATACAAACAATTTTAAGTTGTTTTGTAAGAATTCTTCGAGATCCGAAGTTGAGTTTCTGTCAGAAATTGTTGTGCAGGTGTCAAGGTACAGAATAAAACTTTGAAGTTGTACAAATTCTAAAGTGGACTAATTCACCATGCATGGCGAATGAGTCCCTCCTAAGGTGAAAAACCCTAGAAGAGTTAGAGAGTACATTGGAGCCAAAAATCTACAGTTCATGCATGTACATAAATAATTAAGTAGTAAAGTTGTGATGTTCAAAATAATTTATATTCAATTAAAGACTTGTGAGATTTTTCTATATACCCTACTCCTAGAAACCATAAACCTTAAACATTAAATATTATTGAGTCAAATCTACATGTTTTCTTACTTACATGATTATATTTATATTATATCTATATCTATTTCTACATGTCCCTGTATATCAATTAGTCTATGCTAAAAAATTTATTATCCAAGTGAACCACTGGTGCAGTATTGGTGATATCTCATTTCCCTTTCATACATGGAATCACATGATCACATTTTAGTAATTTATCTATTTTGTGCATGTTATGATATTCTTTATAAAATTTGATTATTGACCTCTTATTTCATCTTGTTACATGATTGTATATCTTACAATATTATATTTATACCATTCATTTATTCTCCACTCATGTTTAATCACTTACATAATTTGTGCAAAACCACGTAAAGGAAACATATATATAATATTGAACTAATATTTTATGTATATGATTATTGTAGCCTTCTAGGAATTTTGCACCACATGACCATGGTTAGAGTTATTATTTATGATTTGACATTAATTGGTTTGATTATTTATCTTTGTATAAGTCTAAAAACATATTTGACCATTAGGAGCATAGTTAACATTATTCATGCAATGTAATATATCTCCTCATTTACTAAATATATTGACCTATAGTATGGTAGGTACACACGTATCTTTATTACATTGAATCTCTTTTTAGGTTAAAATGATCTAGTAATTGAATATGTACCTATAAGTTTACTTCTACATGTATTATAATTTGACATTAGCAAGTAGTTGCTAATGCTTATTTAATAATTTGATTAGATGATACTCCTATAATTTTATGATTGTAACATTGAGGATGAAAGTAACTTTAGATGAGTGTTCACATGACCATCCATGTCCATAAAATTCTAATATTTTATTTCCATTTACATTCATTTTCTCTTCTTGTTTACTTTGACATGGACGCTTAATGGTAGTTTAATTGTAATTCAAAGTTTGATAAAATTGTAAGGATAAAAACTACATTCCTAACAAACTCTTTCTCGTTATTCTCATAATCACCTTGATGCTTTATCCATAGTTTAATAATCTAGTTTTATAAATAGTATATTTTACTATGAGGCTTGGTGTTTGACCCATAGTTAAGCTAAATTGATTCCCCATGCTCCCAAGATCCTAACTCAACCTCCAAATTTCATGTTTCATGCCTTAGGTAAATCCTATAGTTGTGTCCTTTAATCTAGTTCAAGACCTTCTCTAAATTATTTAATATATAGACTTATAAAATCAAAATTCATGCTATACCTTAGGATAAAACCTCATAAGTACATCATGCAAATAGTAAAAGAAGTTGATCATGATCTTACATCACATCCTTATCGAAAAGTAGTAGAAAATTCATGGACTTAACATACACATTCATAAGTACATATTTAAGCATTGACATTCTTCTTGGCATGTTAACAAATTTTTTACTAACCAAATTGAATAATTAGGGCAAGGGATAAGATTAGGGTTAGGGTTCAATTAGGGTTATAATTTAATTATGGTAAGCATTAAGTTTCAATTAGGATTAGGTTTAGTTCTAGGGTTAGGGTTAATTTTTGGGTAGAAATATGATTAAGGTTAATGTTTAATTAGTGTTGGGGTTATAATTCAATTAGCGTTAGGATTATAATACAATATCCATTCTAATTATTCAAACACTAAAATTATTCCTAACCCCAACCCTAATTATATGTATCTCTAACCCTAACCTTATTTCTAAATCTAGTAACATTAGTTCTAGTTGTAACTCTAACCCTAACCCTATTTCTAACCATAATCATAAACCTATTTCTACCCCTAAAATAAACTCTAAAATAAAATTATTTCTAACACTAATTGTAACTATAACACTAACTCTAATCTAAACCCTAAACAAAGACTAGTTCTAACTCTAACCCTAACCCTACCTCTAATCCTATTCTTCACCTTAACCAAGTATTTCTAAAACTAATAATAATTCTAATTATAACCTTAATTCTAAAATTAACACTTAAATATAATTATAGCCCTAACCATAATCCTAACACTAACCCAAACCCAAACCCTAATCATAATTCTATCTCTAACCCAAACCCTAACCCTTAATCTGGATTCTATCTCTAAGGATGATCCCACAAAGCTGGTTTACAATTTTTGGGAGATTTTGATTTTTGTTGAAAACACATATTTTTAGAAAATGATTTAAGCCTTAAAAAGTTCCATTTAAAGCATTCCAATTAAAGATGTTTTTATCAAACTACCTTAGATCAAACCCCCTTGGATAAAACCCCACTAGTTTTAAAACATACCTATAATGGAGTCTCCTTTACACCTATCAAAATGTTGATAAAAAACCACTTTTGATTTACCTTTTGGGGGATCAAATGAATTCATTTAAAAAAAAAATTGTAGTCCTTATTATAAGCTTCCCAAAAAGTATAAAATAAATAAATTTAATTTAATTATTACATTTATTTTTTTATTTCTTGTGAACGTAGGTTTTTCACCAAAAATCAAGCTCTTTGTTCTGCACATGTGGAAAAATAGAAGATTATCAAAAAAAATAAATTGAAAAATATGAGTACACCAAATATTGAATTCTTTGATCCAACAAAAAAAAATGATTTTTGATACATACAAAAAAAGTTGTGTTAATGGTCCGCTTATGTCTGAATTGTAATTGGTTTGACTTTGAAACTTGATTAAGGAAAAATATTCAATAAAACACTATGAAACTAATTGGAATCACTAGATATCGTAGTTACAAATCTAAATTCGAAAAAAATAGAATTTAATCCTTCATAAAAAAATTTTATGTGTTATACAATGAGCGTCACTCCTTAAAAATGGTGTTTATTGAAAAAACTAGTTTTTGAAGGAGATGGAAAAATAAGTGCAATCTAATTCCAAAAATTTTGAAAAAAATATATTTATAATCTAAAAACAAAATGCTACAAATCACTAGTTTGCATCATCTTCAAATTCCTCACGGTTTAGCCACTATAGGTGCCCAAAAGTGAAGATTTAGTTACAAAAAATCAATTCAATGTTCAGTTTGGCCAAAAATTGTAAACCAATACTGTGAGATCACCCCTAGCCATAACCCTAATCCTAATTCTATCTCTAACCCTTATCCTAATTGTAACACTAATTTTATTCCTACCCCTAAGTCTAATTTTTATAACCTTAACCTATATCCTAATATATACTAATATAGAATCATAACACTTAACTCTAATTATAACCGTCACCCTAATTATATCTCTAGCTATAACCCTAATTGTAACTCTAACCCTAACCCTAACATTGATTGTATCCCTAATCTTAATCCTAATCCTATTCATATATGTGACATTAGCCCTAACCCTAGCCCTAACATTAACCCTAATTCTAATGATAATCCCAACCATAATTTTAATTCTATCTCGAACCCTAACCCTAACCCTTATCCTAATTCTAATGATAACCCAAAATCTAATCTTAATTTTATCTCTAATCTTAACCCTAACCCTAATCTTAATACTAATGCTAATGCCAACCATAATCCAAGTTCTATCTCTAACCCTAACACTAACCCTAACCCTAATTCTAACCCTAACCCTACCCTAACCCAAATTCTATCTCTAACACTAACCCTAACCCTAATTAATTTTATGTCTTACATGTTGCACAATGAATGTTACTAGCACATATATATTTAATAATATATATATAATAACGGATCAAATATATATATAATATGCCAATAGATATCCTTCTTGGGGCACCTATTGTACTTTTATGTGAGAAATTGATTTAAAAATAGATACCTTGAGAAGGATATCTCTCAACATATTATATTTATATGCAAGTTAATATATTTTGATATAGTACAAATCAAATTAATATATTAAAAACCTAATATTTTAATTGACCTTCAAAGAGAGAGAAAGAGAAAGGAAGAAAAAGAAAGATAGAAGGGGAGAAAATTCTATATATATATATATAGAGAGAGAGAGAGAGAGAAGTAAATATATAAAGAGAAAGAAACTCAAAAGATAGAGAATGAGAGAAAAAGAGATTTAGATAGATATATAGCAAGAGAAAGAGGAAGAGAGAGAAATAGAAAAATAGTAATAAAGAGATAGAGGGATAGAGGGATAAAGAAGGATAGAGATATATATAAAAAGAGATATAGATGGAGATAAAAATTGAAAGAGAGGAATAGACAAAGAGAGATAGAGAGTGAGAGAGAAATATCAGTGATACAAAGGGAAAGAGATAAAGAAAAGAGAAACTAACTTTTAATTAGTTGTTTCATTCCAACAATCCAAGGATAGTATGTGTCCTTAGGGAGTTATGCTCAAGGTAGCATGTCATTTGATTAAGGATATGATAATTCATCTTTAAGACCTCATCAGTGTACCCATTGCCAACTTAATATAATTTATCTCACATTCTAATATACCTCTCTTTATCTCCCTCTCACTTCTCTCTCTATCTCTTTATATCTATATCTTTCACCACCTCTATCCCCTATCTCCCTATCCCTATCTATCTCTCTATATCACCCTCTGTCTATATCTCTCCATCTCTACCTCTCCCTCTCCTCTATAAATTGAGCTATCTATTGCTCTCTCCCCCCATCTTAGATTCATCTCTCTCTCTCTCTCTTCTCTACATATCTCTCCCCATTTATCTCTCTCCCCCTCCCAATCTCTCCCTCCCTCACTCCCCCTATTCCCCTATCTATCTCCCTATCTCTACCTTTCTCTATTTCTCTTCCCATATATATATATATATATATGTGTGTGTGTGTGTGTGTGTGTCTGTGTGTGTCTGTGTGTGTGTATGTATATATACATATGTGTGTGTATATATGTATATATGTATATATATATACATATATATATGTATATATATACATATATATATGTATATATATACATATATATATATATATATATGTATATATATACATATATATATATATATATGTATATATATACATATGTATATACATGTATATACATTTATACATGTATATATATGTATCTCTTTTTTTTCCCATATCTCTTTCTCTTTATCTCCCTATCTCTCTATCTTTATCTCTCCCTCTACCTCTATCTCTCTATCTATTTGTCTCTCTCTTCCTCTCTCACTCTAGCTTTGTCTCTACCTCTATTTTCCTTTCCCCACTCTCTATCTCCAAATATGTCTCCCTCTATCCATCCATCTCTCTCCCTCTCCCTCTTCATAAACTCCTATATTTCTCTTTGCCTCTCTATATCTCTATCTCTCCATATGTCTTCTTCCATTTCTCCCTCTTCCTCTATCTCGTTATCTCTCCATCTCTCTCTATCCATTTATCTTTACCTCTCTCTCTACCTCTCCCTATTTATGACTTCCTATATCTATCTCTCCCTCTCTCTTCATCTCTCTCCCTGTCTATATACTTATCTCTTCTATCTCTGTATATCTCTCTCTCATGTTTCTCTTTATCTTTCTCTCTCCTTCTCTCCATATCCCTCTCCTCCATCTCCATCTCCATCTTTTTCTCTATCTTCCTCTATCTCTATCTCCTTACCCCCCAAGCTCTCTCTCACTCTTCCCCTCTATATCTCTCTTTTTCTATCCCTATCTCTCCCCCACTCTCCCTATTTGTCTATTGCAAACATAACATGAGCTTGTTGGTAATAGATCATGACAATCTTTTTGATTTGAAGGTTTTCTTTTAATCATGTTTGGATCTATGTAAGTGGATTCATAACTTTGATTTGAAGCTATCGTTTTTCCATTGAGACTTTTTTTTGCACAAATAACACCATTTGATAAATGGCCTACCAATTGACCTCATGTAACCGACCTTCCACACCTCTTTGATATACCCATTGCACCAAAATGTGATTACTAGTATATACATATATTAAAATATTCTCTAAAATGTATAAAACTAAATGAAAAATAACATGCGTCGTATATCTAAGGTATTCAACGGTCCCTCCCATTTAATAATGCTAGGAAGAAGACCACAGATATACATTAATAATGTGCAGAGATAAAGCTAATCCAAAAAAAATGTACAAGAGCAAACAATAAGCTATCACTCCGAGTATATCTCAAGAACGTGCAGAACAAAGGACAGCTCACCGCCTGCAAACTTGAGAGTTCAGCGTTCAAAGAAGACGGCAACGCGAAGGAGATAAGAAGGTGACAAATAAAGAAAAGTTTATGGTTCGCAATTGTCATAAATTTATATGTTTTGAAGGGAGATACCTAAAGCCACCTCTTTTTTTATTCGATATTATTTAGGTGATAGTATTTGTTCTCCATTTAATTAATATACATGACGCGTGAACCAGCTAGTGTATCGTTGAAATTTCAGAAACCATTGATAATCCCAATCGCAGTCATATTTCATCCAATCCAATCCCAATCACAGCACTTCTATAAGTAGCCAGATAATTCTCCATTATATTCACCTAAAAGAACACAAGAATGGCTTCTTCCATGTCAACAGTGAACAAGCTTATTGCATCTATTGTTATCCTGCTTTGCTGGAGCACAGTCTTTGCCCAGCTTCGCCCAAACTTTTACAAGAAGATGTGTCCGCAGGCATTGTCGATTGTGGAAGAAGAAATAAAGAAAGCGGTAGCCAATGAACCACGAATGGGCGCATCGTTGCTTCGTCTTCACTCTCACGATTGTTTTGTCAACGTAATGAAAATGTTTTCTGAAATCATTTATCTCTACATTTTTATTATCAATATAGCTAATAATGTTTTGGGTCTGCTCTTCAATTGCAGGGCTGCGATGGGTCTGTACTCTTGGACGACACAACAACATTCACAGGAGAAAAGAGTGCAGGACCAAACTTTAATTCGGCCAGAGGTTTCGATGTCATTGATAAAATAAAGTCTCGGATTGAGAATGTGTGCTCCGGCATTGTTTCCTGCGCTGATATTCTGGCAACAGCCGCTCGTGATTCTGTTGTCCAAGTAAATAGTTCTGCACTCCTCTCCTCTAATGTTATACACAAATTATTTCTACTCTCCTCTGTAATGACATTAGAAATTTGTGTTTATAATTGGTAGTTGGGAGGCCCATCATGGGCTGTAAGGCTTGGAAGGCGAGATTCACGAACTGCAAGTCTAAGCGGTGCAAACAGCAACATTCCAGGCCCTGGTTCAAACCTCAGCTCTCTAATCGCAGCATTTCGTGCTCAAGGACTGTCTGCTAAGGACATGGTTGCACTTTCAGGTAAGTCTTATTGCTGATGTCTTTGGAAAGCAATTTCAAATAAGTGATACTTAAAGAGGTTTAACTTTATATTATTGTAGGTGCTCATACGATTGGCCAAGCACGCTGCCGTTTCTTTAGACGTCGCATCTACAATGAAACCAATATAGACAAGGCATTCGCTGCTTCTATGCAGGCAAATTGTCCCTTCAACAGTGGTAGTGGTGACAATAACCTCTCACCCTTAGACAGTATAACTCCCGACGGTTTTGACAATGTCTACTACCAAAGTCTGACAACTAAGAAGGGGCTCTTTCATTCAGATCAGGAACTGTTTAATGGAAGCTCTACGGATGCTCAAGTTAAAAGATATAGTACCAATCAAAAAGCTTTCTTCAAAGATTTTGTGGCTGCGATGGTGAAAATGGGAAACATCAAACCTCTCACAGGGAGGAAGGGAGAGATTCGGAAAAATTGCAGGAGAGTTAACTGATGTCTGAAGTACATTATTGCCTCAGCATTTATATTTGTGATGCAGCTCACTCTAGACTTCGTTGATTGATGGATAAAAGCATCCATCCCTCTATTGCTTCTATGCCAAAATTCATGATTTCTTGGTCTACAACTCTTTTTATCAATAACTCCTTGGCCTTCTTCAATAGAAAAGGCATTCCTATTAATCGCGGATGCGCAGTATTTTCTTTCTTGGTGGTGATGAACGTTTCATATAACATAGTAATGGTGAAAATTGTACATCTTTTGAACTTTTGCCGTTTTAGATTTTCTTTGATTTTCATTAAAACAATGAAAAGCGTATGTCATGATTTATGTTGAAAGAAAGTTGGTGTATAATTTGAATTATATGTGTTTTTTTATTTACAATTGTTTTAAATGATTTGATTAGATCTTCAATTTTGTTCAATTTTCATCGAAGAATATGTTTGTGTGCATAAGTGACGTAGATTAGTTCTACAATTTATGAAAATGAAGATTCTTCAAATGAATAAGATCCTACTTCATTTAATAATGGGAAGGAATGACAAGCTCAAGACCATCAAATATCACCTTGGAATGAAAGTTTCAACACAATGAGGACTCAAAACATTCCTAAAATCACAAGGAACCATTTCTAAGGTGAGGACCATTGTAGAGTTAGGCCTAATGGAATATAAAAAAAGGATGATACAAAGGTACAAACATCATCACATTTCTTTAGAAGATAATTACTTGGTGCATCTTGAAGGATGTCAACATGGTTGTAACCTTGAGAGCTTCCAATAAGGAAAGAAGGTGAGCAATAAAGTTGGAACTCTTGTGACATAAATGTAACATGCTAACCCTTCAAAAAAGTAAAAATTCTTAAGTTTTCATTTTGCGAGTAAATAAACCATGTAACAAGCCATTGCAATAAAAAAAATTCATTTTTTTTATTGAGAATATATGAAAAAAGATGCATGTTACACCCCTAACTTTAACTATGTTTTACTTTTTTACTTTGAAGTAATTAGTAGATGATTATGCATGTTTCAATGATTTGACGTTTAGTTAAAATGGCTAGAAAAATCAATGTTTTCATGAGTCATGTTTATTTGACTAAAATTTGACATGTGTTTAAAAATTTCAAGATGTGATGATCTCATGACGATTATGAAAATGATTACTGAAACAATAATCTTGTGTTGTTGATTGCAATTTGCATTCAGGAAGCTAGTTTCCACTCTCTGAGAAAGGGAGGGAGAGCATCATCAGAGAGAAGGGAATAGATACAAGGAATAGAACAGGTTGTCACCATCTTAATTCTATTTCTAGTTGCTTAATGTCAACCTAGTCGTTTTGGGGATAGTGACGTCGTCAAGGTTGAACTTTAGTTGTTTCACGATTGAGACAACTTTATGTCGAATATGTCACTTCTCATGTCGTGACGATGTTATGTTGTGACCTCATTTGCGTAATTGGGTGTTCATTTTTTGTCTATATTCTTGATAATAGTTTGAATTGGCTTAATAAGTTGAGGAACTAATATTATAACCTAATTCCTTGCAAAAGGAAGTCATTATGATGATCATCCTTGGGTTTGTTTTAAGGAGTGAATATGCCCAAGTGACGACAAAAGATCAACGTCGTCGATCGTGTAAGATTGCGTTACCAACCCTAAATTTTGGAATGATTGATCATTCATATGTGTTGTATTTGGTGATACTTTTAACTACTAAGCCATTGTTGAGTCCACTATTTTGACAAGGCTCCTTTTATGGAGGGGCATAATATATCATTATATTTACTCAACTCAATTGAGAAGCTTATTGATTATTGAGATGACATTGATATGCCTATCCATATAAGTTTTTCCTTCTAAATAACAAAAGGGATTTTGTTTAGCCACAACCAAGAAGGTGAATGTGGCAAAAGTCTAAATTCAAAGATTATTAAAAATCATGTTTAGATCGTGGGCATCTCACTGAGATAGCATGGGTTCAAACTTTGTGTTTGGGCATTCTTCGCTTGGGAACGTGGCTCCCTACACGTAAGCCAAAATATTAACCGACTTCGAGTCTCTAACCATTCTTTGTTTTTATTTTGGAATGATTTTTCTTTCTTTCTCTAACTACCTTTATGGCAGTTTCTTTAACCAATTCTTGGTAGGAAGAGTGGGAATCTCTCGGGAGGTTGGAATATCAGGGGGAGTGATTCTTCTACGGGAAAATTAACTACCATTCCATTCGTGATTATTATCTGGCATCGCATGATGAATCAAGAGTGGGGGGTGTGAGGAAGCTTGGCCGAAGGAAAAGGCATGAGGGTAGTTTTGTGAATAGGAAATATTGAGAGCCGTCATAGAAGAGGGAGTTAGTTCTTCGAAAGGGAAGAATTTGATCATTGTAGAAGGGTGGTTGCCAAGCAAGCAAGAAAGGAAGTTCACGACACGAGAGGCTCAGGAGAGCACGATGGAAAGAGGAATCCTTCAATAAAACTATATTGCATAAATTATGAGTAGGACAAGAAGAGATGAGGAGCATCTCAAATAAAGAACATATCCTGAAGTTAGGCATGAGCTCGCCGAGATTATAAGCTAAGTGATTTCTATTTATTTTTCCTTTTTTTTGCTTATGAAATACTTCGCTGGAATCTTCAAAATGTTCTTGTAACAATGATAATCAAGAGAATAGATGTTTCTTTTGCACAAAAAGAAATCATATTATGATTGTTGCAAGGATAGGAAGTGGATATTTCTGTATGTTTAAATATATATGAACCACCCAAAACCAGATAGGTTGTACGTATATTATCCTTGACGGTAGGCCTTGAAAAGTTTCCAAACTTCACTATTGTGCAAGATAATCCACGGGTTGTGGAGTAGGAATCTTTTAGAGAGCTATATCATCATTTCGAATAGTGGCAGGAGAAACGAAGCAATAGATAGTAACCTCGACTTTTAGGGAAAACTTCAAACTGTGTTTTTATAACATAAAGTGATTTAGTGTTGAGTCCTCGGGACAGTGAGAAAGAGGCCAAATTGCGCTTTGTTGTCTCTTGTTGTGCACGTAAGTATGTGAGAGCACTGAACCTAGTAGTAAATTGAGAATTAAAGTTCTCTTTCCCAAAATATTGTTAAGCTTCTTATAAGAATTAAGTGTTGGAATTTTATGCTACAAGTGTAGTCTACTCCTATAAGGGTGGATCATGTGATAGGATGCTTTGGAAGTTACATGCTTTACCTCTAAGGATCCTTAAGGACTATCTAAGAAACTAGTATAACTTATCCATTGGCTTCATCTTGACAATCTAGTTGAGATTAAGTTATTGTTCTAATTATATTATGAGAGCATTGAGGAAATGTCTATATTATGGGAAGAAATGGATTCTCATTGGGAGCTAGGGTTATTATGTGAATGATCCTAAGTCAAACCTATAGTATTAAGTGTGTTCATAGAGAAGAAAACCAATTGACCTTTTTGATAAGCATCTTTCTTCTTGTGTTAAACCCTCACGAGGATGGGTAAGCTTGGAGACATATTCAACTTTTCCTTTGTTCCAAGATTGGGACTTTTAACCAGCTCAAGGGTACAAACATATTATGAGATGGAAAGTATGGACCTTATTATATAAGAATTATAGAACTTATCTTAGTGCTATGTGCACAAGGGAATTTCGTTATTCCAATACTCGACATCAATGTTGTAACCAACTTTGAAAAGGGGATGTTGGGAGATTGAAACTCAACCCGCATGACTATTTTACTTATGATTGTTGTTATAGGTATATTTGACATTCTCATATAAAGAATGATAGTCATATGAGTTTATAACCTATCTTTATTTGAATGTGAGTAACCTTAAGTAGACTAGGATGTCGAAGGTAATTTTTATCTTTTACGAAGTTAACTTATTAAGGTTGAAGGATTGAACTTAGTCAAGTACTAGTTATGAGAAATAATGGTGCTCTATAAGATATATATATATATATATCAATGGGTGTATTCTTTGAACTTTATGCTTATTCAAGTTACATGAAATGTGAATTTGAGAAATTCCAAGAGGTCTAGGAAAGACTAGAAGCATTTTACTCTTATGATTTGCTGCTTTTGGAAAAACAAGAAAGTTTGATATTTCCATGTATTGGGTTAGAGAAGCTAACCTTAGTATTGAAACAAGGAGGATATAGGAAATCTATAACTCTTATGTCGAATATGATATTGTACTTACTGATTGACAATGTAAGGTTGAGAAAACCATAGAACAGGACATGAAGTCTTATAACATCTTAAAAGATTATACAATAATGTCGAAACTTGATTTAACACTTCAAAGATGTTGGGCATTGAATCTTGAGAGTAAGTGACAGGAAGTCATAAACCCTAGATATTGCAAGAAAGCAATAAGGGACTTAAAAGGTTTGAAATCCCTAAATCTTTTCATTGATTGAATATTCTGGATTAAGAATTAGTTCTAAGTCAGATTGGCTGGAATGGATTTTCTAAACAAACTAGTTTGTGTCTAAAATACCAAATAAAGTAAGTAATCTTCAGATTGTGATAGTTCTAAGATGGGTTTGAGGTGTGTGTCTAGATGGCATGACCAATCAGAATGATCATACTTAGCCAGAAGGGATCTAGAGTTGTATGGTTGATTGAGTTATGTAGGACACATCACTAGGATTCAGATGGTGAAACTTGACAACTCCTTATATCTATACCCTTCGTGAAGGGCCGGGGCACTTCCAGTTAGGAAGTGTGCGGGGGACCACTTGAGTCCGCGGTTGGAGGAAAAGCACTAGGATGATGCTCTCCCTCTGTAGTAGAAGACTCACCAAGACTTGTGAAGATTGACATCAACATTTCAGATGCAGTGAACTCCATGTTATGGTTTATGACATTCCACCTATGAGGTAAAACTATTCTCAATGCTAGTGCATCTTATGTGATATAAATGAATATTGTAAGGAATTATCTTGATTCTAGTGCAGTTGTGATTACATGTGAATTCAAGTTTGAATTTATCTGGAAAAGTTGTACTTTATTCTTGTGCTTATGCAAATGTTTTAACTTTAAAAAAAAAATCTCTCTCATGTTTACTAAGTTTATTTACCTTCTAGTAAATTCTTGAGAATACTTGAGTATTAAGTGGATGGATGTTACATATGGTATCAGAGCGAACTGGGTTCAACACATGGACCTATGAGCTCATTACGAGAAAACTTGTTAAATATTAAGAGATTGGCTAAGGCTAAAGTTGGTTTGATGCTAGAATGCCAGAGAGAAAAACCAAGGAAACTATTTGGAAGACTATTTTCTCAAGACTTACCCAAGTCAACGGCTAAGAGAAAGCCAACTGAGGAGTTAAAAGTCTAAGATTAAAACCGTTCTGTTATGGTTATGTATCGAAATGACTTTGAGACTTTGACTTGAAAGGTAAAAACCTTGGTTAGTTACTGATCAGACTAAGAGCTCGGATAGAGCAATGTCTATATGAATTTAAGATTACTCTTCTTTATCAATAATTTAAGGATGGGAAGATCCGAAAGTAATC
>VDFB02075321.1:272044866-272085920 GCA_007258455.2 Sequoia sempervirens
ACTTCACTATTTCTTACCATTTTTATTCAAAGTTGTTTCTATTGACTCATAGCAAGAGTTATAACTCTTCTTGTTGCATTTTTATCTTTAGATCGACTATTTTTCCCAATAGATTTAATGGCACTAGCAACAGTAGACATAGCATATTTTAATGATTGATCTTTTCTTTTTGGTTTAACATAAAAGCCTAACCTTTTCATTACTTTCCTCATTTTTTGCATTCTCATCAATTGCATCATTAGTTGACATTGAAATGCAATTTTTTTACGATAAAAGAATTTGGTGTATATTCTATTCGCATGTGTTTTTATTTGCCTCCAAGAAATTTGACCAGGAAGATTATCAAAAACACCACTTCCAATTTTTAAAAAAGTATTTTCATTAAATTCAACATCACATTCTAGATTTTCATCTTCATTTTATCAAAAAACAGCTATTTTCATTTTCATTTTCATTTTCATTTTCATTTTCATCAACAAATGGTTTTCATTTCTTATTTCTCATTTTCATCAAAATATAGGTTTTGTTTTCATTTTCAAGAAAATGATCATTTTGATTTTCATTTGCAACAAAAGATTTTTCTTTTTTGTTTTCAACATATTCTATAAAAGTTTCATCTCTTTGAATATAGTCAATGTCAACATCATTATATCTAGCATCTTGTAAATCTTCTACAAACAAATTTACCATTTCACTAACATGTGGATTTGAAGACGTACCTAGATTTGTGTATATTGAAACATTCTCCATAGCATTCAAAGAGGATTTGAAGACATAGTAGGATCTGTTTGTATAACTGGCTCTTTCCAAATTGACTCCTTGCAAATTAGCTTCATCTACAACTATGGTATCTTCAATGTTTTCATCTTCAATAGTTGTTGAATTGGTTGCTTCACCATCGTTCATTGATTTTTTTCTCATTCTTCTTTCTCTTTGTCTTTGTCTCTCTTTTTCTTTATTTGCTTCAACTTCTTGAGGAGTCAATGTCTTTCTTCTCTTATTACAAAATTTATCTCCCATAATTATAAAATTCTCAAGCACAAATGAATGTTAATAGTGAAATACTTCAAAATATTGAATCCAAATTGGAAGTTGAATACCTATTATGCCAAAATTCTTCCTCTTGTGTTCCTCAAAACAAATAGAAAACTACCACAATTCCACTTTAAAAATTGTTTTCTTTATGCTTCCTTTGAAAAATTCAATCCATATTGCAAATTTCACTTCAAAATGGTGTAGATGATGCTCCCTTTGATAAAATCAACAAAAAATCAAATTGACCACCGTGAATACACAACTTATGAAAAATAATTGATTTTAGTGCTCTTACCGCATTACGTGAAGTTGCAAAGTTGTAGACTGGACAAGAATTATGCACGCTGTTTTTAAATAGTCAAACAGATCCCGCCATTATTAAATGGGACCGAGAAATAGATCCCGCCTATAACGGATCCCGCCACTCAAATTGAGGTGGAGTTATTAAAGGCAACGATCCTCGCGAGAACAAGATCCCGCTAATTTTACAACTACCGGTAACGATCCCTATTATAGCACGGTGATCCCGCTTATTACCAAATCCGATCCCGCTTTTATAATCGGTGATTCATTTTTTAAATTTGAATTTTGTTTTGCATCGTGGTGGGTTTTTGCCGTGGTTTTGTCTCTAAGAAAGCTTTGAAGTCCAACCTAAGCTCTCAACCCGTTTGGATCTCGCGAATTGAAGGCCCTAACAATGTCAAAGAAAAGTATCGACTTTGGACATATGGCTGATGACCTTTTTTTTAAAATTTTCTGACGAAATTAAAACCCATTTTAGATCAAACAATGCAAATTCTAAATATGTAATTTGTTTTGCAATTGAATTATTTTTTCTATTTTTCAATTAATTTTTAATAAAATTGGTCCATAAAATTTAAATATCAGAGTTTTTTACTATTTTAATAACTTTTGATCAACATACATTTTGACAAACGGATTGCACAGGAGAGCAAACTTCAGACAATTCTTTTCAATTTGAAAAAAAAATCAAAAATGATAAGTTTAGGGTCATCTTTATGTGATGTCGCATATGTGACTCCATTTTTCAAAATCCACAACCGCCTTAATAAAAAATTAACAAAAACATATTCAATAAAATTACAAAAATATCAAGAGCAAGGTTCAGTGAGTCATAAAAAATTTCCCAAAAGGATTTAGAAAAATACAATAATTTAAGTCAAAATATGGATGTCGTACACGTGCATGGTATGGTAAAAAAAAATTGACTTTTAAACAGTGGTTTTTTGAAATGCCTATTGAAACTCAATTTGTACAATCTGTGTATTGAAATAAATTACATATTTGAAAACTAGACTCCAAGCACTACATTTTATGATGAATGACTTTTTTAAAGATTTCATCTCTAAGTGCTTCAAATTTTAAGGTCAAATGTGTCAAATACTAAAAATCAGGGAAAACACTTCCACTTTTTGGCCAAAAAGTGGACTCAACTTCTTGCACACACCCAATAATCCAATTTATGAACTTAATTATTATAAGAATATGAGGTTGCACCATAGTGTAAAGAAAACTAGAAGATTAAGAATATTAACTTAGTAACATTATTATTGGATTTATATTTTTTGTACCAATTCAATGGATATAGTGTTGCCAAATTTCTTAAGTAGGATTTTAATCCCCACAAAAGTAGTCTCATATATGTTCTCTCTAAAGTTTAAATACTTGTAGATTGTAAATAAAATAATTAAAAAAAGGATTTTGGACCTATTGAATACACATCCATGACCATTCTCAGGCATGGCATTACTCTAATAAATTCTTGGCTAATGACCATATTTCATAACATGGAGTACTTAATCTATTTATTGAGTCGTAATCAAGTAAAAATATTATAGACAATAGTAGCATAAGATGTTTGTGTAATCACCATGTTATTAGTTAATGTACTATCAAGGTAGGAGGGTCCAATGAAAAACTATCCAGCCTTGTAGCCTAATCCACTATCTCCATGATCATAACAGATATGCAACGAAAGCTAACAACTAATCAAAAAAAAGATAAAAGATATTTATGAACACATGACACAAGATACATCCTGGGAAAACCCTAACAGGGAAAAACCTAGCCTTCAAAGCTCATTCCTCATATATTATAACTTCAAACCAAATTACACATGGCTCAAGGGCTTTTTAGATTCTAGACCACAACCTAGGGATTACAAAAGATTTATACATTGAAATACTTCCATGATATGATTCTGCTAATTCTCAACTTTTTGCTCTGCAAATTCTTTTGCTCTCCACTTTGCCTTCTTCTCTATTCTGCTACTTTTCCAGATCAAAACACTTTTCCATCTTTCTTCCTAACTTCATGTTATCGATCACTCCCTCACTGGTGCCTTGTAACAAATCCTTCTCCTTCATTTATATCCTCCACAAGTCTTCTAACCATTAACAAGTCAGCCTAATTACAATGGCTAGTTAGGTAACGCGTACACACAGATAGGTTGGTCCCAAACATAAGGTATTGCTCCACAAATACATATAACTTTGTTGGATCTCCATGGAGGTTAGCTAGGTTCTTAAATTCCTTGAACAATATTCCCTTTGGCTCCGCAAGTCACAGAATTGCTTCACAAACCAATTAGACTTCATTGGACATTGTCAACTCTACACTATGAACACAAGTAATCTTCTGATAATGATATCTCTTCAGGAACAAACCCAAATGATCTGAATTTTTTATTTTTCATAGCTTATGGTGTTTAGTAACTAATTCCAGTTCTACAACCTCTAACATGCAAATGCGGTAAAATGTGATATTCTCCATGGTTGCTCTCTTCGGTACTCCACAACTGAATGCTCACTGTGCCAACTGGTTTGAATGCTTCTAGATGCTCCTGCATCAGACTCTCAGCCTGGTTATTTGAAAAGTGAGCCTCTTCACTTTGGTCTATATCGTGTCAAGTTCAATGGTGTCTCTTTGAATTGATTCAATGATCTATCCATGGGTACTTGCAACTACATCAAGGTTGGCGGTCTATTCAAGTCCAACCTACAAAACTGCCTCAAGTTCTTCTAAGTTTGGTGTTCTACTTGCAAGCCTTGCACTGCCTCACTGATTGGTGGTCTAAGCAAGTCTTCTCCGCAAGTTTCCTAAAATCAATGTATGCTTCAATCAATTAAGAGTCAATCAATACATACATGCATCCTCCAGAACAATCATGTCACCTCCTAATACAATACTAAATTCTCTGTGCAACACTTCCCAATCTCTAATTCTCGATATGATTTCCTTTGCACTCATTGGATCTTATAGTTTCTTTTCTGCATATACATTCCTTATACTTTTCTTTGTTCCTTCATTCCCATTTACTTTACTCTGGTACATAAAATTTCTCCTCTAGTAGAATATCTTGTCAATTCCTCTTTCTCTACAATATAGACTTCCTTTTCCCGTTATGCTTCACACAAGTTCACACAAACTTTCCCTTGCATTGCTTCCTCAGGTGATTTTACACAAACTTTCTCTAGTTTCTCAGATGTTTAGTCTACAATTCTCCTTAAGATCAATGATTCACCTTCCTCTAGTTTCTTTATCAAATCTAATGACTCAAAAGGTTCTCCTTCCTCTACATAAGCTATCTTTGTATTATTTACTACTTCTCCTTCATTAGCTTCTATAGTAGTAGGTTCTTTATGAATTTTAATGCTTGATTCTTTTCTCCTCCAAACTTGAAAACATGGTCTTCTATCAAATCCTCTTTCATCTCTTCTACATCCTTTACTGTGATAAGAATTGTGACTCCTATCATCTCTTCCTTTGTAGTTTGAATAACTGTCCTTGTTCTACTCTACATAAGGTCTTCTTTCTTTTCATCTTGATCCCTCTTTTCCTCTAGGGTAAAAGCAACAAGTTGGGCACACGAAGAGAGGAAGTTTCGGCCAAAACAAATTTTTTTGCATGAAACGCATACACATTTTCAAAAAATGCATACACGTTATAGATTGGGTACTCGAGCCTAAATCCGGATGCGTATGCGTTCCACATTGGATATGCGAGTCACAAATGCATACACGTTTCTTAGATGTATTTTTTATAAAATTAGAGACTGTGTATTCATTTAAAACTGCAAGTTTTGTTTGCGTCAGAGAAGAGGAGACAAGATCGCGTATGTGTTTCAAAGGCCCTAATCGAAGAAAAATTTCACTACGACCTCCTCCCGTTGACACAACCGACCTCAGCAACCTTTGGGTTGGTTGAATTCTACCATTTTTTTCTTTATATCTTGCATTTTTGTTTTGTAATTGGTATTTAGTTTTTGTTTGTTTAGTTTTTTTTTGTTCAATATTTAATAGTTTTTAAATTGCATTAAAAAAAAAACATCAATGAAACAAAGAACATTAAATTGTAAATTGAAAACCGTAAAAACTAAACCTAAATTGGACACATTTTTAAAACTTAGAAATCAAAACCCTAGAAACCCTAGGTTCCAAAAAACATAGGTCCCTGAAAACTAATTTACCTAGGTTAATCCTTGGACCTAAACCCTAAAACGTAAACCTAAAACCCTAATAGTTCACATAATTTTAGAAGTATCCAGGGAATGCCACCTAGATTCAGGGCAATTTTCATTGAGATTGAGGCTACAAATAATTCACATTAGGATTTTTCAGTTATTGCTACACTTCAATGACCAATTTATAAAACATCCTTATCACATTGTGTAGTGTCATAAATTAGGGCTCCTTGGAGGTTTCTTACATTTTTTATTTGACATATAGATATGTTGAAATCATGTCATCAAATCTCTAAATCTAAACCCTAAACCCCAAAGCATTCATTTTGTCGTAGGACCTTAAAATGAAATTTGGTTGCCTTAGGCAACTCCCCCAAATTTTATTCCCTTAATCCATGGACCATTTTGTCCTAGGACCTTACTAGAGATAGATCTCCTTAATCCATCTTATCACCCTAAATCGTAAATCGCTGTCTTAAGGGGTCCTAATATGACATTTCTTAAGGGGATCAAACAAGTGCTCAAAATTTGGTGAATAGAGCTCAAGCTCATCTTAGTTTATTTTGTACATTACAATTAGGTCACTAGCATATATCTATGTGTCCCTTTGAAAATGTATTCTATTAATTTTTCATTCTTATCTTTAGTATTCTTTGAAAACAATGAATGGGATTATGAATTAATGTTAACTTGTTAAACTTATAATTTCTTCTTAACTACTTTGTCCCACTATAGAGAACTTGTGTCTCTTATCATGAAATTTGAAAATTTAAATAAATCAATTTATGTCCTTAGATTTAATTAAATTCTATGTCATACTTGATTAATACATGTATTCACAATTGATATACCTTAGCTCTATAGATATACTCTTGTTGGGAAACAAGAGCTATCTCAATCAACTGTTCTGCAAGAAAATGTTGCTCACTAACTTGCAAGTCCATTATTCCAAGGGCCACCCAAACTTCACCCTAAGTTCCCTAAACCCTAAACCCTAAACTCTAAAATCTAAACCCTAAAGCCTAAAGCATTCATTTTGTCGTAGGACCTTAAAATGAAATTTGGTTGCCTTAGGCAACTCCACCAAATTTTATTCCCTTAAGCCATGGACCATTTTGTCCTAGGAACTTAGTAGAATGTATAGATTCCCTTAATCCATCCTATCACCCTAAATCATAAATCGATGTCTTAAGGGGTCCTAATATGACATTTCTTAAGGGGATCAAACAAGTTCTCAAAATTTGGTGAATAGAGCTCAAGCTCATCTTTGTTTATTTTGTACATTGAAATGAGTTCACTTGCATATATCTATGTGTCCCTTTGAACATGTATTCTATTAATTTTTCGTTCTTATCTTTAGTATTCTTTGAAAACAATGAATGGGATTATGAATTAATGTTAACTTGTTAAACTTATACTTTATTCTTAACTACTTTGTCCCACTATAGAGAACTTGTGTCTCTTATCATGAAATTTGAAAATTTAGATAAATCAATTCACGTGATTGGATTTTTAAATTAAATTCTATGTCATACTTGATTAAATTACATGTATTCTTGTTTGATATACCTTAGCTCTATAGATATACTCTTGTTGGGAAATAACCACACCTATGAGTAAACTTCCCCTCGCCCCAAAAGATAAAGCTATAGACACATAAAAATTTAGAAGAATAAATTACTTATTGATGAATTAGTTAATTAATGTTAGGCTTGATATTTATGAGCTCCATTGAGCACCCTTGTCTAAAAATAATCCTAATATATAAATATAATCTAGTATAATTTTTACTTGAATTAAACTACATGGTTTTCATCATTTACCCATTTTGACACTCATTCTTGAGTTGTTCATAACCCAAATTAGCTTGGGGACCTTTCCTTCTCTTTTTCCACCATTATATATGTAATAGTCTAAGGCACTCTAAACAACCCCTAACCTCATATTTTAAAACCCAATTTGACAATTTAAAGTTATATATCTACATGTGTCTTATTTTTCATTCTTTAGTCCTTTACCTTAATCTTAAGTCTTTACCTTGATGGTGATTTATTTAAATAAATCTTAATTCTTTACCTTAATCCACGTGGTTTTATTTATTTTTAAATAAATCAATTAATGTATAGATCATCAAATTTTGGCTATAGTTTAATTATCAAGTGATATAGATAGCTAAAAATAAGTTTATGGGGCCTTATTTTAGGGGATTCACTTAATAAACCAATGACATAGTGCATGCATTTGAATAGGGTTCTAATAAAACCCCCTAATTTCATTTCTACCCTTCATATTAACAACCACACACTTGACTCAATTTAATGTGTGTACATGCTATGGATTTTTTAATGTTATAAATTGAATGGTCTTTGAATTAAATGTATTTTGAAATTGTGCACATTCAATGTGATTTTTAAATAACTTTCAAATTGTTTGCATTATTTAATTAGTTTGTTGATATATATATTTTTATTGTTTAACATGCAGTTGCCATTTAATTGCTCTCATGGATCCAAAATTTAACTTAGAGGATTTTATGCCTGATCCACAAATTCGTCTAGATCCACCACCAAAACAAAACCCCACACCTCCAAACTCTCCACTGCCTAACCCCCTACCCCCCATAGTAGATGAGGATCAATTAAGAGAGAGCATCCAAGCAAACCTTATTATGATTCAAGAAAATATAGATTTGATAAAAAATGATCCTAGAATCCCTCCCCATCTTGCACGATTTGCATCTACGATGCAAACTATTGTTGATTCTATTCAATCCATTGATGCAAACCTAGATAGGTTCCATCAATGGAGAGAAGAGAGGAGACAATTCTATGCAGATGGATTGTCCTACAAAGAAATTAATGACCTTAAAATTACCAAACAAGCCATGTGCCAATATTTTATTAACCCCCAAACAAACCAACCAATTCCTCCAACCAAAAAATGAATTTCAATTTTATGGTGTAGGCATCTGCAGATAGCTGCACATTTTTGGGATAGATGGTGGATGGTGTTTGATAATCCACCACATGGAAACTATGAGGTGCCCCTATGCTTTTTGAGAAAGTTATGGGCCGAGTTTGAGTTAGGTAGAAAACCCAACTATTTTGATATGAGGTCATTTTAGGGAGTTGGGCGTGGCATGCCCCAACATAGACTAGGAGCACGTGTCGATCCTCAGTGACATGCTCTGATTTCTCCTACTGTTCCTCCTTCTCCTGGTGTTCCCGCTACATTTCAACAACAAACCATGTTATCGACATTAGGAGCATTGAGTTCACTTTTAGGACATCTCACTCATCAGACTGCACATGTGGTGACTGAAGTGGCCAATAGAGAGCATGGAGGCTTGGCTATAGGGATACTTAGGAATCCACTTTAGGTGACCCACATGCATCTGGGATAGAGTCATACATGAATTTACTATATGAGGATCATCCTACATAGGTATGTTCACCTTTTGAACTTAAATTTAATTCAAGTTTGAAATGTGAAAAATTCATATAAATAATAACATCAAATTATATGTATATATAATATAATATTAATTCAATAAGTGTTTGGTGTATACGCATGATCACACGATGCCTGGAACTCAATATGATCGTCGTGTCTATATGTCGAGTGTTGTAGATATGGGCTCACCTTTTGGATAGGTACTTGAACCAATATATATTAAATAATTTGTGTGGATATATCTAATTTTTAATTTGAATTTGTACACATGTGTGAATTGATATAATATAATATTATATCTAGATGCAAGGAGGTCATACGATACCTAGTACTGACCAACCACAAGTTGTGGTGAGCATTCCTGAGACATCATCAGCTCAGGTGCGTGCTTTCAAAAGTTTGTTAAGTTTAAATTAAATAAACATCATAGATCTAATTTAATTTGTTCATTTACATACACATGTGTGAATGATCTATACAAACTATTGTACATCTATACATGCAAGGATTTCATGAGATACCCATGGTGGGCGCATATGAGACATCGTTAGCATTTATGCATGGGAAATATCAGGTGCGTGATCATGAGGTCATATCATTCGAGGTTGTAAACTTTACTAAATTTCCTATACAAATTTTATAGACCTTTTAAATATATTTATATATTCAAGGTTTTAACATATCGTTTGCTTTATATGAATATGTAGGATATAGAAGATTAGGCATTTGGATCTTCTCAATTGATAGTTATGCTACCCATTAAACAAAATGTGCCAATAGATTCACATGATCATATGGTAATTTATGCATACTAAAAATCATTTTTATTGTATTTACTAGATATATTTAATTAAATTGATTTTTATCTAAAATTTCTAGATTTTCAAGTTTAAATATGTTTAATTATATCAAAATTTCTAAATAACTTTAAATCTAATTTCAAGTTTCTTGTACTCTTTTCTAGCATGATGCAATTACATCTAGTTGACATGGAACAAAGAGGAGACTTGATATGACCGATTAGTCTGATAGTTAGATGGTTTTAAATTTTATGGACTATAGATCTTGTTGGAAGACTGAAATCACTGAGAAGGGGGGTGAATCAGTGATTTATGAAATTCACAAGCTTTTCAAAAACAATATTGTAAGTTTTCTTTGGAACAAAGAAGACAAATGTCAATATGTGAAGCAAACTTGACTTTTAAATCAAAACACCAAATGACAGTTCAAAGAACAAATTTGACTAGTGTATGAACAATATTGTATTTGCATGAGCCATGAATTAAACATGAAACATTAATAGAGGTGAAACTTAAAACTTTCACATGTATCAGAGCTCACTTTAAATCAGAACCTTATATGCATGAAATGTGCATTGGCAGATATGAAAGATTGATATAACTATGAAAGACTAATAATTATACATTTGATAACATATTAAAATCAGACTGATAATAAAAGGATCACACAAATAAAATCACCAAAAAACACATAATTTGTCCTAAGTGGAAAAATCCTCTTGGGGAATTAAAAACCACTTGAAAAATCTTTCCTTTATTCACTTAGAGCACCAACTCCACAAAATACTGGAGCACCAACTCCAAAAAATACAGGAGCACCAACTCCACAAATTACAAGAGCATCAACCCCACACACACATTTAGGAACACCCATTCCAAGGAGTACCAACCCCTCAAGATACAAAACATAGAATAGTAAAATATTAGAGGGTTTCTCTATTTCAATTTAACTCACATCAACCTTCCATACTAATACATTAAATATCCTAAAGATTCATTCTAGAATCTCTAAAATACAAGACATATCAGTTATATACTTTGCATCATATTTGCTAGATTGTCATTCCAAAATTTTGTGCATTAATCCTTCAAAAATACCCACCACAAAACAATGATCAACCACACTATTTATATACTATCATGAATCTTCATCGAAAATTGATTGAAACAACTATTTTGCTTCAAGATACTTGAATACATTAACCCTTTACCTGTTTGCTAAAAAATAGTCAAGTGTTTCGAAGTAAAACAATGTCATTAACCTCTGAAACTGAAATCTTATTGTCTTAACAAAAATGTCTTAAAGCCAAATGTCTCAAAGCCCGTTAAATAATTTTGTACTTTAATACCTGTTTATGAAGGAAGATAAAAAAAAAATATCAAAAGAACCAATTCATAACTACCCAACTAGAGACCTCCATCTACAAGTTCTTCCGGTTCTCTTTCCAACTTCCATAGTCAACAATCATCCAACTTCCATAATCGACATTCATTCTATTAATCAAAATACTAACAAGTTACATATTCTACAAACAAACAAAATGTCCATGGTGGCTAGGGTTCCACTCAAAGTATTTTGCCCTAGTTTTTCCTTCCTTTCAATTCTTTCAAAGACTTTACACAAAACATAATCATTTGAAATCTACAATCTTTCCAATCAATACTGCAAAATAATAATTCTACTAAAAGCGCTGACACAATAATAACAACTAAGACACATACATCTACCAAATGCAATGATAAAAGTTCAATATCACATGTTTAATGAGTTAAAAAATAAGCATCGAAACAAAAATTCCTTTACCAAATCTGTTTGAAAAGAACTTTAAACTTTAATATGCCCGACTACCTTGGTTTACCTCATGTTTTAGTATGCCCGACAAGGGATCATTTTGCTTTGCTTAATAAAAGTCCCATGTTTCTTAAGTTCCTGACACCATTTATGGTGTAAATGGTAGATATTTCAATATCCTTAACATAGGCCTTATCAACTATGAGATCCTAAAAAAATATAAACCAATGTAATGCAATGAAATGTAATCTATCCAAAGTCATATGACTTTCTATGCTTTATGACACCATGAATAAATGTCTTGAAGACCCCTTTAGAAATAATCAATAAAGAGAATATATACAAGTGACTTGAACTTGTAATATGCATTTTCTTGCAAACTTGTATGTTTTGTGCAAAGATAAGAAGTGCCACTCATATCACATTTGAATTGTCAACCCAAGTGAAAACAAAATGCACGAATGTATAAACAAGTGTATACCTTAAAATGAATCTACCAGTATATGTATGCATGCCTTGAAATAATGAACATGTGTATGAACATATGTCAAACATCAGTACCAACATGTAAAAATTGAAACTTGAAAGTGCATGCCATGAACCATGTGAATCACCATACGGACCAACTGTAATCATCATGTATCAAAACAAGCTGAGAATGTATCAGCTGAGAATGCATTTGTCAACATCCACCAAGCCTATCATAACACCAACCAATGCAACTGCATATTAGTCAATCTAAGAACATGCAAAGAATAGAACCAGTGATGTCATGAACCCCATAAAATAGTTTTGGCATCAAGGAAAAACTAACACATAAACAACTGAAAGCCAACAAAATCCCCCTTTGTCATTGATGGAAAAACACATATCATCTCTTCCCCTTTTTGCCTCAATGACAAAGACTGAAAGGAGAGAATGTGAGATTCCAATAAACAACTGTAAAGCCAACCAACTATCCAATCAAAACTAGTTGCAAGTAGAATTCAAGAATCAAAGACTATTAACATGTCATTACTCCAGTCATAACCAAATAATTATGTGTCATATACCTCCTTGTGTTAATCACATGAGCAAACACAACATATTTTCATCCACAGTAATTAGATAACCTGTTTGCACCAAATACCAACTGTATAAACAAGGTTACCAACACAAATAACCATGTTCCAAGGCATCAATTATGATAGCATCAAAAATATTATGAGGCTTCTCCCTCTAATTGAGATAACAAAGTAAACAAGATTCTCACTGGAAATCTCTTTCGAGCACAATATTGGCATAACACATAATACTATCGTGCAATGTCACAAGCATTTACACAAGCTTAAAAAAAAATCTCAAGATAACCTTACCGATTAGCTTTGATATCCCTTTGTTACTCACTTAGCATGGAAATACCATAAAGCTGACCCATTGTCAAAATAATTTTCCTATGTTACTATTAGTAACATTTTCATTAACTTACAATTAACAATGCTGCTAGCAGAAGGTCTGATCTGCACTTCTAAATTTACTATCAGGAGATGTCACTATACTTTCTAAACCTTGTTCCTTTGATTTCCAACCTCTCTTGTAGACAAAGAACTACAAAAAGAGCTTCATGTCAACTTGCTTCATCAAACACCAATATGCACATATCTAGTACTTCTATGTCATGATCATTTGCATACTCAAGAATACTCTTGTTTTAACACAAATAAAAGAAAAATCTAATAGAATTTGTACTCTTCACCTTTTTGTTATAAATTCTATGAAGATTCATTTCCTTGCTCTTTATCTTGTTGGTTGCTTGCTACTCAATGACCTAGAAATTTTAAATTACTAATCTTGCTCTTACTACTATCCACAATAATAACTTGTTTTGACAACATTGTGATGCTACTCATTACCATTACTACGATAGTCACTCAACACATATCACTTGTAGTAGATTACAAAATTTTGTATTGCTATCAAACTCATACCTGCACCTTATGAATTGAGCCATCAAAGCATCAAACTCGCCAAAGAACTGTCATTGTACTTTCAAACTTGAATTCTTTCAATGAATGTGTTAGTGGAAACACATAAAAGATGGTGAGAACAACTTTAGAAGATCATGATATTAGCTTAATTCTTCCTATTGCCTGAATAATAGGAAATGAAAAGCTCCATCAAATTAGGACATAAACCTTAGCAACCTCATTCTTGACTTCATAAGGGTAAAAGGTGCAACATCTGACAACTCCCCCTAACTTCATGCTCTCTTTATCTAGTAGTAGAGGTCACTTGTGCAATATGCACAATACTTAATTCATCCTTCTCCTGGTTTTCCTTTCTTCTCCAAACTTTCTTAACACCTATCTTCTTCTTGTCTAGGGTATATGCCTGCTATTTATTGGTGAAGCTATTTGTCCCTTTGCTATGTCTAGATGACCTCAACAAATGATTTCTACAAGATTGAGCTCTATGTCCAAAATAGTTACATCTATAACACATGACATTATGATTTGAACCAAAAGAACGATAACTTCTTCTAGGAATTCTGTAAGAATTTTCATTACCATTCTTATCATTCCACCAATAGTTAATCGCTACATGACCAAATTGGTGACATATATAACATATAGTGCGATGATTCTGATTTCACAAACTATAATTATTTCTGGCATAACTTTCACAGTATCTAGCCCTTTGTCCATAAACATGACATGAATAGTAGTAACCATGTAATTGGGAATAATTGTACCTTATTGATTGACATTTCCTGGTAGATGAGAAACCTTTGAGTCTACTAACAGCCTTGCTTTCTGTCTCTGGAGCATGATTGTTCAAGTCTATTTTCTTCGTAGGAGTCTGCCTAACCTTGAAACTCTCTCCATCTTTTGTTGCAAATACTATTTCATGTTGAGACTCATCTTGAACTCTTGAACTTTGTTCTTTTTCATATCCTAAACCAAAAATTTCTTTGTGATGCTTTTTCTTATTCAACATCTCATTTAGCTTAATGGTGCTTTGTGCAAACTTTTGATTTCTCTGAATCTTGATACTTTCAAGGTCTTTATTTAGAGCAATTACCTCTCCTTCCAGTTTTTGACACACAATATTTTTAACTTCCAAATCAAAATTTTCTACATTTGCTATCATTTTATGCTCTTGGACTTCTAACTTTAGACTATTGATTAATTTATCTAATTCTTCTTGTCTTTTTATTAGCAAGTTATTCTCCTCCTTCATCTTGTTACCTTCTTCAAGTTGATGCTTACAATATATAACCAATTTTTCTACATTTTTAAGATCTGCATGAATTTTATCCTTAACCTCCCTTTCTTCTTGGAGTTGTTTCTCTAATTTTTGATTTACTTTTCTAAGCCTCTTAATCTATCTAGAGCAGCAATAAGTTCTGCCTCAAAATTAATTACTCTCTCAGAATCACTAACACACTCTTCTATATCTAATACATTCATATTTACTATGAATCCATCAAGATTTATACTAGACATATTTTCTTCTACAAGGTTTTCCTTATTAACACTTATAGATTCAACTGGAAAAGGCCTTTTTGAGACAATACTTCACTAGACTTGAAACTAGTGTTTTTCTTCTGACTTCTATTTCTTTTGCACTTACCAATAGTACTCCTCTTATCAAGAACTTGGTTGGACTTATGCAAGGATCTAGCTCTATACATCAATAGCAATTGAGATCAGATATATTTCCATTCTGATTTCCAAAACACATAGTCTGTGACATGTTTGATAGACTTCCAAAAACCATAATCAATCCTAGGTGGATTAGACCTATATGAGGACCCTACACTTTGATACCACTTGTTGGAAGACTGAAATCATTGAGAGGGGGGTGAATCAATGATTTATGAAATTCACAAGCTTTTCAAAAACAATATTGTAAGTTTTCTTTTGAACAAAGAGGACAAATGCCAATATGTGAAGTAAACTTGACTTTTAAATCAAAACACCAAATGACAATTCAAAGAACAAATTTGTCTTGTGCATGAACAATATTGTATTTGCATGAACCATGAATTAAACATGAAACATTAACAGAGGTGAAACTTAACCCTTTCACATGTGTCAGAGCTCACTTTAAATTAGAACCTTATATGCATGAAATGTGCATTAACAAATGTGAAAGATTGATATAACTATGAAAGATTGATAATTATACATTTTTAAAACATATTAAAATCAGATGGATAATAAAAGGATCACACACATAAAATTACCACAAAACACAAAATTTCTCTTGAGTGGAAAAACCCTCTTGGGGAATAAAAAACCACTCAAAAAATCTTTCCTTTTTTCACTTAGAGCACCAACTCTTTGCATTCAGGAGCACCAAATCCACAAAATATAGGAGCACCAAGTCCAAAAAATACAGGAACACCAACCCCACACACATATTTAGGAACACCCATTCCAAGGAGCACCAACCCCTCAAGATACAAAACACAGAATAATAAAATATCATAGGGTTTCTTTGTTTCAATTCAACTCACATAAACCTTCCATATTAATACATCAAATATCCTAAAGATTCATTTTGGAATCTCTAAAATACAAGACATATCAGTTATATACTCTGCATCATATTTGCAATATTTTCATTCCAAAATTTTGTGCATTAATCCTTCAAAAATACCCACCAGAAAATAGTGATCAACCACACTATTTATATATTATCATGAATCTTCATTAAAAATTGATTGCAACAATTATTTTGCTTCAAGATACCTAAATACATTAACCCTTTACCTATTTGCTAAAAAAAGTCAAGTGTTTCGAAGTAAAACAATGTCATTAACCTCTGAAACTGAAATTTTATTGTCTTAACAAAAATGTCTTAAAGCCAAATGTCTCAAAGCTCGTAAAATAATTTTACTTTAATACATGTTTATGGAGGAAGATAAACAAAAAAATACCAAAAGAACCAATTCATAACTACCCAGCTAGAGACCTCCATCTACAAGCTTTGTCGCTTCTCTTTCCAACTTCCACAGTCAATAATCATCCAAATTCCATAGTCGACATTCATTCTCTTAATCAAAATACTAACAAGTTACATATTCTACAGACAATCAAAATTTCCATGGTGGCTAGGGTTCCACTCAAAGTATTTTTCCCTAGGTTTTCCTTCCTTTCAAGTCTTTCAAAGAATTTACACAAAAAATAATCATTTGAAATCCACAACCTTTCCAATCAATACTGCCAAATAATAATTCTGCTAAAAGCACCGGTAGAATAATAACAGCTAAGACAAATATAGCTACCAACTATAATGATAAAAGTTCAATATCACATGTTTAATGTGATCAAAACTAAGCACCGAAACAAAAATTCCTTTACCAAATCTTTTTGAAAAGAACTTTACACTTTAATATGCCTGACTACCTTGGTTTACCTCATGTTTTAGTATGCCCGACAAGGGCTTATTTTGCTTTTCTTAATAAAAGTCCCATGTCTCTTAAGTGTCTGACACCATTTATGGTGTAAATGGTAAATATTTCAATATCCTTAACATAGGCCATATCAACTATGAGATCCTTAAAAAAATATAAACCAATGTAATGCAATGAAATATAATCTATCCAAAGTCATATGAATTTCTATGCTTTATGACACCATGAATAAATGTCTTGAAGACCCCTTTAGCAAAATAATCAATGAAGAGAATATATACAAGTGACTTGAACTTGTAATTTGCATTTTCTTGTAAACTTGTATGTTTTGTGGAAACATAAGAAGTGCCACTCATATCACATTTGAACTATCAACCTAAGTGGAAAAAAATGCACAAATGTATAAACAAGTGTATACCTCAAAATGAATTTTCCAGTATATGTATGCATGCCCTGAAATAATGAACATATGTCAAACATTAGTACCAACATGTAAAAACTAAAAATTGAAAGTGCATGCCATGAACCATGCGAATCACCATATGAACCAACTGTAATCATCATGTATCAAAACAAGTTGAGAATGTATAAGCTGAGAATGCATCCTGTCAACATCCACCAAGCATATCATAATACCAACTGCATATCATAACACCAACCAATGCAACTGCATATCAGTCAATCTAAGAACATGCAAAGAATAGAACCAGTGATGTCATGAACCCCATAAAATAGTTTTGGCATCAAGGAAAAACTAACACATAAAGAACTAAAAACCAACAAGTCTATAGAGTTTTATTTAAATATTTTGAGAATGTATCAGCTGAGAATGCATCCTGTCAACATCCACCAAGCATATCATAATACCAACTGCATATCATAACACCAACCAATGCAACTGCATATCAATCAATCTAAGAACATGCAAAGAATAGAACCAATGATGTCATGAACCCCATAAAATAGTTTTGGCATCAAGGAAAAACTAACACATAAACAACTGAAAGCCAATAGATCTATAGAGTTTTATTTAAATATATGTGTTGGACTTGACATATACATCTTGAGATATAAATTTTATGGACTATCTATCTCTAGTTTTATTTTGAACATGTTATTATCATATTTTTGTTTATTTATATCAGTTGACTTTAATACATGATGATGATTATATATGCAGTCAATTATGATCGTGTTATTTTTATTTTGATGATTATATGGACTCATGTATGTATAGATATAAATTATCTAATTTTCAAGTAATACATGCACTAGTTATATAAATTCTTATCTAGAATCAAATTTAATATATATAATTTATCACATGGTTAGGTGACAAATTAAAACATTCCTTAAATAGTTTATATAATATGTACATAATAAATGAAGGACAAGTAATTTTAACTATTTTCCAATTCTAGCAAATATTTGAATCAATAAACAAAAATCTATCTCCTTGTATGTATAAAATGTATAATCTATACAATTGAACAATTATATACAATGTGGTAAATACAAGACATGAAATGTATATTCTATAAAATTGGAACAAGATATTTAAATAGTGACTAATAAGCTCATTGAAGTTCATACATCGAACAAACATATGTAATGTATATTGATGTTTAATACAACTATATAACATGATAAAATATATATGTGCATGTAGATACAATTAAAGATTATCAACTTTTATGTGAAGACCAAAAATTGATATTTACATAGTCTCTTGATAAAATAATTTTTTCAGTGACAATCACATGGTAGACCGACTTGATGAGAACCTACAAAAATAATTAATGTAAGTAAACTAACTATACTTTTTACGAGTAATTTAATTAAAAAAATCATGTGAGAAAAGAATAATATATAGTAAATTCCATTCAAATTCAAATGATGTTTTCCATAGGATGGATTAAGGAGATCTAAGAGGAGATATAGCTTAAGGGGGGTCTTAAGAGAATGCCTTAAGTGGAGTTAAGAGGATGGAAAGTTAAGAGGATGCATGTCATGAACCCTAGGGGCTTAATGGGTCCCAAGAGGATGGATTAAGGGGAATTATGAGAGTGACTTAAGCGATGCAAGATTGTGGATTAAGGGTATGTAAGAGGATATGACTTAAGGGTCCTTTAAGAGGATGGCTGAAGGGGATTCAAGAGGGTGGATTAAGGGGAGTTGATAGAATGAAGGGATGTAAGAGGGTGGATTAAGGGGAGTTGATAGAATGACTTGAAGGGATGTAAGAGGGTGGATTAAGGGGAGTTGATAGAGTGACTTAAAGGGATGTAAGAGAGTGGATTAAGGGGATGCAAGAGGGTGGATTAAGGGGAGTTGATAGAATGACTTGAAGGGATGTAAGAGGGTGGATTAAGGGGAGTTGATAGAATGACTTAAAGGGATGTAAGAGAGTGGATTAAGGGGATGAAAGAGGGTGGATTAAGGGAAGTTCATAGAATGACTTGAAGGGATGTAAGAGGGTGGATTAAGGGGAGTTGATAGAATGACTTAAAGGGATGTAAGAGTGGATTAAGGGGATGTAAGAGGGTGGATTAAGGGGAGTTGATAGAATGACTTGAAGGGATGTACGAGGGTGGATTAAGGGGAGTTGATAGAATGACTTAAAGGGATGTAAGAGAGTGGATTAAGGGGATGAAAGAGGGTGGATTAAGGGGAGTTGATAGAATGACTCGAAGGGATGTACGCGAGTGGATTAAGGGGAGTTGATAGAATGACTTAAAGGGATGTAAGAGAGTGGATTAAGGGGAGTTGATAGAATTACTTGAAGGGACCTAAGAGGGTGGATTAAGGGGAGTTGATATAATGAATTAAAGGGATGTAAGATAGTGGATTAAGGGGATGCATGTCATGAACCTTATGATATGGCTTAATAGGACCTAAGAGGATGGCTTAAGGGGAATTATGAGAGTGACTTAAGGGATGCAAGATTGTGGATTAAGGAGAGTTGAGAGAATGAATTTAAACCCTAAACCTTAAACCATATGGCCTAAATCCTAGGAGATGAACCCTAAACCCTTAAAACCCATATAGATTTATTATTCTAAGCATCTCATGAACCCTAGAAATCGTAAACCCTAAACCATATGACCTAGAGATTGGGAGATGAACCCTAAACCATTAACCCATATAGATTTATTATTCTAAGCATCTCATGAACCCTAAACCCTTAAAACCCATATAGATTTGTTATTCTAAGCATCTCATGAACCCTATAAATCGTAAACCCTAAACCATATGACCTAGAGATTGGGAGATGAACCCTAAACCATTAATCCATATAGATTTTTTATTCTAAGCATTTCATGAACCCTAAACCCTTAAAACCCATATAGATTTGTTATTCTAAGCATCTCATGAACCCTAGAAACCGTAAACCCTAAACCATATAACCTAGAGACTAGGAGATGAACCCTAAACCATTAACCCATATAGATTTGTTATTCTAAGAATTTCATGAACCTTAAACCCTTAAAACCCATATAGATTTGTTATTCTAAGCATCTCATGAACCCTATAAATTGTAAACCCTAAAATATATGACCTAGAGATTGGGAGATGAACCCTAAACTATTAACCCATATAGATTTGTTATTATAAGCATCTCATGAACCCTAAACCCTTAAAACCCATATGTATTTGTTATTCTAAGAATCTCATGAACCCTAGAAACTATAAACCCTAAACCATATGACCTAGAGACTAGGAGATGAACCCTAAACCATTAACCCATATAGATTTGTTATTCTAAGCATCTCATGAACCCTAAACCCTTAAGGGGTGTTGAGAGAGTGACATAAATGGATGTAGCTGGATGGATTAAGGGTAGATATACGAGGATATGGATTAAGGAGTCCTAAGAGGATAGCTTAAGGGGTGTTGAGAGAGTGACTTAAGGGGATGCAAGTGGATGGATTAAGGGTAGATATACGATGATATGGATTAAGGGGTCCTAAGAGGATAGCTTAAGGGGTGTTGAGAAAGTGACTTAAGGGGATACAAGTGGATGGATTAAGGGTAGATATACGAGGATATGAATTAAGGGGTCCTAATAGAATGGATTAAGAGGAATTAATAGAGAGACTTAAGGGGATACAAGAGGATGGATTAATGATACATAAGAGGATGGCTTAATGGGTTTTAAGAGAATGGATTAAGGGGATATGAAATAAATTATAAAGTTTTTATAAAATGACAATTAATTAAATTTAGTTTTATATTTATACTATCAATTAAATCTATCTAGAACTATATATATAGTTACCTGTCTCTAGATTCAAATTCCATTGTAATATATGTATCTCCTCTCTTTTTTGTAAAGCATCTAATTTTGGGAGACTTGAAACAAAAAATGATATAAAATTTTAATTAGGAAATGGATATTGAAGACAAATATATAAAATTCAACTCAATAAATAATGTACCTTCTTGTACAAGATTCAAAACATGATCATAATCATCTGATGCGAACACTTGATTATCTTCAATTGTTGCTCCATGTTGAACATGTGTCGATGTAGGCATTAATGCTCTTTGTTGCCATTGTTCGACCCATTCCGTATTTTCACATGCCTCCCAATCACCTACAATACAAAATTGACAAAAGCATATCAACTCCCTTGTCCATGTATTGTCCATGTGTTTGCATTCGAACTCTTAAACGAATGCCATTTTACAAATCCATTAATTATTTCACAATCTTGTCGAGAAAAAATATAATTTTCTTCAACTAACCAAAAGAAGCGTCAAATTATTGATCTCTCACTTGTTCTTGTATATAATTTGGTAGTGCACCAATCTACAATTGCACGTGCATCTCTAAATTTCGTAGCATCCTCAAATTTTAGTTTCTCTCTAGCAAGAGCTCTTTTCACACGTGCACCTGCTCCATCATGTTCTCCCTTACCATGACCAACTTCAAAAAATTCCATATACATGTGTTGGATATTCTTTTCTTTATGAAGTCTACATAACCAATAAAACATTCTAGCATTTTTGAATTGACCTGTGCAATTATCCAAACATATGAAATGTTCTAGCATTTGAATTCCTCTCTGTTTTAAATTTTTATAAAATATATCAAAATAATATTGAACAAACTCAAATGAATGTAATCGATTATCACTTACATAAAAATGGTACTCTCTCAAAAAATTTCTATTATCTTCTATACTATCATCTACATGTCTATAAACAATATGAAAAAATATAGCTACTTGCACTTAATTATAATACTATGATTGAATTTCTTCTTGTGGAGCAAGAGTATAATTTTCAGCAAAATCAACAACTAGCAATATAGTTCCAATTGGGAATGTGTTTTTACATAAACAAAATTGATTATCAAGCCAATGAGCATGCTGAGAGTGTTGAACATATTTAGGTACAATCTTATCTTTAAATTCATTAATAAATGCATGCATACTAAATTTTTCCACAATTAGCTCACAAAGTTTTTCAGTTTTTCCATCTTTTAAGGAATACTCAACATTTTAATTTTTTTTTACATCCACTAATTGTTGTCCAGATTCATCTAAACTAATTTCATGCATACATTCTCCTAATAATCAAAAGTTACCACATCTATCACATTCTCCTGAAATACATGATTTTAAATAAAATAAGTTTCCATTAGAGGGTTCACAAAACAAACCTGCAATAAAATCTTTGACTCTTTCAGGTGGCATATGAATACCACAAATGTTCTGCATAATTTGGTTAGCATGCAAAGTACATTGTATATATTGAAAACTATCATAATAATAATGAAATTGTACATGGGTCTTACAACAACAAGAGATTCGTTCTTGATTAATTCTAACATACCAAGGTTTACACTTTTCGAATGATCTTTGACTTATATTAATATTCAATGGTAAGATTGAAGCATCTAAATTTTTTTTATATAATTCAGTTTCAGTCATATCTAAGAGATGCTTTGGATGAGGTTCACAAATTTTGGAACCCACCCTTAATTTTAAGACATCTCTAATGTTAGGTGATACTCTTGTATTATCATGCCAAAAATTTTCAATTAAAGATTTAATTTCATTAGTTAATTTCATGTTTGATCTTGTGAGTCTACCACTAAAACTCCAACATTGATTAATTGGATCCTTTTCAATACTTTCTCTTGTTTTAGCAACTCTTATCAAAGTTCTAGGATTTTCTTTTATACATTTACTATTCTTACTTAACATTCTTTTATTTGAAGTGCAAGACGAGTCACATTCTTATCTTTTGATTGACTTTTCTTACCTATATAAAATCAATAGCATTAGCAACACTAGATATGACTTGTTCTACTGAATCATTTTTCTTTTTTGGTTTTACAAAAACACCTAATTTTTTCATCACTATTCTCATTTTCAACATTATTGAATCAATTGCACCATGAGTTGACATTGGAATCCTAATTTATTTCTATAATTTATTTTTTATATATTCTATTTCCATAAGTCTCTAATTTGTCTCCAAGAAACTTTACCACAGAGTTTATCTAATACATCTCTTTCAATTGTAAAAAAACATTTTAGTTTCATCCATACAAGGGGTTTCATTTTCATTCACAAAAGGGTTTCATTTTCTATTTTCTTAAAAGGGATTCTTTCACATTTTCATCACTATGAGGGATTTCATTCTCATTTGCATTCTCATAAGATATAATTTCATCATTTTTTTGTTTTTGCATTGTTTCAACCCTAGAATTATTGATATCATTAATGGTGTATCCAACTTCATCTAAACAAGCAATATCAGTATTATCAAAACTTGGGTTTGAACACATACCTGGATGGATTGTATGAATAGGTATTTTCCATATCATTGGGAGGTGGATTTGAAGACATACCCTAAGTTATTTGCATAGGTACTATTTCCACATCATTCAGAGTTGAAGTTGAAGGTATAGTTGGGTTTGTCTCCATAATTGCATTTTCTTCCATATTCACCATCTCCACATTTGCATCATCTACATTCATTTCATCATTCATGACGTCCTCTTCAACATTCCTGGCACTAGATGCTTGCAATTTTTTCATTTGACGAATCCTTTCTCTTCTATCCCTTTGTCTTTTTGCCTCCATATCTCTATTTGCTTGAATATCTTCGGGTGTCATTAACTTTCTACATTTTTTTCTTTGTGTTTGCTTATCTCCAATGGTTACCAAACCCTCTTTGATTATAAAAAAAATGATTCAAATACAACCTATTTTCAAATTTCTATCTCCAAATATTCAAATAAAACTATGTAGTATAAAGATCCTTTTTTCTTTAAACTTTGAAGTACAAAAACATCATGAATACATCCAAAAATTATTTTTTTCCAAATATTCTTGTAAAAATTTCTTGTATTTGATTCCACTTCAGAAAATTCAACCTACACTTTGTCTCTTCCAACAATTTGAATAGAATATGCCTTGCACAAAATAAATTTGCAATAAAAAACATAGAAAATGGCTCTTTTGGTTCGTACTCTAGAAAAGGAATGTTGCAGAAAAAACGTGTTTTATCAGTATTTACGATATTAGGAAAAAAAAGGCTATATTAGAAATTTGTATGTGTTATGAAACACATACACATTATGTTCTAGGAACATGTACGTGTTACATAACGCATACATGTTACCTTTACCCAGCGGGTAATTAGATAATGCATATGCATTTTAGTAATGCGTACGCGTTATTTAAAACTTGAATTCCCAACCCACATGTAGCCTTGGTTTTAGACTTGGGAAAGACTTGGAAATTTGAGCCTTAGCCTTTGACCTACAACTAAAATACTAAGACAAATTGAAGAAGAATGTCTAACTTTGGCAATATGGTTGATGGACATTTTTTTTGAATCAATCTATAAAATTAAAACCCATGGGAGAACACAATGTCTACTTTCCAAATATATAATTTTTATTAAGATTGGATTATGTTCGCTATTTTTAATAAATTTCTAAGCAAACTAGTCCTTAAACTTGAAATATCAGGTTTTTTAAATTTTCTAATAACTTTTTTTGGTTAAGTTTCTTGTAAAAAAAATATATGGCATCAAACTTCAGACAATTCTCTACACAATGAAACAAAAAATATTAAAAAAATGTTTAGTTTAGGTCCAATTATGTTGTTCGTACATGTTGATCTTTTAAAATAACAATTAAGGCCAATAAAATTCAAAAAAAATTCAACAAAAAATTACAAAGAAAATTCCACATCAATCTTCATGTTGTTAGCTCTCTTTTCCCAAAAGGAATTAGAAAAATACTTTTATTTGGGTCAAAAAGTGGTGTCCGTACATGTACTAGGCATGGTAAAAAACCAGGGACTTTTAAAAAGTGGTTTTTATAGATCCTATCAAAATTTAATTTCTATAATTTGGGTATTTGAATAATTTACATATTTGGAAACTAGATTCAAAATTCAAAATTTCATATTGTTGACTTTTTTAAGATTCACTATGTAAGTGCCTCAAATTTTTAGTCCAAGTGTTATAAATTTTGAAAAACAATAAAAACACTTCCACTTTTTGAGCTTTTTATGTACCCAACTTCTTGAATCATCCCTCCAACATATGAATGTTGTCAAAATGTGCTATGGTGGACTAAGATGTCCTTATTGTTGTCTTAGTCCCGCTGCTATTTTTTGGGGCATATTCAAAATCTTCAGATGTCGGAACAAGATATGAAAGAATCTTTGAAAAACACTTTCGAGAGGACTAAGACACCCTAGGTGGTGACTTTTAAGTGCCGTTTTGAATTTCTAGAATATCTGAATGTGGCCCTAAGGCTCAAGGTCTACACTTCCTTCTTCTCAGTTCTTAGGTCCTAAAACTTCTAGATTTGGCCTGTAGGTGAGTTTTCGTGAAGATTACAACTTTGCAATGCAACTTTACAACTTTGCACTTCAAATGATCTTCAAGTCTTCAACCTAAATCTGCAATCACAAACACAGAAGAGAGGGAAAAACTTGTTGATTGTTAGTAAATGGGGGTTTTCCTTGGTCAAACCCCTTGTTGGTAATTAAACCTTGGAATGAAATGAAATAAAGGAGGGAAATGATGAATGAACAAAGTGCTATGTTACAACTCACCAAACCCTTGTTGTGAAATCTGCAAACTTGTGTGAGCTGGCTAGCTTAAATATAGATCTTGAATCAAAAGAATGCTTGATAGATCTTTACTTGAATTGATTGCTTGAATAAAAACCCTACATCACAAATGTTAGCTCAAAAACACACATGATGCAAGAAGATCCTTGATATGATGGTTGAATCTTGATAATGACTCCAAATGCTTGATGAACTACTCTTGAATGTTGAAATACTTGAATACTTGGATGCTTAGATTGCTTATTCGATTGCTAGATGTAAATATGAGAGAAGGAACATTGTATTTATACTTATTTATGCTTAATATCCCAAAATTACACCACAACAAGCTGACATATGAAATCATTAATTAAGGGAGGCTAAATCCTACCAAGATTTGAAATTAAATCCTAAAAAATGCCCTAAGGGGGCATAAGTGGCATCTTAGTCCCGAGGCATAAAACTCGGGGCACATACTCCAAAAAGGGGCCACTTTAAGGCACACTTCAAATGAGGGTCCCAAGACCTTTGGGGGACAAAGACACCCAAGGTGGCATCTTAGTCTCGACCCAAAAATCAAGGACACATAGCTAGAATCATTGAATTATCATTTATCTATTGATGTTTGTCAAGATTAGCCAGAAAAATGCATAGTTTATTAGGCTTATGGATGCAAAATAGGGCCAATTAAGACATAAATAAGGATAAACAAAGCAAGGCAGACCCAAACAAGTGTGAAAATGCAAGGGTATGCATTTTCCTACACTACACATCTATCGAATGATAGATGTGCGGGGGACCACATTAAGAGTTCGTAGTTGGCGGAAAAGTGCTTGAGTGATGCTTCTCCTCCAAAAAAGGTGACAAAAGAACCAAGATTTGAATGGAAGGATCCTGAACCGTTTTATAGCTATTTGGTCCAAAGCTCATTGAGCTATGTATGTAATTGCATGCATTCTTGTATGATTGTAACTTGTGAAATTATAGTAATGAAATGGAATCCTTATTGTATTATGTTATGGCATCTTTTTTCATATATTCTCAATAAAAAAAAAAGAATTTTTTTTATTGCAATGGCTTGTTACATGGTTTATTTACTAACAAAATAAAAACTTAAGAATTTTTACTTCTTTGAAGGGTTAGCATGTTACATTCATGTCACAAGAGTTCCAACTTTATTGCTCACCTTCTTTCCTTTTTGGAAGCTCTCAAGGTTACAACCATGTTGACATCCTTCAAGATGCACCAAGTATTTATCTTCTAAAGAAATGTGATGATGTTTGTACCTTTGTATCATCCTTTTTTTATATTCCATTAGGCCTAACTCTATAATGGTCCTCACCTTAGAAATGGTTCCTTGTGATTTTAGGAATGTTTTGAGTCCTCATTGTGTTGAAACTTTCATTCCAAGGTGATATTTGATGGTCTTGAGCTTGTCATTCCTTCCCATTATTAAATGAAGTAGGATCTTATTCATTTGAAGAATCTTCATTTTCATAAATTATAGAACTAATCTACATCACTTATGCACACAAACATATTCTTCGAAGAAAATTGAACAAAATTGAAGATCTAATCAAATCATTTAAAACAATTATAAATAAAAACACATATAATTCAAATTATAAACCAACTTTCTTTCAACATAAATCATGACATACGCTTTTCATTGTTTTAATGAAAATCAAAGAAAATCTAAAAAGGCCAAAGTTCAAAAGATGTATTATTTTCACCATTACTATGTTATATGAAACGTTCATCACCACCAAGAAAGAAAATACTGCCCATCCGCGATTAATAGGAATGTCTTTTTTATTGAAGAAAGCCAAGGAGTTATTGATAAAAAGAGTTGTAGGCCAAGAAATCATGAATTTTGGCATAGAAGCAATAGAGGGATGGATGCTTTTATCCATCAATCAACGAAGTCTAGAGTGAGCTGCATCACAAATATAAATGCTGAGGGAATAATGTACTTCAGACATCAGTTAACATTCCTGCAATTTTTCCGAATCTCTCCCTTCCTCCCTGTGAGAGGTTTGATGTTTCCCATTTTCACCATCGCAGCCACAAAATCTTTGAAGAAAGCTTTTTGATTGGTACTATATCTTTTAACTTGAGCATCCGTAGAGCTTCCATTAAACAGTTCCTGATCTGAATGAAAGAGCCCCTTCTTAGTTGTCAGACTTTGGTAGTAGACATTGTCAAAACCGTCGGGAGTTATACTGTCTAAGGGTGAGAAGTTATTGTCACCACTACCACTGTTGAAGGGACAATTTGCCTGCATAGAAGCAGCGAATGCCTTGTCTATATTGGTTTCATTGTAGATGCGACGTCTAAAGAAACGGCAGCGTGCTTGGCCAATCGTATGAGCACCTACAGTAATATAAAGTTAAACCTCTTTAAGTATCACTTATTTGAAATTGCTTTCCAAAAACATCAGCAATAAGACTTACCTGAAAGTGCAACCATGTCCTTAGCAGACAGTCCTTGAGCACGAAATGCTGAGATTAGAGAGCTGAGGTTTGAACCAGGGCCTGGAATGTTGCTGTTTGCACCGCTTAGACTTGCAGTTCGTGAATCTCGCCTTCCAAGCCTTACAGTCCATGATGGGCCTCCCAACTACCAATTATAAACACAAATTTCTAATGTCGTTACAGAGGAGAGTAGAAATAATTTGTGTATAACATTAGAGGAGAGGAGTGCAGAACTATTTACTTGGACAACAGAATCACGAGCGGCTGTTGCCAGAATATCAGCGCAGGAAACAATGCCGGAGCACACATTCTCAATCCGAGACTTTATTTTATCAATGACATCGAAACCTCTGGCCGAATTAAAGTTTGGTCCTGCACTCTTTTCTCCTGTGAATGTTGTTGTGTCGTCCAAGAGTACAGACCCATCGCAGCCCTGCAATTGAAGAGCAGACCCAAAACATTATTAGCTATATTGATAATAAAAATGTAGAGATAAATGATTTCAGAAAACATTTTCATTACGTTGACAAAACAATCGTGAGAGTGAAGACGAAGCAACGATGCGCCCATTCGTGGTTCATTGGCTACCGCTTTCTTTATTTCTTCTTCCACAATCGACAATGCCTGCGGACACATCTTCTTGTAAAAGTTTGGGCGAAGCTGGGCAAAGACTGTGCTCCAGCAAAGCAGGATAACAATAGATGCAATAAGCTTGTTCACTGTTGACATGGAAGAAGCCATTCTTGTGTTCTTTTAGGTGAATATAATGGAGAATTATCTGGCTACTTATAGAAGTGCTGTGATTGGGATTGGATTGGATGAAATATGACTGCGATTGGGATTATCAATGGTTTCTGAAATTTCAACGATACACTAGCTGGTTCACGCGTCATGTATATTAATTAAATGGAGAACAAATACTATCACCTAAATAATATCGAATAAAAAAAGAGGTGGCTTTAGGTATCTCCCTTCAAAACATATAAATTTATGACAATTGCGAACCATAAACTTTTCTTTATTTGTCACCTTCTTATCTCCTTCGCGTTGCCGTCTTCTTTGAACGCTGAACTCTCAAGTTTGCAGGCGGTGAGCTGTCCTTTGTTCTGCACGTTCTTGAGATATACTCGGAGTGATAGCTTATTGTTTGCTCTTGTACATTTTTTTTGGATTAGCTTTATCTCTGCACATTATTAATGTATATCTGTGGTCTTCTTCCTAGCATTATTAAATGGGAGGGACCGTTGAATACCTTAGATATACGACGCATGTTATTTTTCATTTAGTTTTATACATTTTAGAGAATATTTTAATATATGTATATACTAGTAATCACATTTTGGTGCAATGGGTATATCAAAGAGGTGTGGAAGGTCGGTTACATGAGGTCAATTGGTAGGCCATTTATCAAATGGTGTTATTTGTGCAAAAAAAAGTCTCAATGGAAAAACGATAGCTTCAAATCAAAGTTATGAATCCACTTACATAGATCCAAACATGATTAAAAGAAAACCTTCAAATCAAAAAGATTGTCATGATCTATTACCAACAAGCTCATGTTATGTTTGCAATAGACAAATAGGGAGAGTGGGGGAGAGATAGGGATAGAAAAAGAGAGATATAGAGGGGAAGAGTGAGAGAGAGCTTGGGGGGTAAGGAGATAGAGATAGAGGAAGATAGAGAAAAAGATGGAGATGGAGATGGAGGAGAGGGATATGGAGAGAAGGAGAGAGAAAGATAAAGAGAAACATGAGAGAGAGATATACAGAGATAGAAGAGATAAGTATATAGACAGGGAGAGAGATGAAGAGAGAGGGAGAGATAGATATAGGAAGTCATAAATAGGGAGAGGTAGAGAGAGAGGTAAAGATAAATGGATAGAGAGAGATGGAGAGATAACGAGATAGAGGAAGAGGGAGAAATGGAAGAAGACATATGGAGAGATAGAGATATAGAGAGGCAAAGAGAAATATAGGAGTTTATGAAGAGGGAGAGGGAGAGAGATGGATGGATAGAGGGAGACATATTTGGAGATAGAGAGTGGGGAAAGGAAAATAGAGGTAGAGACAAAGCTAGAGTGAGAGAGGAAGAGAGAGACAAATAGATAGAGAGATAGAGGTAGAGGGAGAGATAAAGATAGAGAGATAGGGAGATAAAGAGAAAGAGATATGGGAAAAAAAAGAGATACATATATATACATGTATAAATGTATATACATGTATATACATATGTATATATATACATATATATATATATATATGTATATATATACATATATATATATATATATATGTATATATATACATATATATATGTATATATATACATATATATATGTATATATATATACATATATACATATATACACACACATATGTATATATACATATACACATCTATATATATATGGGAAGAGAAATAGAGAAAGGTAGAGATAGGGAGATAGATAGGGGAATAGGGGGAGTGAGGGAGGGAGAGATTGGGAGGGGGAGAGAGATAAATGGGGAGAGATATGTAGAGAAGAGAGAGAGAGAGAGATGAATCTAAGATGGGGGGAGAGAGCAATAGATAGCTCAATTTATAGAGGAGAGGGAGAGGTAGAGATGGAGAGATATAGACAGAGGGTGATATAGAGAGATAGATAGGGATAGGGAGATAGGGGATAGAGGTGGTGAAAGATATAGATATAAAGAGATAGAGAGAGAAGTGAGAGGGAGATAAAGAGAGGTATATTAGAATGTGAGATAAATTATATTAAGTTGGCAATGGGTACACTGATGAGGTCTTAAAGATGAATTATCATATCCTTAATCAAATGACATGCTACCTTGAGCATAACTCCCTAAGGACACATACTATCCTTGGATTGTTGGAATGAAACAACTAATTAAAAGTTAGTTTCTCTTTTCTTTATCTCTTTCCCTTTGTATCACTGATATTTCTCTCTCACTCTCTATCTCTCTTTGTCTATTCCTCTCTTTCAATTTTTATCTCCATCTATATCTCTTTTTATATATATCTCTATCCTTCTTTATCCCTCTATCCCTCTATCTCTTTATTACTATTTTTCTATTTCTCTCTCTTCCTCTTTCTCTTGCTATATATCTATCTAAATCTCTTTTTCTCTCATTCTCTATCTTTTGAGTTTCTTTCTCTTTATATATTTACTTCTCTCTCTCTCTCTCTCTATATATATATATATAGAATTTTCTCCCCTTCTATCTTTCTTTTTCTTCCTTTCTCTTTCTCTCTCTTTGAAGGTCAATTAAAATATTAGGTTTTTAATATATTAATTTGATTTGTACTATATCAAAATATATTAACTTGCATATAAATATAATATGTTGAGAGATATCCTTCTCAAGGTATCTATTTTTAAATCAATTTCTCACATAAAAGTACAATAGGTGCCCCAAGAAGGATATCTATTGGCATATTATATATATATTTGATCCGTTATTATATATATATTATTAAATATATATGTGCTAGTAACATTCATTGTGCAACATGTAAGACATAAAATTAATTAGGGTTAGGGTTAGTGTTAGAGATAGAATTTGGGTTAGGGTAGGGTTAGGGTTAGAATTAGGGTTAGGGTTAGTGTTAGGGTTAGAGATAGAACTTGGATTATGGTTGGCATTAGCATTAGTATTAAGATTAGGGTTAGGGTTAAGATTAGAGATAAAATTAAGATTAGATTTTGGGTTATCATTAGAATTAGGATAAGGGTTAGGGTTAGGGTTCGAGATAGAATTAAAATTATGGTTGGGATTATCATTAGAATTAGGGTTAATGTTAGGGCTAGGGTTAGGGCTAATGTCACATATATGAATAGGATTAGGATTAAGATTAGGGATACAATCAATGTTAGGGTTAGGGTTAGAGTTACAATTAGGGTTATAGCTAGAGATATAATTAGGGTGACGGTTATAATTAGAGTTAAGTGTTATGATTCTATATTAGTATATATTAGGATATAGGTTAAGGTTATAAAAATTAGACTTAGGGGTAGGAATAAAATTAGTGTTACAATTAGGATAAGGGTTAGAGATAGAATTAGGATTAGGGTTATGGCTAGGGGTGATCTCACAGTATTGGTTTACAATTTTTGGCCAAACTGAACATTGAATTGATTTTTTGTAACTAAATCTTCACTTTTGGGCACCTATAGTGGCTAAACTGTGAGGAATTTGAAGATGATGCAAACTAGTGATTTGTAGCATTTTGTTTTTAGATTATAAATATATTTTTTTCAAAATTTTTGGAATTAGATTGCACTTATTTTTCCATCTCCTTCAAAAACTAGTTTTTTTCAATAAACACCATTTTTAAGGAGTGACGCTCATTGTATAACACATAAAATTTTTTTATGAAGGATTAAATTCTATTTTTTTCGAATTTAGATTTGTAACTACGATATCTAGTGATTCCAATTAGTTTCATAGTGTTTTATTGAATATTTTTCCTTAATCAAGTTTCAAAGTCAAACCAATTACAATTCAGACATAAGCGGACCATTAACACAACTTTTTTTGTATGTATCAAAAATCATTTTTTTTTGTTGGATCAAAGAATTCAATATTTGGTGTACTCATATTTTTCAATTTATTTTTTTTGATAATCTTCTATTTTTCCACATGTGCAGAACAAAGAGCTTGATTTTTGGTGAAAAACCTACGTTCACAAGAAATAAAAAAATAAATGTAATAATTAAATTAAATTTATTTATTTTATACTTTTGGGAAGCTTATAATAAGGACTACATACAATTTTTTTTTTTAAATGAATTCATTTGATCCCCCAAAAGGTAAATCAAAAGTGGTTTTTTATCAACATTTTGATAGGTGTAAAGGAGACTCCATTATAGGTATGTTTTAAAACTAGCGGGGTTTTATCCAAGGGGGTTTGATCTAAGGTAGTTTGATAAAAACATCTTTAATTGGAATGCTTTAAATGGAACTTTTTAAGGCTTAAATCATTTTCTAAAAATATGTGTTTTCAACAAAAATCAAAATCTCCCAAAAATTGTAAACCAGCTTTGTGGGATCATCCTTAGAGATAGAATCCAGATTAAGGGTTAGGGTTTGGGTTAGAGATAGAATTATGATTAGGGTTTGGGTTTGGGTTAGTGTTAGGATTATGGTTAGGGCTATAATTATATTTAAGTGTTAATTTTAGAATTAAGGTTATAATTAGAATTATTATTAGTTTTAGAAATACTTGGTTAAGGTGAAGAATAGGATTAGAGGTAGGGTTAGGGTTAGAGTTAGAACTAGTCTTTGTTTAGGGTTTAGATTAGAGTTAGTGTTATAGTTACAATTAGTGTTAGAAATAATTTTATTTTAGAGTTTATTTTAGGGGTAGAAATAGGTTTATGATTATGGTTAGAAATAGGGTTAGGGTTAGAGTTACAACTAGAACTAATGTTACTAGATTTAGAAATAAGGTTAGGGTTAGAGATACATATAATTAGGGTTGGGGTTAGGAATAATTTTAGTGTTTGAATAATTAGAATGGATATTGTATTATAATCCTAACGCTAATTGAATTATAACCCCAACACTAATTAAACATTAACCTTAATCATATTTCTACCCAAAAATTAACCCTAACCCTAGAACTAAACCTAATCCTAATTGAAACTTAATGCTTACCATAATTAAATTATAACCCTAATTGAACCCTAACCCTAATCTTATCCCTTGCCCTAATTATTCAATTTGGTTAGTAAAAAATTTGTTAACATGCCAAGAAGAATGTCAATGCTTAAATATGTACTTATGAATGTGTATGTTAAGTCCATGAATTTTCTACTACTTTTCGATAAGGATGTGATGTAAGATCATGATCAACTTCTTTTACTATTTGCATGATGTACTTATGAGGTTTTATCCTAAGGTATAGCATGAATTTTGATTTTATAAGTCTATATATTAAATAATTTAGAGAAGGTCTTGAACTAGATTAAAGGACACAACTATAGGATTTACCTAAGGCATGAAACATGAAATTTGGAGGTTGAGTTAGGATCTTGGGAGCATGGGGAATCAATTTAGCTTAACTATGGGTCAAACACCAAGCCTCATAGTAAAATATACTATTTATAAAACTAGATTATTAAACTATGGATAAAGCATCAAGGTGATTATGAGAATAACGAGAAAGAGTTTGTTAGGAATGTAGTTTTTATCCTTACAATTTTATCAAACTTTGAATTACAATTAAACTACCATTAAGCGTCCATGTCAAAGTAAACAAGAAGAGAAAATGAATGTAAATGGAAATAAAATATTAGAATTTTATGGACATGGATGGTCATGTGAACACTCATCTAAAGTTACTTTCATCCTCAATGTTACAATCATAAAATTATAGGAGTATCATCTAATCAAATTATTAAATAAGCATTAGCAACTACTTGCTAATGTCAAATTATAATACATGTAGAAGTAAACTTATAGGTACATATTCAATTACTAGATCATTTTAACCTAAAAAGAGATTCAATGTAATAAAGATACGTGTGTACCTACCATACTATAGGTCAATATATTTAGTAAATGAGGAGATATATTACATTGCATGAATAATGTTAACTATGCTCCTAATGGTCAAATATGTTTTTAGACTTATACAAAGATAAATAATCAAACCAATTAATGTCAAATCATAAATAATAACTCTAACCATGGTCATGTGGTGCAAAATTCCTAGAAGGCTACAATAATCATATACATAAAATATTAGTTCAATATTATATATATGTTTCCTTTACGTGGTTTTGCACAAATTATGTAAGTGATTAAACATGAGTGGAGAATAAATGAATGGTATAAATATAATATTGTAAGATATACAATCATGTAACAAGATGAAATAAGAGGTCAATAATCAAATTTTATAAAGAATATCATAACATGCACAAAATAGATAAATTACTAAAATGTGATCATGTGATTCCATGTATGAAAGGGAAATGAGATATCACCAATACTGCACCAGTGGTTCACTTGGATAATAAATTTTTTAGCATAGACTAATTGATATACAGGGACATGTAGAAATAGATATAGATATAATATAAATATAATCATGTAAGTAAGAAAACATGTAGATTTGACTCAATAATATTTAATGTTTAAGGTTTATGGTTTCTAGGAGTAGGGTATATAGAAAAATCTCACAAGTCTTTAATTGAATATAAATTATTTTGAACATCACAACTTTACTACTTAATTATTTATGTACATGCATGAACTGTAGATTTTTGGCTCCAATGTACTCTCTAACTCTTCTAGGGTTTTTCACCTTAGGAGGGACTCATTCGCCATGCATGGTGAATTAGTCCACTTTAGAATTTGTACAACTTCAAAGTTTTATTCTGTACCTTGACACCTGCACAACAATTTCTGACAGAAACTCAACTTCGGATCTCGAAGAATTCTTACAAAACAACTTAAAATTGTTTGTATAATGGGGGGTTTTCCTTGGTCAAACCCCTAGTTGGGTAGTTAAACCTTGAATGGAGAAAAATTTGCATAAAACCCAAGCCTTAGATGTGTTAAAGACTAGGAAAGTCTGAATCATAATAAAAACCCTATTCTATTGATCTAGAATAAGAAATGCAAAGATGATTTATATGAAGTAAGATATCAACCCTAGAAAACTTACAACACATGAAAAATAGGAATGAAATGACATGCAAGTGATAAACAAACAAAATGTAAACCTTAATATGAAAATAGAGTGAAAATGGAAGATGGAATCAATATGAAACCAAGTCCTTAGGTGTGATTTAGTGGCTAGTTGCACTTCCTCACCCTAGAATTATCAACCCTTTGTAATGTTGAATCTTGACCAAGAGAGTGAGGTTCAAGACCTACAAAAAACCCTAGTTTGCTACGCTAAAACTTCAACTTTTGCTAATGAGACTTGTTGTGGAAGACTTGACTCTAGAAACTTCTCTTGAAAAATAGCAAAAAGATGTGTGAAATGACTTAAAATGAGTATTTATAAGCAAAAACACCTTATTTTCCCATTATTTAGACCTAAGAGGCCGACATTCATCGGAAATTCAAGTTAAATTAATCAAATTCCTCCTCAAAATTGAATTTTCCCTCAAAGGGGACTCATTCGCCACCTTTGGTGAATGGGTCCCACTAGAGGGGACTCATTTTCCCAATGTGGTGAATGGGTCCCACTACTAATTTTTGAAGGTGAGTTTTTGGGGTATGAGATTATTAAATGTTGTTTGTCAAGTTTTATGTGATTTTTCAAGTAAAACGGGCCTCTAGATAAAAATAATGGGTTTAAGGGGCCTATAAATGTTGTTTTGAAAGGTAAATGATGTGAAGGAACTCAAAAGTGGGTCCAATTATGCATGAAATTGTCTCTTTTCTCAAGCGGGTCCAATTTTCTATGACACATTTAGCCCCCACTTTAGCACCCATATGGATCTATGTGCATATGTAAGCTAAAGGACTCTAAACGATGCACTTTATTACATAAAAGGATACTCATTCAAAAGATAAGAGAACAAAGCCCTCAGTGTAGTTATTTGCACAACCACAGTATTAGGAACTGCATCCTACAACATACATTCATTAATTGTCCATAGATCATTTTATTTAACTCTTAGGAATCCAATTCGAAGGTAGATGTATGCCCCCCCTTGATTTTGCTTGCTTTATGAAGGTGGAATCAAGGTAGCAATCTAGCCACATCAAACAAGAAACATCATATCGTAGGGAATTTCTAAGTACCATTCCACATAATGATAGAAAAATGATGATGTTACGTGTGGATTCACAATTTCAACGCATCAAACGATGTCAAAAATGGATTACCCTAGCTCCTGTTGTGGTGATTTGGAGAGTATCTACATTATGAATTCTTGAAAAGATGATAACCTTATGTTAGTGCGTAAAAGTAAAAAGAGATGAAAAAGGATTAAAAGGAGGAAAAGAAAGTAACTTGTCACTTACTATTCATTTTACCTTCATGTAGCTTGAGAGTGACGAGTGAGAGAATAAAATTGCCGAGAAGACGAGATTACACACCTTCGCGGCTAGATGATCTTTGTGAACAGGTGGCACATGGCAAGCTGTATCATGAGGTAAGTTGATCCTGTAACTTTTGCCATGTGATTTTGTAATAATTTAATGATTTTAATGTATGGATAGGTTAATTTAGGGTTCTTGGAAAAAGGTTCACAAAGTGCCGCCTTTTTTCACAAAGTGTCCCATTTGTTTGTAGTGTCCCTTTTGGTTGCAAAGTGTCCCTTTTGTTTGCAAAGTGTCCCTTTTGTTTGCAAAGTGTCCCTTTTGTTTGCAAAGTGTCCCATTTCTTCGCGAAGTGTCTCGTTTCTTTGCAAAATGTCAAAAAGGGTTTCTAAAGTGTCAAGGGCCATTAAAAAAGCACACGAAATGTACTTTAGCACACTTTCTTGATGAAATATGTGAAAATTGAAGAATTTAGATGAAATTTAGAGCATTTTGTGATGATTTTGATAGGTCCCCGCCTGGTCGTGACAACGGCTAGGGGGAAGATAGCTCACATTTTAGAGAGATCATGCACCAATGCTATTAGTAGCAGAAGTAGACCATTTACAATTTGTGGGTATCTATTGGGCATATCTTCTGCCACCCATGAGATACCATGATGGCTCTGTGTCAGCATTGGGATGCTTATCCTTGTACCTTTCATCTTCACACTGAGGAAATGACTATCACTCTCGAGGATTTACAGCGCATTCTCTAAGTTCCCATTCGAGGAGAATGAGTATATTTTCAGGGGGATCGGTCATTCCGAGAGAAGAAGAGAGATATGCAATATTGTTTAGGTGGAATTATACATGATGAGAGAGTTAGAGCACGGATCGAGCTTCCCATGCTACTATATTCACAAGATCCTATGCTCAAATGGATTATGATGGACACAGTGGCACTGGTTCTCAATCCATATGGACAAGTGACACACTTGGATGGAGGACTGGTACATTTGATATGAGGGATGTATGAGCAGAGGACATTTTATGCTTGGGGCCGCTGCATTTTAGCACACTTGTATTATGATCTTGGTCAGTTTGTATTTCGAGAGATTTCCAGTATGGTCCATTGTATGCTTCTACAGGTGTGGTGCCTTGAGCATATCACATGTACCAGGCCTATCAGATTCCCTTGTGCTATAGCTACAGGATATCCATGGGCATTTGGCTATCCTTTGCAATGCCTATGGCAGTATGGGGATTTACAATTTTGGAGGGTGAGATTTGACTGGCTGGAGGAGGATGAGATCCTATGGAGACCCTATCTACTTAATCTACAGTGGCCAGATCCCATCAGATAGTTATGGAGGATGCAGATGGATAGGTATCTAGCTAGGAGGCATGACTATGTTGTACGACCATTCTATTATGGGTGAGTTATGTGACAATTTTGATAGGTTTAGACATTACCGAGGGTATTCCCCTTCATTACACGATCAGTGCGGAGTGCATAGAGGCTAGGTGATACTATTTAGTTGACTATAGATCATGTTCATGAGAGTGATTCCGATGATTCAGATCACAACCAACCACCAAAATCTGACGCTGATGATGTTGGTAGCACAAATGAGCATGAGGAGTGGTGGTCATATGCACAACTAACTCCTGTGTTCCCCATGGAATTCCCTATAGGTGATGTAGGACCAACACCAGATGAGGGTGATGAGCCAGAGGAGAGAGCAGAGGAGGTACGGTATAGGCCAACATATATTTTTACTAATGTTATTGATGAGGAGTACCAGTCTGATGCCAATCCTAACTATGAGGACCAGGATGGAGGAGAGGATGAGGAGGAGGAGGATTATGAGGAGGATGATTATTATGAGGAGGAGCCACCCCTGAGTGAGGGTGATGAGGTAGCTATTAAGGATTGGTATGAGCATGGAGAGTCCTTACATACTTATAGGACCAGATCATAGGCAGTAGCTACAACAGACATTAGCACCCAGAGTCAGAGAAAGGCTAGAAAATCCTTAATGCCCCCATAGAGGATGGGGTTGACATTCCTCATGCATCTGGAGACATAGGTGATGATATTTGATTTTACGCATGTCCTTTAATAGTGATTTATGCTTTATATTTATATATATCATGATGATGTGTTACTAATTGTGTATATTGTCTATCTTGCAGGAATGACGAGAGACTGGCGAGAGTTCTATCACTAGGTTGCCACAGAGATAGTGCCTGCATCCATCGACGAGGAGGAGATGGATCTTGACTACGTACCCCCACCGATCATGGAAAAAGAGCCAGAGTCACTCAGACCATTCACGAGGTTATGGGTAGCATACGAGAGTGTTAGGAGGCGAGTCTATCGAGCTGAGAGTTCACTATAGTTAGTACAATCCTCAACAGAGGTAGATAGACTGCATGAAAAGTTGGCACAGACACAAGCAGAGAGGGATTGGATGGTAGATGAGCAGATTTTTGTTGTTGGTCGAGTACAGGGTTTGGAGTATTCACTTAGACTTGGTAGTTCACGATCACGGTCACACATGACTATCTCACGACATCTGGGGACTAGATCACGAGCACCAGATCCTAAGGGGTCTAGCTCTCACAGACCACTATGACTTTGTATATGATATTGAGATTTATATAAAACTTTGATATATATATAGACATGCACACTTGGTGTTTTTATAATGTATCTCTCTATGTGGTTGTTTAAATGCAATGTGATTAATTAAATGTCTTATGGTAAAAGTGTTTAATTAATGTGAACATGATTTAACATGATTGATGTGATCTAGTGTAAAACATATTTCAATTTTAGTGTAGATACAACATTATTAATGAAAAAATAAATGTTAAATTAAATACACTAATAAGGATCTAACTTGACACAATAGGAATGTGAACAGTATGAAGCCTAAAGCAATTATAAAATGAATTTAAATAATTACCTTAGAGTTCAAGAAAAACACAAAATTAGTTGTCAAGAATGAAGCAATGTGAAAGTTATTTAGAATAACATCAAATAACCTTAAACTACACTAATGTATCTATCATACTATTCAAAGGGATTAGAGATAATACCAACACAAATGCATGGCATTAATGGGTTCCTTTAGGGGTGTTCCATCAAGTTGCGTTAAGAGATAAGCACCAGACCCATAATTGGTATCAACTATGTAAGGTCCCAAAAAATTAGAGATGAATTTATCTTTATCTTCATTGTTAGCACTAGTAGTCCGTTGATTTTCAATAAGAAAAAAATATCCCTTGCAAAATGAATGAGGAATGACATGAACATTGTGTTTTCTTTGTAATTGTTTGATGTGAGCTTGGAGATGTTCAAGAGCGTTAATGTGTTGTTCGTTGAGCATCTCAAGTTGATGTAATTGTTGATCTTTATAAGTGTCATTGTCAATAAGATTTGGGAGAGCAACTCACAAAGTAGGAATTTCTAACTCCAAGGGAATAATTGGATCAGTTCCATAAACAAGGTTATAAGGGGTATTTCTTGTGGATG
>VDFB02075321.1:272086020-272122515 GCA_007258455.2 Sequoia sempervirens
CACAAGTTCTCGTTTTAAGAGGTTGATAGACATTATCCTATCAACAAGGCCACATAAAAATCTTTTGAATACCAAGAGACATAACACCCTAGTTGTGAACTATCTTTAAGCATGATCAATAATGGGGTCATACTTAAGGCAATTGATGATCTATAGCAAGAGGATTATCATATGATGAATTGCGTTCATTAATATAATTAATATTAATACCCTTAACCTTTGATTTCATTTTTATTCTCACTCATTATTTATCCCTTATTAATAATTATTAAATAAAGTTTGGTTTTGTATGTATACAAATTACATTTGTTTGCATCCATTTATGTATACACCCAATGATATGCAGCCATGCCCACATACAAAGCCCCACATATATAAATATATTTAAAGTTCAAGTTTTAAGAATGATTTTTTTCTTTCTTGAATCTCATGTGTTTATGGTTTCGATCTTGAGCATATACATAGTGGAAACATCAATTCTTCTGCATTGATAATAATTATAATTCTTTGTACAATAGCAACTCTTATAATAAAATGGAATATCATGTATTTCATTGAAGAATTTTGTCATTTATGATTCTAATTCTTTGTACATGCCCTATTTATGATTTCCATTTTACCAAATTATGCATATCCTATATGCCAAAGCAAAGAGAGATAGAGTTATTGAACTACTAATATTTTCCCAACATTTTTTATATCGAAGCCAAATTTCATCAACACATTCCACAGTAAATTTAGGAGGGAAAACCAAATCACTAGTTAAGGTTTAATACAATCCATGTGCAATTGATAATTTTTCACTCAAACATTAATAGAATATAATACTCAACATAATTTTTAATGGGTACATGATCACATGGCTCCTCCTAGCTTTCCCCACATTCCTGGCACATGACTCTTGTTGACAGATAGAGTTCTCATGAAATTATTCTATGCTTCTTGCTTTGATGGGTGCCCATAATTTTTCTACTTCTCTAGTTACTATGCAGGCAAGAAGGATGTTGGCGATGGTTTTGAATTCAACTTTCCATCTTTTAATTACTTTTTCCTAAAGGTTTCTCGGACCTCTTTAACAAATCCATTTTATTCATATCGTATAATTTGTGAATTCCATGAGACCACGTTTTTCCTTCTCATTCTCTTTTCCTCACACAGCTATATTCCTTTACTCTACATGCTTGCATGCCCTCATCTCTCTCTCACAAAATTCCACTATCATTTTTGGTTTGATAAAGCATCGTAACTAGCTCATAGGCTTTCTTTTCAACATAAACAGGAAGGATTCCATCAATTTTGAAATTTGGTTTTTTTTCTATGTTCTCCAAATACCCCTTCCAATTGCCTACTCGACAACTTCTCCTCACTGTATTCCATCCATTCTTCTCACAAAAATCATCGCTTTCCTATGCCCTTTCTATACCTATGAATGTCTGTAGACAAGGCAGTAGCGAGGATTTTTAATAGCAGTTTCTAACATCCTCTTTTGTTATTTTTCTTCACATGACCTGAAGTCTCTTCTTTTAGAAGAGGGAGGCCATACCTTATTAATGGCATGACCCTCCCATTCAATCCTATGTCCCTCTCCTCTTTAATGATGATTGTCTCCCACATTAATGATTTCTTCTAAGTGTAGCCTCAAGTTTGTTCATGCATGTTTCTTCCTTCTGTGCTCCCACCATGCTTCATAAATATGAACTATCTCGCTAGTCATTCTCCTTTGAACAAGTCAAATATTATTTATTTATTAATTTTTCCTTCACAGTCATCTGTCATGGGAGGGTGTGACATGGGGTATGTGACATCCTCCCCCCTTGGGATTAAGCCATCCTAACTTATTACAAGGTTGCAATTGTTAATTTCTTCAAACAAATTAGTTACTAGCGAAATTAATTAATTTTGAACCCCTTATCATTGCCTCTTAAGTTGTCCTCTTTTGCCTAATTTTACCAAGTTTTATAAATTTTAAGAGGGTGCATACTAAAAATATATCCTTGAGTAAGCATTCTTGCTTAATCCAATCCTCCATTATGGGCTCATTTTTCTTAAAAGGCATCTATATTATATCATTGGGTACCCACATTTACCAATTAACCCTAGTAAGATATTAATGTATTATACAAAGAAAAAACTAGTTTTTGTCATTAAGTATTAAGTTAGTCACATCCTAACCATTCAAGCATATACCCTCATTGTTTGCATTTTATATTCCTATATTCCTAGTAATTCATGTTCATAACATGGTAAATATTCTTAATATTCTTTAATATGCAATAAGATTTTCTCCATAATAAAGGGTAAAATCAATGTAAGATCAAATCCAATGTAAAATCAAATCCAACAAGTGAGTTAAGGGAAATAACAATCATCAAATGCCTTATCCTTCCTCTATGCACTTTGATTTTTATTTACGATTTGTATTTATCCAAATTTCCCTTTTCACCCATTTAGGGTCTCTTGGTTAGGACTAGCCATGCACTCTCACAAGTTTGAAATTCTATCTAAGATATTTGAAACAACTCCATACATATTAAGTGAGTAGCTTAGGTATGGTTAGTTGGTAGTCTAAGACAACATACTTTACCCAGAGTCAAGTGAGCTTCATAGGTCTAGCATTTGAACCTGGTTGCTCGGATACCAATGTGAAATCCACCACTCGAGCACAATAATTTTTTTTAAATAATTTACCACAACTACCAACTTAATTGACCAAGCATCCTTCATCTAAATTCGAAGTGCTAATATCAAAAGTTCTCCATGCATCATTGTGATAACAAATCAACATCGCAACTTATATGCTTACACTCAAAAGTGTTAAGCTCCTATAGCTAGGGTCATTCCTAGACAGAAACCTTAACCTTGAGGGTTCATGGTGAGCCTACCTAGGTATCCCCTCATGGGAATCAAAGGCTTCGTAGTTCACCCCACAATGTTAGAGAGATTTCATTCTCTCCTCCTACATGAGATCTATGATCTCACTTTTAACCCATGACTATTAATTTTAAGTACATGTAAAGGGAGCCTCATGTGGGTCAAGTGTCAAAACACATGTTTCCTTCCTTTTACATGATATCACATTTCACCTCATCTCATGGTACAAAAAATTCATAACCCAGAAGTTCCTCCTATACAAAACCATACTTAACATCCAATCCCACCTTGACTTACCAAACATGATGGTAAGAGTAAGCAAAACATTTTAAGAACTTTAAAAAAATTAGAAGCACTCCCCATTTTTTATATTGATTTTTTTCTCTTCAAGGATCAAACCTTCAACATTAGTTGGAAAAGCATATAGTAGTCTCTTCGATATCTTGTAGAATCCAAAGATATCCTTAAGTTGGCCATGGTGTTAGCGACCTTATTGCCTTCTTTATAGATATGAGAGAATTTTTTCCTTTCTAAATTCATAAGGATATTTTGGATATCAACAATGATATCATCACAAGGCCATCCAACAAAACCTTTATCATTAATAGCATCAACTACAGTTTTAGAGTCTCCTTCCACATGAAGATTTTTGATCCCTATAGATAAAGATATTTTGATAACACCTAGCATAGCCATAGCTTCAAATGTCATAGAATATATCTCACCAATACCCCTAGCATAACCAATAATGAATTTTCCTTCAGAATCTCTTATTATACCCCCATACTAGAAGGTTTGGGTTTCCTTTTGTAGCCCCATCAAAGTTGAGTTTATACCAACCTAGTTGTGGAGGCCTCCATTTAGTGTTCTATCTAGCTATAATTTGAGTTATCAAAAGAGTTCAGGTTTAGCTAAAGATCACAATTATGAGCTATATTGATCACCATTACATTGGGGGGTTTGCTCGGGTATTTTTAGCAATACAAGGACATATTATTTGAAAGAATCCTGGAACAAATACCAAAAATCACCTTGGGGCTCTTTTCCTCATTATGTAATATTCTATTATTCCTTTCTTTCTAGATGCACCAACAAATGAAGGGGGGCACTTGTCTCCAAATCTCCTTGATTAGGGGGTGAGTAAAAGGACAAACCTAATTTTCCACAAAAAATTTGACATTCCCATTCATTTCCCAGTAGACACCCAATTTTTGTAGAGTCGATGCTCACATCTCAACAACAAAGGTACAATGAAGTAACCACAAAATCTTCATTCATTTTGCACAAAGTGTATCTGTTAGGGATTTGGAATCCCCACTTCCTTAGGTTGTCTTGTGTGAGGATCCCATTTTGGACTATTTTCCATCAAAATAAATTAATCTTTAGAACTAGGTGTCGGTTCCAATTTTGTTTCCAATATCTACCACAAGAACCCTACTCGGACAACAAATTATAAGCCAATTTGGAAGTTAGGTTGTCTTTACTTTCCTTAGCCCAGAGGAAGCTATATTTACACTGGAATATAGGAATTCTAGTGAAGGAAAGGATTTTCTAGAGGGACCAAGATTTTTCCTTGAACCCTTGAGTATTGTGGCAACATCTCTCCAAATTTTTCCATTTTTGGGAGCTCGGTCGACCTATGAAGTAATCAACAACATTCCTACTCAAGTAGTTTGAGGGAAGACCATGTAGATCCTTGAAATCATTTTGGTTGAGGGGATGTTGCAATAACTAGGAATCCTCCCAAAAATTAATTTTATAACCATTCCCTAGTTTCCATCTCAGGCCACCCTGAAGTAGTTGTTTCAATTTGATGACATTTTTCCAAATTAAGGGACCATGGCCTGATGTTCAGTGGTGTAAAGGCTCTTGATAAAGGGACATTGTTGAGGTACTTAGAAATATTTGATAGCACCTTCTTGAAGAAGTTTAGAAATATTTCTACTTAAAACATCTGCAACCATGATGAAGATGTATGGGGAGAGGGGGTCACCTTACCTAATCACTTACCTACACTGAAGAAACCATAGGGCATACTATTAACAAGAACATAATACTTGACCATGGGCATGCATTCTCTGATGAGGTTTAATACCAACTGATTGAAGCCAAACTTAGCTAGGAATTTTAGTAGAAACTTCCAATAAACCTTGTCATAGGTTTTTGAGATGTCAAGTTTAAAATCTACATACCTACATTGTTACTCCTGTCAATAGAATGAAGGATTTAATGTGTGGAAATGGTAGAATCTAGTATTTGACACCCTAGAATGAAACCTTTATGACTGGGGCTCATCATTTTCTCTAGAAAGGTCTTCAATCTATTTACCAAGATTTTGGAGAATTTTTTATAGATGGTATTGTATAAGCTTATAGGTTTGAATTCAACCATAGTTTGAGGGTCTAAATTTTTATGAATGAGAGCTATAAAGGTATGGTTTAGTTGCTTCAAAATTCTTCTAGATTTAAAGAAATCTTTGGAGGCAAGGAACATATCTTCACCCACTATATCCTAGAACTCCTGAAAGAAAGCCAGAGGAAAACCATAAGGCCCAGGGGCTTTGTAAGCCCCATTATGAACACAATAGATCTAAATAAATAAATTCAAGAGTAACAAATGGGGATAAATGTGTTATCAATATTTGTTATGGCGGTAGGGGTGTTGTCAAAAATTGTTCTTCCAAAATATTAGAGTGATCTCAATAGGCTTTATGAAAGAGTGTTGAAAATACTAAGAGGCAATATTCCCAATCTGTTTTGAAGTAGTGCCAACAATCCCAAGATTGTCTTTAAGTTTTGTAATCTAGTTTATTTTTCTATGTTTGAGGTCAGATAGATGGAAGAAATTAGAATTATGATCTCCTTCTTTTAGCCATTGCATTCTAGATTTTGTTTTCAAAATATTTCTTCTTTCTTGAGAAATTTAGACCAATCAAGGTAGTAATCCTTCTCTAGGTGGAAGGTGTGATCATTCACATATTATGGGTATGGGCTCATTTTTCTTAAAAGGCATCTATATGATATCATTGGGTACCCACATTTACCAATTAACCCTAGTAAGATATTAATGTATCATACAAAAAAAAAACTAGTTTTTGTCATTAAGTATTAAGTTAGTCACATCCTAACCATTCAAACATATGCCCTCATTGTTTGCATTTTATATTCCTATATTCCTAGTAATTCATGTTCATAACATGGTAAAGATTCTTAATATTCTTAAATATGCAATAAGATTTTCTCCATAATAAAGGGTAAAATCAATGTAAGATCAAATCCAATGTAAAATCAAATCCAACAAGTGAGTTAAGGGAAATAACAATCATCAAATACCTTATCCTTCCTCTATGCACTTTGATTTTTATTTACGATTTGTATTTATCCAAATTTCCCTTTTCACCCATTTAGGGTCTCTTGGTTAGGACTAGCCATGCACTCTCACAAGCTTGAAAGTCTATCTAAGATATTTGAAACAACTCCATACATATTAAGTGAGTAGCTTAGGTATGGTTAGTTGGTAGTCTAAGACAACATACTTTATCCAGAGTCAAGTGAGCTTCATAGGTCTAGCATTTGAACCTGGTTGCTCTGATACCAATGTGAAATCCACCACTCGAGCACAACAATTTTTTTAAAATAATTTACCACAACTACCAACTTAATTGACCAAGCATCCTTCATCTAAATTTGAAGTGCTAATATCAAAAGTTCTTCATGCATCATTGTGATAACAAATCAACATCACAACTTATATGCTTACACTCAAAAGTGTTAAGCTCCTATAGCTAGGGTCATTCCTAAATAGAAACCTTAACCTTGAGGGTTCATGGTGAGCCTACCTAGGTATCCCCTCATGGGAATCAGAGGCTTCGTAGTTCACCCCACAATGTTAGAGAGATTTCATTCTCTCCTCTTGCATGAGATCTATGATCTCACTTTTAACCCATGACTATTAATTTTAAGTACATGTAAAGGGAGCCTCATGTGGGTCAAGTGTCAAAACACATGTTTCCTTCCTTTTACATGATATCACATTTCACCTCATCTTATGGTACAAAAAATTCATAACCCAGAAGTTCCTCCTATACAAAACCATACTTAACATCCAATCCCACCTTGACTTACCAAACATGATGGTAAGAGTAAGCAAAACATTTTAAGAACTTTAAAAAAATCAGAAGCACTCCCCATTTTTTATATTGATTTTTTTCTCTTCAAGGATCAAACCTTCAACATTAGCTGGAAAAGCATATAGTAGTCTCTTCGACATCTTGTAGAATCCAAAGATATCCTTAAGTTGGCCATGGTGTCAGTGACCTTATTGCCTTCTTTATAGATATGAGAGAATTTTTTCCTTTCTAAATTCATGAGGATATTTTGGATATCAACAATGATATCATCACAAGGCCATCCAACAAAACCTTTATCATTAATAGCATCAACTACAGTTTTAGAGTCTACTTCCACATGAATATTTTTTATCCCTATAGATAAAGATATTTTGATAACACCTAGCATAGCCATAGCTTCAAATGTCATAGAATATATCTCACCAATACCCCTAGCATAACCAATAATGAATTTTCCTTCAGAATCTCTTATTATACCCCCATACTAGCAGGGTTTGGGTTTCCTTTTGTAGCCCCATCAAAGTTGAGTTTATACCAACGTAGATATGGAGGCCTCCAGTTAGTGTTCTATCTAGCTATAATTTGAGTTATCAAAAGAGTTCAGGTTTAGCTAAAGATCCCAATTATGAGCTATATTGATCACCATTACATTGGGGGGTTTGCTCAGGTATTTCTAGCAATACAGGGACATATTATCTGAAAGAATCCTGGAACAAATACCAAAAATCACCTTGGGGCTCTTTTCCTCATTATGTAATATTCTATTATTCCTTTCTTTCTAGATGCACCAACAAATGAAGGGGGGCACTTGTCTCCAAATCTCCTTGATTAGGGGGTGAGTAAAAGGAAAAACCTAATTTTCCACAAATTTTTTGACATTCCCATTCATTGCCCAGTAGACACCCAATTTTTGTAGAGTAGATGCCCACATCTCAACAACAAAGGGACAATGAAGTAAGCACAAAATCTTCATCCATTTTGCACAAAGTGTATCTGTTAGGGATTTGGAATCCCCACTTCCTTAGGTTGTCTTGTGTGAGGATCCTGTTTTGGACTGTTTTCCATCAAAATAAATTAATCTTTAGAACTAGGTGTCAGTTCCAAATTTGTTTCCAATATCTACCACAAGAACCCTACTTGGACAACAGATTGTAAGCCGATTTGGAACTTGTTAGGTTGTCTTTACTTTCCTTAGCCCAGAAGAAGCTATATTTACACTGGAATATAGGAATTCTAGTGAAGGAAAGGATTTTCTAGAGGGACCAAGCTTTTTCCTTTAACCCTTGAGTATTGTGGCAACATCTCTCCAAATTTTTCCATTTTTGGGAGCTCGGTCGACCTATGAAGTGATCAACAACATTCCTACTCAAGTAGTTTGAGGGAAGACCATGTAGATCCTTGAAATCATTTTGGTTGAGGGGATGTTGCAATAACCAGGAATCCTCCCAAAAAATAATTTTATAATCATTCCCTAGTTTCCATCTCAAGCCACCCTGAAGCAGTTGTTTCAATTTGATGACATTGTTCCAAATTAAGGGACCATGGCCTGATGTTCAGTGGTGTAAAGGCTCTTGATCAAGGGGGCATTATTGAGGTACTTGGCATTTAGAGTAGTACACATGTCCTTGTTTCTCAAGAGATCCCAACTAATCTTAGCTAGAAGCGCTTTATTTATTTGAATTTTTATAATTTGAATCCAACCAGTGGTTTTTAGAAGATAGACAGTATCACAGCTTAGCAGAACCAACTTTCTCTTCTCCTTTGTACTAGACCAGAGAAAATTTCTTTTAATTATTTCCAAATTTTGAGCTATGTATCTAGGAATTTTGAATAGGGATAAGAAGTAGATAGGAATCCCTTGTAGAGAAATAACAAGAAGTAATTTACCTGCATGAATCAATATAGATCCTTTCCACCCAACAAGTTTTCTTTGCAATCTTTCCAGCACTGAATTCTAGAAATTGGGGGTGAATTCCTTAACAGTTATAGGAAGACCCAGATAAAGAAATGAGAGAGGAGCACTGCCACAACCAAGAATATAAGTCACCTTATTTTCAAGAGTCTAAGTGGTGTTAAAAAACTATATCATGCTTTTTGTGTAATTTATGCATTGGCCAGAGATAGAAGCATGAAGAAGATTTTCCATTTCCTAGTTTCAACAACAAAAGCTTTCCCAAAGATAATGGTGCCATCTATAAATTATTGGATAGTTGAGGGGTCTAGAGAGGTAGCAAGTTTGATTCCTTTGATAGCACCTTCTTGAAGAAGTTTAGAAATATTTCTACTTAAAACATCTGCAACCATGATGAAGATGTATGGGGAGAGGGGGTCACCTTACCTAATCACTTACCTACACTGAAGAAACCATAGGGCATACTATTAACAAGAACATAATACTTGACCATGGGCATGCATTCTCTGATGAGGTTTAATACCAACTGATTGAAGCCAAACTTAGCTAGGAATTTTAGTAGAAACTTCCAATAAACCTTGTCATAGGTTTTTGAGATGTCAAGTTTAAAATCTACATACCTACATTGTTACTCCTGTCAATAGAATGAAGGATTTAATGTGTGGAAATGGTAGAATCTAGTATTTGACACCCTAGAATGAAACCTTTATGACTGGGGCTCATCATTTTCTCTAGAAAGGTCTTCAATCTATTTACCAAGATTTTGGAGAATTTTTTATAGATAGTATTGTATAAGCTTATAGGTTTGAATTCAACCATAGTTTGAGGGTCTAAATTTTTATGAATGAGAGATATAAAGGTATGGTTTAGTTGCTTCAAAATTCTTCTAGATTTAAAGAAATCTTTGGAGGAAAGGAACATATCTTCACCCACTATATCCTAGAACTCCTGAAAGAAAGCTAGAGGAAAACCATAAGGCCCAGGGGCTTTGTAAGCCCAATTATGAACACAATAGATCTAAATAAATAAATTCAAGAGTAACAGGTCTGAGGATAAATGTGTTATCAATATCTGTTATGGCGGTAGGGGTGTTGTCCAAAAATTGTTCTTCCAAAATATTAGAGTGATTTCCAACAGGCTTTATGAAAGAGTGTTGAAAATACTAAGAGGCAATATTCCCAATCTGTTTTGAAGTAGTGCCAACAATCCCAAGATTGTCTTTAAGTTTTGTAATCTAGTTTATTTTTCTATGTTTGAGGTCAGATAGATGGAAGAAATTAGAATTATGATCTCCTTCTTTTAGCCATTGCATTCTAGATTTTGTTTTCAAAATATTTCTTCTTTCTTGAGAAATTTAGACCAATCAAGGTAGTAATCCTTCTCTAGGTGGAAGGTGTGATCATTCACATCACCATTAGCAGTTTATATGAGTTTAGCCATCAAGTCCTTTTTGTTGGAGCATGTTTATTGTTGAACCAAAAGATTGACATGTTAACACCTGATACAAACACTAGAGATAAGTGGATCCATTGGCTTGGCAATTAGTCCATGTCTTGAAAGGGAGACGTTGGTGATTAGTCCAACAATCCCCCTTAATGTCACCCAAGGGTATTCAAACCCACGACTCAACTCTGATACCATTTGTTGGAACATGTTTATCATTGCACCAAAAGATCAACCTATTAATAGCCAATACAAATGACAAAGATAAGTGGATCCACAAGAGGTAGTTAGCCCATGTCCCAAATCCGAAGTGAGATGTTGGTGGTTAGTCCAACATTTTTTTGGTGAAATACTTCACCAAAGACCCACTTGTTCCAACCTTTTAACATTTTTTTAATATTTTTGAGTTTTTGAGTAACATGGTACATTGCATATAGATGGATAATTTGTCTTTGAAGTCAGGGTGAGTGCTCCACATTATCTCATATAATTTGAAATGGAAAGGCCCAGCTTTAGTATTATCTTCCCAACTCAACAAAGGGGGTTATGGTTGGACACCATCCTTGGAAGAGCTAGGAGGTTGGAGTTATGAAGGGTGACCCAATAAGGAGAAATCAAGAACTTGTCCAGTTGAACTTGGAAAATACTTTCACCAAGTATTTTGTTTGTCTAGGTGAAAATTTGACCTTGAAGGTTCATATCAATAAGCCTGAAAAAATTCAAAAGGTCTACCAAACATGTCATACTGTTAGTGTAATCAATCAAAGCTCCACACTTCTTTGAAGGGTAGAGGGGCGAGTTGAAGTCTCCCACAAGAATGCAATGTGCCTCCTTATTTCCCACTATCAAACCACTTAGTTTGAGCCAAAGAATTTTTTTTGGTATTTCTCATATTGGGGGCATAAATATTAAGGAAGTTTTGATATAGCCCAATAATAGAAAACTTAATACCTAAGAATATTTTGTTTGGATTAACTTGGAGCCACTCAACCTATTAAATGAAGAACAACAATTAAATCCGACTGAAACAATAATCAAAATTCAAATCTAGAAAGGGGAAAACAATGTGTACCTTTCACCAAAAGTCACCTTTTGAAGCTCATTGAGGACTCATTCACCCTATGGCTAATGGGTCCTGGCTAGAGTTCCTAAAAAATGCTTTATGGGTTCTCTTTTGTTGTGTCTACACTTCCAAATTCTAGATGCTCATTGTTGGACCGTCAGAAATAAAATCTATAGAGGAGTTTTCGTGACTTGACAACCTTTTTAAAAACTTTCTTCAATTTTTCTCTTCAAAGGATCTTCAACCTAAAATCTGTAATCACACATCAAAGAGAGAAAAATGTTGTTTTGTTAAGGAATGGGGGTTTGCCTTGGTCAAACCCCATTTTGGTAATTAAACCTTGAAATGAATAAAAGCATGAAAGGAATGATGAATGACCAACAATATGTAATAACTCACCAAACCTTATTTGAAACCTTGGATAATAAATATGCAAACTAGCATGAAGTGGCCTCAATGAATGTAGATCTTGATCATGAAACTTGATCACAGCTAATGCCTTTGAATACTTGCATAGATCTTGAAGACTACATCACCATATTAGCTCAAACAACATGCATGATGAAATGAATCTTGATTGTTGTAATAATCTTCAATAATTCTTCCCTTGAATGCCTTGAAAATTCTCTTAATAATGCTTTCTTGAAATATCCTTAGCTTGCATGAAATATTCTAGGATGAACTTAGTGAAATGACCTTGTTTTTGTACATATCTTAAGATTAATTCTCGAAATTCAAATATCACAAGTTGGCATTGAATTGTGGATTGAAATCATTAAAATACCACCAAAAACATATTTTTAAGGGGGATACTAGGTCTAAGTGAGGACCCATTCACCATAGGGAAAATGGGTCCCAGGTCACTCACCTAGGACACATATTTTTCAATGTTAAACATTATATTAAATTAGGGTCATAGGTCTAAGTGAGGACACATTCACCCTATGGAAAATGGGTCCTAGGCCACTTACCTAGGGCACACATCTTCCAAAGTTAAGTGTTGTGAAATGGAATTTTTGAATGTCAGGTTTTATCCCTTATAAATTGCATTTAATTAGGCTTGGATTTGAATTGTATGGGCCAATTAAGACAAATTAACCTCAATTAATTAATAAATCCCTAGATTAGTGTGAAAGTGTAAACGTATACCTTACAACACCGAATACAAGGCACAATTAAGTCGATTTAATTAAAAGGGCCCTAAACTTAATGTGAATATGCAAAACATATTACAACACTAAATTAAGGCATAATTAAGATCATTTATTTATTAATTATTTCCAAATTAAGTGTGAAAAAGGGATACTTTTTCCTACACTACATTTTTGCCCCACTTTAGTGAGATGATAACCCCATGTGAAACTCACACTAAAGTAGACATTCAAGACACATATGTATGCACCAATGACAAAGATATGCAATCATACAATATCAAAGATCAAGAAGATCAAGCCTAGGTAGTCCAATCGATGTGGAACACATCTAAGCAATTAGTTTTGTTTTGTTGTGCTCACTCTAGGGTAGTGGAAGCTCAGGCTATCCACTAGGTGAGTATCCCAAAAGGGTGGAAAATGATATAATAATATTAGGCTCCCATACCATATTAAAGCTATCCTCCTGAAAACTTCAATAAGGCACCATAATGCTAATCAAGGCTCCATAGGAAAGCAAGATGTGTTATGCTAAGTGGTCTTGAATGTAGAGGTTTGAGCTCCATGTAGGGCTTAACAAGTTGTGTTAATGCTAAAGACCTATGAACAAGGCAAGGTTCCACAAGAAAGCAAGGTGCGTTATGATTGGTGGCCTTGAATTTAGGGTTTCGAGCTTCATAAGGCTAACAAGCTACGTTATGCTAACACTTATGAACAATAATGCTAGTAAAAGGTTTTTTCAAAGGTATTTTGCTTAGTTCATGTAAGGTCTTCTTCTTAATGAACATCATGCCTAATGTCTCCAAGAGAGGACAAGTCAAGAGTAAAAGATTCACAACTTAGGGAATGTAGTTCATTGCATCCCCACTAAGAGGAAAGGCATATGCTAATAAATATCTCTCTTGGAGGACATCAAACCTAATGACACCACAAAGAACAAGACACATCACAAGAAAAAAGAAAATCACACCATCAAACATGAGGAATGTTGAAAGATATTATCGATGTATGCCCCCACTTTAAAGTGGTCTCTAACACCATTATTGTGAGAAATTGCTTGAAAGTGGCCAATGTTTAATCCTAAGACATGAGAGCTTCCTTGGAAAGCCCTATGCCAAGTCATATGTTTATGAAATAAAGCTACGTCATGAAAAGGGAAGGAGGGGTTGCCCCCAAAAATACATAAGGGATCTACTGATTTGAGGTCAATATATAATTGCTACAATGTTGTTATAGAGCTCAAAAATGTCATCATTCCCCAAATACTCATAGAACAGGAAGAATCACAAAGAGAATGAAAACAAAGAAAAAGCCTTTCGAGTCAACATGGAAGAGACCTAAATCTCTTGATGCCTTATGTCATCCATGTTGGTGTTTTTTCCAACAAAACCTTGAAATTCTCTAAAGGGTAGCCAACCCTTATGGTTAAAAATCCTCAAGGCTAGTGGCCAACACAACGAATAAACGTTCTAGGGTCTTTACTCCTACACTTTAGGCTTTGTGGGACCTAGGAGGGTGTTCCTTATTGTGTTCAAGTGAGGTATGTCTAGTTGAGAACACAATTATACATAGATTGATTCCTATTAATTGAAAATAAATGTAATTCACTGAAGATTTGGCAAACCTTTGAGCAAATGATTATCTATTTGCTAGGAATCAGGGGTATTTCAAATCCATACCTCATAATTGAAAGATTTTTAAATGAATGTTGTTCTCATTTTAAATCCATGGACAAACATGCCAATAGCTCATTTACATGCAAGTTTTATCTAACAAATAGACTATTGCTTCATCAATTCGGACAATGGAGTCAAATATGCAAGAACCAGTAATATATAAGCTATTTAATTCAAAAATTGGTGGACTATTTCCATAGTGCTTTGTAATGTGAAAACTCATAATGCCTGAAACATAACTTCTTACCAAATCCTATGTAATTTCTTACGAATCTACAACCCTCTTCAAGCATTTAATCAACTCTTTGAGTTAAAGCAAAAACATAGCCATACATTCAATCGAACAAATGAAGATAAACGAGAACACCATTGATATTTTCATTTATAACTTGTAAGAAAGATACATAGGAGAGTATTTGTTTCTAAACTAAGATTTGTTTCGATATCTGTAGCTTCTATAAAACCAATTTAAGACTATTACATATAGGACTCATACCCAAGACAATCTATTGTTCTATTCATTCATATTTTCTACAAAATGCCTTTCCTAAACTTAGCTTTTCACCTAGACCATATTGAGACCTAAAATTTTGACCCCTGTAATGAGCCCTGAAATCCCTTTTATAGAACAAGGGAGCAACAAGCATCAGGCTCAATTACAGCTACATTTCATTTCATTTGAAGATCATTTGCACCAGAATTTGAGATGTTCCCCAGTTAGTCACATGTAATCATTGCAGAATATGGAAGAGTAAAAGACAAAACTCCACATCCTTTGAATGAAGACCTGCCAGCCCTTCAAAAGGTAAATTTTGTTATTGTAGTAGCATTGAATCACCTTGTCCTTGTTAACCAAAGAAGATTTTCCATTCATAGCTCGAGCAAAATTTTGTATACCACCCGAAAAAAGCATACATGCCATCAAATTTAGGAAGTCTGGCACTTCTCCAACACACCAGCCCGAAAGATTTCCACATCAGCACTAAAAAAAAAACTATAAACATGTTGAAAATGGAAAACCTAATACAGTGGCTATGGTGTCATCAAAAACAAAAATGGGGCAGAGACATCACTTTGAGTCATCAACATCAGAGTATGCTCACCAATGTCCTTTTCATGATGGAACTGGAGGAATCGTCACCACTTCCTCATCAAAATATTTAGAAGGCACTAGGGAAAGGGGATAATGGCCACACTCTAGATTAGTGTCACCTCCACTATCTAAAGGGCTATCAGAAACCTCAATGAGAGAATTATGTATCCCTAGATAAGCATTATGATACTTGCACCTTTTATTTGCCTTCTTTTCATACTCAACTAGCTCTTTCCCCTTAAACTTGACTAGTTCTTCTGAAACAGTCCAGCTTCTCAGGTGGTAATTACTCCTTACACCATATTTCTTGAATTTCTTGCGTGCCCTTCTACCCTTTGATGTTTGAGAAGCTCCCATTGTTTCAATTTCATCTTCAAGATAATTGTCCTTGGATTCAAGTAATTTCAGTCTCCTAGACTTTTGAATTGGCTTAATAGACTCACCTGACTTACTCATTTTCACAATAACTAGAACAAAAAGCTTCAAAAAAACCTCACCCATCCTGCTCTTGGACTTAACTTAATTTTTAATCTTTGAATGCAAATTATGAATGAAAAATATGGCCATAATTCCTCATTATATCGAGCCATGCAAGCGTACCAACCATTAATACTCAAGAAAAGCTTATGCAGGCGAGCTGACAATAGTCTGATTTGATTTTTAAATCTTAACCATTGATCACACTTTAAGATAAATCAATGAATAGCTAACATTAGAATAATTATTCATGACCAAACTTAATTGCATGATATTAGTGCCTTTTCCTAATAAGAAAATCCCCAAGTAGATATACATCCACTTTGTATATACATTTAACCACATACTTAGCATTAATTAAAACATGTTGTGTCATAGTTACCCACTCACCCGTGGAAATTAATACACTTGCATTTCATCAAAAAAGGACATTGGGGAGTGATCTTGATTCGATCTCAGAATATCATCCCATACCCTGCCTTGCTTTATTTTCACCTTCCCACATATACCAATACTGACAAAATTGACAGCCAAAATCCTAAACACGCGCCAAAAGAATAATCTCAAAAATGGCATTGTTTTTTATCATAGTGCCATCTCAAATAAATTTAGCGGCATTCCATCTCCATTAGAATCCATCATAGCCTTCAAAATATTTCATGTGGCAGTTGCGCGCTTGCCCACTGAAAACATGGGACACAAGTGGGCCCCTCATGGGATGGCAAGGAGTGGTTAGGATTGACCCACATCACCTACCATCAACTATTGATCTCTTTTCTTATGAAGCATTCATCATTTCCAAAGCCTGGTGGGTCCCTCCATGGGAAGATAGATGTCATCTTGCCTGCTAGCACGTGTGATTATTTTAATGAAGAAAGAAAATAAACGGGCATGTAGGGAATGACCAAGATGTGGCCATATCGCCCAACGACCATTGTTGATTTCCTTATGATACCGTTCACCTATCACCAAGAAACATCGAGCCCACCATATAAAGGTTACACGTGTATAATTTCTGCTAGCTCGTGCGATCTCTTCACCTTAATGCATAAGATAGATGGGCATGTAGGGAACAGTCCTTATGAAAACACGTGTTGTGGTGCCTACCGTTGATCTTTCTCAAAGCTATGCATGCTAGCCTCTTGGAAGCAATGGTCCTACTGCCTGACATGACACATGGAAACCACCCATCAGCCCGTTCAAATATTTTAATGAATAACAAAACAAAATGGGCATGCGGGGAATGGTCGAGATTCGTTTGCAATGATCGAATGATCATCTCAAAATTGCAATCTACACATGCTGCAAAATGTTGATTTTAAAAGGGGGCCACTACTAGGTTGACGAGAACTTGACCCTTAGGAACAAGAACTTAAGACTTAAGTCATTAAAAATGAAAATAAATTTCGACCATAGAAAAATTTGAATGTTGAAAAGGCTTTAGGTGACCGACAAACCTAAACCCAAGGGCTGATGAAAATAACAATTTCAATGGCACAAGAGGCAACTTTAACGATTGAAGACTAGGAGTAATAAGTCAATGTAGAATTAGAACGACCAAGGGTTTTTAGGCTCGTTGGTCAATTTTGAAGGGTTTTGGCAACACAAACCCTAAAATACTAACTAGGAACACAACCCTAAGCCAAAAATGAGGGTCCAAGCCAAGTATACAAACTTTTAAGATAAAATCCAAAGAATTTTTTGAGGGCTTCCATCAATCCCCAAAAGGAAAACACAAGACAAGTGAAAAGATAAAATGTTTATGACATATAGAAGAATGTAGATACATATAGAGGAATGCACAAAAAGAGAGAGATACATCAAATAAAATGTTATGGGTGATCACATTACATACATGTAATCACATAAAGAAACATGAAAAAGAAAACAATGCAAAAGACTAGTAAGGCACATGGAGTCAACCGATAGTAGGTTGTATGCATCCCAATCTTGATCGATATATGCAGAAGGCATACAACTAGCCAAAGGGACAATAGCAAGTGCCAAACTAGGACATGCACCGAGTTCAACACTCCTTTTAGGAGAATTGTCATTTAAACTCATAGAAGAGGAGAACACTAAATTCAACTCATTATACACTTGTTCATCAATATTTGCAATGTCAATGTCACCATCTAAATTAATCACAATAGGAGGTCGAATGATAATGTCTTTGGAAGGTTCTTATTTATGTTACGATGAAGGTATAGAATCATCATGCCTTGCTTCAAGAAATTTCAGATTTTGATTTTCTATGTTGCTCTTTTCTTCTTTAATTTGTAACATACAAGCAATAGCACGATGTCCATGCCTACACTCTCTAGCATTTTGATTTCTTCTCAATCTGTTGTAGATTTGTGATTGTGTAGGAGTGGTTTTGTCAATCATAGGTTTCTTTTCTCCCCTTAGGGGAGGAACAAAAGGAACCATAGGAGGTTGCTCAACCACTTTTTCTTTAGCTTTGTAAAATTGTTTGATTTTAGGAAGCACAATGAGATTGTTTTGATTGTCTCGTGGTCTCTTATAGGAAATGGTAGGAGGATTTGTAATAGGATTCTCTTGGATATTTTGAAGGGATTTTGGTTCAATCATGGTTTCATCTAGGATAGGTGGATCAATCATGGATTGAGACATATTTCTAAGGGATAGTTCTAATATGCGCCTTGCCTTAAACTTTTGATATGATTTGAAAAAGTCTTCATGGGGTCTAATAGGTTCAATAGGCTCGGGCCAAAATAAATCCAATGAAAAGTTCCCATGGGAAGACACTGGATTAAGGCCACTATGGTGCATAGTGAAGATCTCATTTCCAAAGGGAAACTTTAAACATTTATGCACAACCAATGGGACGAAATTCAAGGAGCAAAGCCATGGATAGCCTAACTTTACACAAAATTGGTCCAATGATAAGATGATGGTGAATGCGACATTTAGTGTTTTCAGTCAGACTTTAGAGGGAGATTTATTGAGACAATCATAGGGAAAGAAAAACCATTATGTGTTTTGATCCATGCTTTTAGTTTGTTATATGTATCTTGATAGAGTTCATGCACAAATAGGAATTCTTGAACAGTAATCACATTCTCTACACAAATAGGATCAATTAATATCCCATTAGTAGGCTTGTCATTGATTCTTCCAGCTATGTAAAGAGGACCATCAAGTGCATGTTTGATTATGTCATTTTATGAGAAAGCAATATCAAGGGGCATTTTGGTTTGGCCCATACGAGGTTTAGCTTCAATAAATGTCACTACTCCAGGGCCGCTTCATCCATATTTTCATCTTTTGTGTTTACATCATCCATGTCAACATTCATCACATCATTCTTTGTGTCACTAGCTTTGAAAAATGGAATAGTGTGTTTTGGCATGGGATTTGTAAAGATTTGTAAGTTTTGGTTAGGAGGAGCTACAGACTTATTACCTTGATCGTTCACACCTCCAATTTGAAGTTGATTAGAATCAATGAGGTCTTGCATAAGATGTTTAAGGTGCTTACAATATTTTGTATCATGTCCATTTTGTTGGTGGTAATGGCAATAAGCATTTGATCTATAGTTTGAGGGTAATGGTTTATTAGGATTAGGAGCTCTGATAGGAGGTAAGGAAATCATATTCTTGTTTATGAGCTACAACATGATATTATGAAGGGTATTGGGTAGAGGGGTAAATTTTCTATTGCTATCCCCAAAGGAAAAAGGATTTGTTGTCTTTCTAGCAATCACTTGTTTATCAACTTGTTGATTTGGTTGAGGGGAATTAAGTTGTAAAAAGCCCCTATTTTATTTCTTGAAAGGTTGGTAACTATTTTGAGGTGAGAATTCGGACTTTTCAGGATGACTAGGTTGATTTTTCACTTCACAACTACTAATCAAATTCTGGTAATCATGAAGGGTTGTGCATAACTGTGTGAAGGAGGGAAATCTCATCATCTCAAGCTTTGTTTGAATTTTGTCTTACAAATTGGAAATAAACATTCTTTAAAGGTCGATATTTGGAATCTTAATATTTACTTATGAGTAAAGCATTTGATATCGTGTCATGAAATCACTGAATTTCTCATTATCCTTTTATTTACATTTCATCAAGTCAGCTAAAGTCATCTTGAGACCCATATAAATTTGGAAGTGGTTGTAAAAGGCATCAATAAGTTTATTGAATGAATGAATTGAATTATTCGACAAGAAAAACCACTCTAAAGTAGTATCTTTCAAGGATCTAGGGAAGAGTTTAGCGGAGAGCTTATATTCAAAGATAAAATCACTACATAAGACTGTGTAAGCGGAAACATGGCTAACAGGATCTCCTTTCCCACCATATTTCTCAAATATAGGAACCTCTATACCTTGTTGAATTTGTGTTCTCAATATCTCCAAGGATAACAAATTGGTTTTGATGTATTGTGAAGGTTGGTCATTGTTGTTTTGATTTAGGGTTGCGATTTGTTGTTGAAGGGATACCATATTTTGCAAAAGTGTGTTAATGATGTGATCATTGTTGATATTATGAGATGGAGGAGAATAAGGTGGAGTGGTGTATGTTTGTAGAGGGTAAGTGAATTGTAAATTTGTGAGGGGAGATGGTTGAGGAGATATGATATTTTAATGCACAAAGCTATAAGGATTCCTAGCGGAAATACCTAAAGATGTGTTGACATTGCTAGTAGGCTAAATGGTTGTGGTAACAGGAGTACTAGTGTATGTATGAATGGGGATGGGGATCATAGAAGGAGGAATGAAATTCCCACCTTGGCTTTGAGTATACCCCAAAGCTTGAGCACAACTAGTCATGGTAGACATGTAATCATTAATAAGATGACCTAAACCTCGCATAATCTCCATTCCCTTTCGGTTTCAATCATTCTCCTTAGATTATCTAAAGTAGAAATGACACTAGAATCCATGTTTTCATTATGCACAAGGTCTTGTAAATTTTCTAGGGCTTCATCCATTCTTTGTATGTTTTCTTGCGAGACATGAAAAACATCATGCACATTGATTGTAGGTAAGGAAGTCATTGGAAATGAGGTATGTAGGCTATGATCCATAGGGGTTTGATTATCAACACTATTAGAAAGAGAGTTAGAAAACCCAAGATCCATGGCAAATGGTGTATCACAGGATGACATGAGTCTCGAACTACGTCTCACAACAGTATTGCTAATAGGACACCGAGTTGTAAAGCTCATACAAGTTTCACAAACTCAATGCAAACCCAAAATGGAAAAAGGGTAAAATGCAATGCAATGACCTAAGATGTAAATGCAATTTTTTAGATTCTAAACAAGGTACTTTTCTAATTACACTATGCAAAAACCTAAAAATTATGTCTTGTAAATGCAATTTTGAAATCACACAATGCACTAATTTTATAAAATTAAGCTAGATATGATAAAATTGATGAAACAAAAATTTTGCAAATAAGAACATAAATTTGAAAACAACAAACAGGAATGCAGAAATGAATGTTTTAATGCCCAGAGAATCAAAATGTGACCTTGATCAGGGACTCATTCACCCTAGGGAAAATGGGTCCTAGGTGAGGGTTTTGAAACAAATTTTTGAGTGATTTTTAGTAGTTTCTAGATTTTGGTCTTATACAAGTTTCAATTTTAATTTTCTATGAAATGAGGATGAAATGCAAATGCAAAATGTGACAAACCTAGAACACCTAATTTGATATACAATTTTTCTTTCAATTTTCAAATGCAAATGCATGTTATGTAAATGATATGCAAGATGATTGATTTTTTTGTATTTTTTAGATTTAAAGAATGCAAAATATGCAATCCTAAAACTCTTAAATGAAATGTAAAGTTGAATGCAAATTAGACACCCTAAATGAGACTCAATTCAATGCAAAGAGATGCAAATGAATGCAAGATCTAAATCTAGGATGAAAGAGGACTCCAAAATCAAAAAATGAAAGGATCAAACTTAGGTTCACCAAAATGAAATGAAGGAAAATATAGTGGGAGGAATGTGATGAAAAGGGGGGTTTCACCAAAACAACCTATTTTTCTAATTTCATTCAAAATGCAAGCTATAAAATGCAAATGAAGAACACCAATTAATTTTTTTTGAAACAGTAATCAAAAGGAAGATTTGGAAACGAGAAAACAATGTGTACCTTTCACCAATAGTCACCTTCTGAAGCTCACCGAGGGCTCATTCACCCTATGGCGAATGGGTTCTAGCTAAGGTTCCTAAAAAATGCTTCCTGGGTTCTCTTTTGTTGTGTCTGCACTTCCAAATTCTAGATGCTCACTATCAGACAACCAAAAACACAATCTGTAGAGGAGTTTCCATGATTTGACAACTTTTTTTGCAACTTTCTTCAATTTCGCTCTTCAGAGGATCTTCAACCTCAAATCTGTAATCACACATCAAAGAGAGAAAAATGTTGTTTTGTTAGGGAATGGGGGTTTTCCTTAGTCAAACCTCGTTTTGGTAATTAAACCTTGAAATGAATAAAATCATTAAAGAAATGATGAATGAACAACAATATGTAACTGTGAATCCTCAATCTAGGTACGTGAAAAACAACATGATTAAACAAGTTAAACAATGAAATGCAAGCCTAAACATGGATTCTCCATGAGATTCATTAACATGGCTCAAATTAGGAAGAAAATGATGAACACAATGAAATAACAAAAACAAGATCGAATCCTAATTAAGCAAGCAAATTCTTAATCCCATGGGGGAATCGGTGCCAATTTGATGTGGAAATCTGGCCCTTTCCCAATTCCTATGATTGCAAGCTTCGATAGGTAGACTTGATGATGAACTTTGATCCACTTTTGATGATTAATGATGAAGATTCCAAGCCAAATCTGCAAAAGAACCTAGCTAAGAACTCAAAGGTGTGAAACTTGATAGATATTTGAGCATGGTAACTTTACTCAAATTGTGGATGATAAAATGAGGAGAGGAGCTCTTCATTTATAGGATTTCAAGATGGATGAAAGCCCAAATTTGAGCAATGTGGCACTAACTTTCATCCAAGGATATGGTTCCAATTGTCAAGCTATGAATGGATGATGGTTGTGCAAGATTTGGGGTTTGTGCCAATAAATGCCAATATTTGAAATTCAAATTTGTTGAAATGACATGTAAGAGGGAAGGGAAAATACAATAAATGCCACTTGGCTCAAGGCAAAGGACATGTAAGAGATCTTAAATGCCTTGTTGGATGGACAAGTCCTTTTGGGGAGATTTCAAATTTGAGGAATATTCCCTTTTGATGCCTTTTTTGAATGAAAATAGGTGATTTATAAAACAATTAAATTGATTTTCATGTGCAAGTTGCAAAATCTAGAGGATTTTAGTGATTAGGATTAATTATCAGGATTTGATTAATTTAAGGAAGATTTAGCTGATTTGACTATTTGATTTAGATTTTAGGATTGAAATAAATCAAAAAGAGATGAAAATGATTAGGACTTAGTTAAATAAATATTTTGATTTATTTAACCAAAGGGGGTGATGTTAGATTAAATTAGATAAATGCTTGATTTATTTAATTTAATTAGATGAACTTTAGAGATTTAATAAAATAATATGAATTATTTAATTAAATCAAAGATAGGAAGATGAAATGACCTAGCTAATTACATAGAGATGATGATTTAATTAAATCGAGGGATTTATTTAATTAAAAGGGGAATTATGATGACTTTAATCAAATAAGGCTATTTGATTAAATGTTAGATAGAGGGATAATTCAGGATGAAGCGATGTTAGTAGATCAGGATCGAGTGTCGATATCAATCTATATTTTTGATGTCTACATTTTGCCCCTTTTTGAGCATGCACATTTGCATTGGTTCAGAACTAATTTTACCATGATCAAAAGTCAAAATTTCTCTAATTTTTTTGGATGCCCCATTAGCGCCCTAGCGAGAAGAAATTACAGTATCACTGCCCCTCGAGATCGAGGTGAAGAGGTTTGATTTGAGAGTCGATCTCTCGACAAGGAGGTTCAAGATCAGCTCAACTCGAATATTTGATGTAGGCAGTTGATGATCTAGATAGTCATCAGCCATGGGTAGCCTCATGCCTATTTTGATATATTACACCCACTTGATCCTGACTTGTACCATGACAGTGACATTATTGATGATGAGATGATTATGATGTTTATATGTAATGGATGATATGATGATACATGGATGATATGATGGATGCACATGATTTGATATGATGATGCTTTTATGATTATGTATATGGGTGATAGATGTATGGTTTATGAGATGCCTAGAATAACCAATCTATATTATGAAATGATGAAATCCAATGCATGCGAGATGATCAATGTTTCTTATATGATATGATATGATATGCAGATGGTTTGTGGATGCAGGATGGATGCATTAGCGATGATTTATGATTAACTGTCATGGTACTATGTTAGCGCGAAAAGTAAGAGATAGAAGAAAATAAGAGATTCCAACAAGACATGAGGTGATGATGATGATGATGATTTCTTGCCAAGGAGTTGGGATTTTCAAAGGGCCAATTACCTTATGTTTGATAACACACGTAGGCACGATGCATCAGGGTATAAAGAACCAAGATGGCGTTGCACCTAGTGTGATGGACTTTGACTAAACATATAGATAGGAGTATTCTTGTTCACACTTGATAGACGAAAATCTTGCTAGGACATACCTAACAAAGCAAGTATTCGCCAAGTTATATTACAAGAGTGTCTAACAAGCACATCAAACAAAATGATAATGATCATTGCCCCATTCCTATCTCTATAAATCCTGCATTTGGATATCATCGAGAGGTCCTTGGAATGAATGCAATAAGATAAATCAAAAGAAAAGATCAAGTACGCAAACAAGCCAATGTTCTTCATACCTCTAGCCAAAGGGATTTGTTTTGATAGGATAAGAATCCAAGGTGATATCCAAAATGATGCCCATTGTCGGAACGATATATCCTAGGACATGCATTGTAAAGGATGATGATGGTTTGATAAGTTGATTGATAGGCTATTGATATAAGGTTGACTGACATGTTTGAAAGTGATCAAGAGTTTGATTTTGTGTTTTAAAGGTTTGTTGTTGCTTTTGCTTTTACGATTGAAGCTTGCTTTTTGTTGTGATTGTTTTGTTTGTGTTGCCAAAGGATGAAGGTGATGATCGATTTTATTATGGATGATTGATTATTGCGGGTGAAAGTAGGAAATGAAACAAATGGATTTTTTCAAATATTTGGATGTTTTGGCGTTTTGAAATGTTTTTAGGCTATTTTTTGGTGTTTTGGGATTTTACAAATGTTTTGATTTTTGATTTTTTGATGTTTTGGATTTTGATGTTTTTTGAATGTTTTTGGATTTTTGATGTGATCTGAAATGTTTTGGATTTTTTGATTTTCTGATGTTTTTGGATTTTCTGATTTTGAGGACTTTAAGACCATACACGAATCCGATCCGATAAGAATCATGCCCCCAGTGTGATGCAATAGACTACTCCTATAAAGACAGGACAAACTGACCTTGAGGATGAGCCGAGTAGTACTAGTAGGGATCATGATATGAACACAGGACCAAGCTATGGTGCAGATGCGAATGGATGTGTGATGAATGGAGACCTGAATGCGATAGATGAAGGGATGATGCTGATCAAGCCATAAAGATCCTGGTGGATGGAAAGTGCTTATTTACACAAGGCTTTTGTTTGCAGGAGTTTTCACCAAGGTACTTGCCCAAAGTGCCACCACCAAAGTGTAGTTTTCACTAGAGGGATGATTTTTTATCCTTTTTTTTTGATTTTTGGATTTTTTTCACTTTTTTATTTTTTGTTGTTATTTACTAGGATGCACATTTTTTCGAGGTTTCACCGGAAGTAACCATTTTTTCAGGACTTTTTCTAATTTTTTTGGATTTTTTGGTTTTATACCTTGAAAGAATTAGGCATAAAACTTTTTGAGATGGGAACTATTCATGGGCTCCTGCAGAGGTTCCCCTTCGGGTGTTGATAGCTGATATGCCCCTGATTTATAGCTTGCTATGATGATGAAAGGCCCTAACCAATTGGGTTCAAACTTTCCTTTATTGCTAGGATTTGGGACATTCTTCTGATTTTCTTTTAAGACCAATTCTCAAACTTGGAAAATCCACATACGATCTTCTTGTTGTAGCCGTTTGGAGTCTATTTTGATAGACTTGCAAATGATTAATATGCATCTCTCATCCGGTAACTCGAGCTCATTTAATATTGACGCGATAGTCCTCATCGGTGATGAGATTTGCAATGATATTCTAAGGGATGAGAGCTCAATCTCAATGGGGAATGCGACTTGATTAAGACCAAGGTGAAGGGGTGACGCGATTAGGTGTCACGGATCTTTGGTTTGTCAAACGAGGCGGGATTAAAGTTGAGATGTCGATCCGCGACTGCGTCATTATTTATTTCTTAAGGATTTTGAGGATGGTTTTGTTTGGCAAGCCACGCTGGCCATTGCCTTAGGGATAATATGAGGTGGAGAAGCGATGCTATATTGAATTTCTCGCACAAATGCATGAAACCTCCTGGTTCTTGAATGGTGTCCCATTATCCAAGATAATGGCTTGTGGGACCCTGTAACGACAGATGAGATAGTTCAGGATAAATTTTGAGATCTACTTCCCAGTTATATACGTCATGGGTATGGCTTCCACCCACTTTGTGAAGTACTTAGTTGTAGTTATGATAGATTTATGGCCATTGGATGAGGTGGGTGTGATTTTCCCAATGAGATCAGTCCCCATTATGAAAGGGCCATGAATTGTGATAATCGGATGAAGCTTTTTGGTGGAGCATGGATAGAGGTCCCCATACTCTGACATTCTCGGCTTACGCTTTAGCATGATCATGTGCTTCTCCTCCATTGTGGGCCAATAGTACCCCGGTTTCTTGGCTATGGTTATTCTGCTTGAGTGTGAGCCATAGATCTTTATTATGAACCTCAGTTAGAGCGATTAATGCCTCCTCAACATTTAGATAGCACAGTAAAGTACCCTCTATGCTTCTACGGTATAAGGTATCACCTAGGATGACAAATCTGGATGCCTTTTTGATAAAGGTTCGTTTTAGGCTCGATGGTAGGTCAGCGGGTATGACTCCTATGTGAAGATATGTGTAGATGTCATGATACCAAGGATCGCCAGGACCAACGATTTGACACACATATTCTGATTCTGGTACCTCGAATGTGGGAACGAGAAGCTGCTCGAGCAGAAATTCATATTTTGGCACGTTGTGAGGGATGTCTACTAGAGACCCAATTGTAGCCATGGCGTCAGAGGCTCTGTTGTTGGTTCTTGGAATCTGCTCAAATGTTATGTCGATGAAGGATTCCTTTAGAGTCTCCACTAATTTCTTGTATGGGGTTAGCTTGTCATCCTTTGTCTGATATTCATTATTGAATTGATTTATGATCAACTGTGAGTCGTCGTAGACCTTGAGAGCTATGATATTCCATTGCACTACTATCTTGAGACCTATAGTCAAAGCCTCATATTCTGTGATGTTGTTAGTGCAAGGAAATGCCAATTTGTATGATCTTGGTATGCGGTCCCCCTATGGGGTGATGAAGAAGACACCAGCTCCTGATCCATGTTGAGTATATGAACCATTGAAGTATAGTTTCCAATGGTCAGTTACATTGAGGTTAAAGATGGATTCATCTGGGAATTCTGAGACAAGAGGGTTCTCAGAATAAATGGGTGCTTCTACTAGTTGATCTGCAATAACTAGACCTTTAATGGCTTTTCGCTCAACATACTCAATGTCGTACTCTGACAATATCATTACCCATTTTTCCATTCTGTCTGTGAGCATTGCCTTGGATAAGAGATACTTGAGGGGATCAATTTTCGCAATGAGCTTTATCTTGTGTTCCAACATGTAATGTCTAAATTTTTGGGATGCAAACACTATGGCGAGGCAAGCTTTCTCAATGAATAAGTAGTTTATTTCATGACCCACCATTGTTCTATTGATATAGTAGATGGCCCTCTCCATTCCGTTTTCATCATGCTAAGCTAGGAGAGCTCCAAGGGCTACTACTGTTGCTGACACATATAAGATCAATGGCTTCTTTGGGATAGGTGGCATTAACACAGGAGGTGTCAGTAGATATTCCTTTGATTTTTTAAATGCCTCTTCACACTTTGTATCCCATTTGTATGCTACCCCCTTGTGGAGTAGGTGAGAGTATGGGTTTTTCTTATCCGCCAGTTGTGCTATGAACCTTCTAATGGATTGGAGCCTTCCTTGGAAACCTCTTAGTTGTTTTAAATTCTTTGGTGCTTCCATCTCAAGGATTTCCTTCACCTTTGTCGGATCCACCTCGATACCCCTCATGGAGACTATGTATCCTAGCAGTTTACCTGATTGTACACCAAACACACACTTCTTGGGATTTAGTCTGACTTTATATTCCTCTAGTCTGTCAAAGATAGCACCTAGGGTTGCTATATGATCTTGTCTTTTTCTTGACTTAACTAGAATGTTGTCGACATAGTCTTCAACTGTTTTATGAATCATATCATGGAATATTAGTGTCATGGCCCTTTGATAGGTTGCTCCTACGTTCTTTAGGCCGAATGGCATCATGTTCCAACAGTAGGTCCCCCATGGACAAGTGAAAGTCGTCTTATGTTGATCTTCTTTTGCTATCATGATCTGGTTGTATCCTGAAAATCCATCCATTAGTGATAGCATCTCATGTCCTACTGTCATGTCTACAATCATATCAATATTGGGAAGTGGAAAGTCATCCTTGGGACATGCTTTGTTCAAATCTCTAAAATTTGTATAGATTCTGATAGCTCCATCAAGTTTTGAAATAGGTACCAAGTTTGATACCCGTTCTGGATAATCAATTGGTCAGATGAATCCGACATCTAATATCTTTTTGAGCTCCATTTTGACTAACAAAGCAATTTGAGGATGCATTTTGCGAAGCTTCTGTTTGACAGGTTTTGCATCTAGATATACTACCAAATGGTGGACCATAGTCTTTGGATCTAGCCCTGGCATATCAACATAACTCCATGCGAAGTTTATTTTTCTTTCCTTTAGGAATGTGGCTAGGAGTTCTTATTCTCCTGCTAATAGTGATTCTGCATAGAATGTGATATGCGGGGTCTCCTCTGTTCCTAGGTTGACTAGATTGCATTTCTCGGCCAAGACTGTTGACTTCTCCTGATGAATGGCTCTTAAAGGAAGATTGAATCCTTCATCCTCGGGCACCTCAGAGAGGTTTTCATCGTTGGATACATCCTTTCTTTTTATTATTTTCTTGTCAGAGAGTGCCACAGTGTGGTTTTCACTCAAGGACTTGGATATGATTCTTAGTTTCTCACTTTGCGACTGAAGGATTCAATCGTTTCCCCATAATAGGCATGTGTGTCCAACTCTATTATAAAGCCTACCTTGTGATCTCCATCTGGAATATTATCCCTCAATCCCATGAATTCTGAGAGCGCTTCATCATTTTTGAATGTATCGAGAACTGGTGGTCCTCGTTGGTCATAGTCGATCAGTTGGGGGTAGACTAAACAAATCTCATGATTTTGACTATCTGGTTCAAAGGATATGGTACTAATCATACAAGGGTGGTATCTTTGAATAGCCTAGGTAGATTGGATAAGGTATCTTCGTCATCGCTACTAATATAGGGCTCAGTTATAAAATTATGTGTGTCCCTACCTGTGACTATTGGTGAGTGTACTTGTACTAGTACTGGCTAAGGAGAAACGATTAGTGGCTCTAACGGAGGACTTTGGCCATGTATGGTTATTCTCGGAGTGGCACATCCAAGACCAAGATTTGTTATGGGTCGTGTCTCTGGCATGATAGGTATTATGAGCCCATTGTTATTTTGTCCCAGTCTTTGATTTCGGTCATAGCCCATTGCAAGCATCATGTGTAGGCCTTTGCTTCTTTCATCCATTGGTAAATTAGCTGCCGGTCTTTCATCTTGATACAACATGTGAGATGGATCTACTTCAATAACCTCATGACCAAGGTCTCCCCATCTTGTGAATTTGGGATAATCCTCAGGATACGTTTGTGATGTGGAAGCTTGATTTTTTGTGGCATCCCCGTGATCTAGGAGATTGTGGTAACTCTCCTATCACAAAAGCATTGTTAGGGAGCCTGTAACTTCCACAACCATCCTCCTGGATGATGAGCTTGATGTCGGATATGGTGGGAATGGCGGGGATGGCAGGTGTCTCTATCGCAGAAGTGGACACAAGAGTGGTGGGGTCGATATATGGTGTGGATGGGCCCTCATCATTCTTTGGTACTTGTGGGATTTTGTAGTACTTGGCTTCAAGATTTTTGCAATATGAAAACAGTTCGAGATCTCCATGAATGGTAACCTCTTGTCCATTATGTGTAAATTTCACACATTGGTGGAAGGTTGATACTACGACTTTCATTGCATGGATCCATGGGCATCCCAGGAGGATGTTGTATGGCAATTCGAGGTCCAAGACCTGACATGTGGTTTCCATAAGTGTTGGCCCTACTTGGATAGGGAGCTTAATTGTGCCCTGAGACACTCTTTCTTGGTCATCATATGCTCTGATTTTTATGCCTTTTCCTTTGTCGATGGAGTTTTCTACTATTTTCAACTGTTTGATGAGGCTAAGAGAACAGATGTTCAAACATGCACCTCCATCCACCAAGACCCTTTTGATTTTGCTTTTGTTTACAATGGCTTCCAAGTGAAGTGCACGGTTGTGAGATGGTTGGGCGGGGAAATCTTGGTCAGAAAATGTAAGGAGGTTAGGTGTTATGATATTTGCGACCATAGCTTGGAATTGCTCCGCATCGAGATCTGCGAGGACAGTGGATGAGGCTAATGCTTCCTCAAGGATCTTTTTATGCACTAATGAGATTTTTAACAACTCCATGATGGAGATGTGTGCTGGTGTTCTTTTGAGTTGGTCTACAACATTGTAGCTATACGGAATGGCTCTTGATGTAGGGACTCTATTTGGTTGGGATGATCCTGCAATGGTGACTTTGCCGCCTCTTGTGGTGACTCCACAATCTTTGACATGGGAACCCTTGATAGTGATGACCATGCAGTCTTCATTTAGGGAGGCAATGACTGTTTTGTATACATGATTTACACTGCCCTTCCCTTTATCGTTTCTATTCCCTTTGTTGCCATGATTTGGCATTGGATTCGTGTAGATTTTAAGATCCTGATTTCCTATGGGTGTTTCTACGTTTATGATTTTCTTGTCGATAAGATCCTAGATGATATTTTTGAGTCTCATGCAGTTGTTCGTGGTATGACCTTTGATTTTGTGAAATTCACAAAGTTGGTTCTCATTATACCATGAAGGTTTGACATTAGGTTCTTGGTAGTTTTTGAATGTAGGAGGTTTGATAAGTTTTTCGTCAATCAATTTTTTCATTATGTCCTCCAATGGTTCCCCCAAAATAGTGTATTTGTGTTGGGGTGGTCCTCTTTGGTCATTGAGGTTATTAATGGTGGGATTATTGGGTTGGTATGTTGTGTGATATGTGTTTTGGCATTGTGGTTGGATTTGCGATGCGTGTGTATGTTGGCATGGACCACTAATGACCACCTTGGCATCGACGACGCCATCATTAGTGATGTTCTTCTTTCTCACCCATGTACGAGGTTTATCATTGTAATTAGATGATGGGCGGTTGTTTTGCGGTTTGTGATATGACATTGATTTGGCTAGTTGTGTCACAAGGGCTCTTTCGATGCTAAGCGCTTTGGAGATTAATTGCTCATATGTGGTGATTCCCTGAACCTTGAGATGAAATGACAGGTGGCTTTCAAGGTTGGCTATGATCGTGTAGACTTGTTGTTCTTCTGGCATGGTCCACTTGCTCTGATTGGCCTTGGATCGCCATCGTTGAAGGAATGAAGCAAAAGATTCATTCTTTCCTTGTTTTAGAGCGTATAATTCTTCGAGACTGACATCCATTGTAATGTTACATGTGTAATTCCTAATGAATTCATCTTTGATTTCTTGGAATGTTCTAATGCCTGTGGGTAAGCGAGAGAACCATTCTATAGCGGGACCTGCCAAGCTCCTAGGGAATAGCCGCATCAGATACGTATCGTCATATGTGACTTCCATACAATGAACTTGGAATTCCCTGATGTGATCTTCAAGGTTTTCCATTGCTCGATATTTGTCAAATTTTGGGATTTCAAATCCTTTGGGGAATGTTTTCATGTCTAGGCTCTTATCGAATGGATAGGGACACAAGTTGCTTTGCATTTTGGTTTTCTGCCTCGATTGAAGGTCGAGCACTTGTTGCGAGAGCAACCTAAGTTGTGTCGTCACATCACTCTATGGATCAGGGGGTGGGATGAAAGTGTTTTGTGTTATGGTTTGGGTCATGAGTTGGGTGGATGGGTTTTTTGGTGTGTTGTTTGATGGTATCTGCATGTTCTGTTGAGCGAAGTAGGCTTCTACTTGCTTCTGTATGAACGATGCCTGTTGTTGATCCTATTGTTGTTGTGCTAGGGTTTGGGCTTGTTGTTGTGTTGTTGCTGCTCCAACAATGCTTGTTGTTGTTCCCACAACGCTTGTAGTTGTGCTTGTTGTTTTTCCCACAACGCTTGTTGTTGGGCTGCCAATTCTGCTACTTCTTGTTGCTCTTGGTACTACTTCAATGCTTGTTGATATGCCTACAATTGCACTGCTTGTGCAAGAAGTTATGCTTGGGCTTGCGCTTGTTGTGCTTGTGTGGCTTGTTGCTACAATAATAGTTGTGCTTGAGTGACCCTTTGTGCTTGCAATGCTTGCGTAGCTTGGGCGGCTTGTTGTTGTTGTTGCAATAATGCTTGAGCTTGTTGTGCTTGTTGCGTTTGTATTGCGGCTTGTGTAGCTTTGGCAGCTTGTGCAGCTCGAGTGGCTTGTTGCACAACTTGTTGTTTCTAGACTTGTTGGTATGCTCTTTGGAAAGCAGCTTGCAATGCTGCATCATATTGAGTTGATGTGGTGAACATTGGTGGTGGTGGGGGTGGTGGTTGATTTGGAATGGTGGTAGGTGGTAATGTTGAATTGATGTTTTGTGTGTTGGATAATGGTATTGATGTGATGGGTCCTTGAGAGACTATGTTTTGTGATGTTAAGGGTGTGTTTGATGATGTAGCCATTGCTTGTGTGTTTATCGTTTGTTGTTGCGATATCAATGATAAATTTTGAGTGTTTGGTGCAATGCTTTGATTGATGGTTGGGATGTATGTTTGATTGATACTTGGTAGGGGAGGAAGCCCTAGACCAAGGAATGGTGCAGACGATAATGGCAATGGCGGATGGGAATGTAAGGGGCATGAGTTGTTGTGAAAACGTTGTGGTTTCGAATAAGCCCCCTAGTCCGAACATATCTCCCTCTTCTTGTGAGTTTGTGAGAAGAGGTGTTTGTGGTGTTGCGTGAAAAATTGATGATGATGGATTGTGATGGAATGTGAGAGGAACATTTTTGTGCAATGGGTTTTCAGGTATGCTTTGTTCCAAAGTGGTGTTTGCATCCAAGCTTTGATTATTAACAAGGGGATGTGATTGAAAAGCATTGAGAAATGTGTTTCCCTTGTTGACATTTGGTTGGGTTGGCACAAACGATGTTGTAATTTGTGGGATGTTTTGTGTGATGTTTTGGGATGGAGGTGTAGATGAGATGGGGATGGTGGATGAGATTAGGGGAAATGATGTGTCCACAATAGTACTTACATCAAAATTCGATGGCAACTTAGCCCCTTGTTTCACTAATTCAAGCATGTACAACGAAGGGTTAAGTCTCATCATGACGTTGATGATTCGATGGTTATCTAGATTTTGAAGCATTTTTGTCATTTCCTTGCGAGACATTCTGAAAGTTAGGTCCTCTCCTTGATTTTCTTCTTGGGGATGTTTTGATGATGAAAGGGTCAATGGGTTGCTTGATTCTCGATTCATTTCGCGTTGGTTTGACTAAGGTCACTTAAGTGGGTGTTTCTTTGTTGGCTTCCATACTCTTCTTGTGTTGAGATCTTGTTTGGACCATAAAAGCAAGGATCAAGAATATGGGAGATGAATCTCTTGATTCTTTGGTTTGGGGGTGATCCCATAATTGTGGTTTTACAATTTTGGCCAAAGCTGGACATTGAAATTATTATTTTTAACTAAATCTTCACATTTAGGCACCTGGCTAAACTGTGAGGGAATTTGAAGATGGTTGAAACTAGAGTCTCATCAAATTTGCAATGCGTAGATTCTAAAAATATTTTTTCAAAATTTTTGGAATCAAATTGCACTTCCTTTTCCATCTCCCATGAAAATGGATTTTTATTGAGAAAACAACATTTTTTAAAAGTGACACATTATAATGCATAATTTTTTTCCATGAAGGATAAAATTATAATTATTTCAAATTTAGATTTGTAACTCTGATATCTAGTGCTTCCACTTAGTTAGATAGTTTTATTGAATATTTTTTCCTTCAAGTTTCAAAGTCAAGCAATTACAATTTAGACACAAGCTACGTACATAATCGTAGCTTTTTCTATATGTCAAAATTTTATTTTATTTTTTTGTTGGATCAAGGACTTCAATATGGTGCACTCATATTTTCAAAAAAAATTTGATAATCTCTTCTATTTTTCCACATGTGAAGAACAAAGAAATTCATTTTCAATGAAAAACCTATGTTTAATAAAAACTTAAAAAACAAATACAACAAAACCAAAACATATTAAAATTATATTCATTGGATAGCTTGTTCTTGGAATACCATAATCATTTTGAAATAAATTTTAAATGAATTCATTTGATCCCCCTAAATCAAAAGTGATTTTTTATGAGCATTTTGATAGGTGTAAAGGAGACGCATTTATAGGTATGGTTTAAAACTAGCGAGGTTCTATCCAAGGGGGTTTGATCTAAGGTGATTTGATCAAACCCTCTTCAATTGGAATCCTTAAAATGGAACTTTTAAGGCTTAAATCATTATATTTTCTAAAAATATGTGATTTCGGCTAAAAATTCGTTCCTCTCAAGAATTGTAAACCACTATATGACGGCACCCTTTAATGATCTTTATTTTATGTCCCAAAGTGAGTTTTTAGGATGCGTCTTGAGGATCAAAGGGGATGATATGATAATGATGTTAGGAATGGATGATATGGATGTTCTTGTCTTTTGATGAATTTTGAATGAGACACTAGGCTTTTAGGACTTTGGATTTTTCTTTTGATTTTGAGATTTGGTCCTTGACTTTGATTTTGATTTTGATTTGGGATATTTGAACAAAAAGACCCTAAGATGTTTGATAATGATCTAAGGGATAGCTTTGTCCAAAGGATGATAATTTAAATATGTGTGAGAAGAAGGATGCATCTACCCACACCTATTCAAACAAGATGATTGTTTCACTTAAGCATATGGAGAAGGATTCATCTACATACACTAAGCTAGACAAGATGATTTTGATAAGTTTGACCAAGTATATGCAAAAGGATGCATCTACACATACCTAGCCAAAGGTGTTTTGATAAATGTTCTAAAGGACTTTGTCTCAATGATTTTGATGATGATTTGGATTTTGTCATAAAGCCTAGTTTCAAGATTTTCCCAAAAGATGATGATGAGATGGATTTGTTTTGATGTTTTGATGGATGGATGAAAAAGGTTTTGATAATGTTTTGATCCCAAGATGAACCTAGAAATTTTATACGTTGTTTGCCAAGACCTAGGTATTGAAGAGCATGTATATGCTTCCTAAAGACCTTTGTAACCAAGAAATGATTTCATTTGGACATGCATTTTTGGATTTTCAAACAATGACTTGTGTTTTGGGATTGCAAAGTTTTTCAACACACATGAAAGTTTATTTTGCTTAGCTTTGCTTAATGTCTTTATTTTACCAAAAACACATTCTTCAATTAGGTTTTCAAACTACGATGTCCAATGTCTTAATTTCTTCAAACCCCACAAGATATGTTATGTGGAAATTTAATGAACTTAAGGCAAGGGGTTTCCTATTGTTTACTTAGGAAGACAAATTGAGATATAATCCAATGCTTAGAAACCTCTAAGGATGTAAATCCCAAGGCAAAGCAATAACATATGGATTGAGTCAATTGTATTTGTCCTCAAAAGGGTTTGAAATTTGGATAATGTTAAGTGTTTGTTTCCATGGTGTTTTTGAACAAGCAATGCATTTTATAACCCAAGAATAAGTACAATCCTATGGATGTGAAAGACAATATTTGTTAGATTCCAACTTGGACAAGTCTAACTACGCCTATCTCTAGCGAATGGTTAGATGTTTGACCCCACTGGCTCCCCTCCACGACACTCACTTATATGGGGCAGCCAAGCATCAACACCCATGAAACTCCCATGGCATGCTTTCCATTTCTACTAGAGGCCATAAAGTGTGGGGTGGCTTCCATGACGTTCTTGCACCAACAAATAGATAAAGGATTTTGGAAAATTCACATGGGTTTTAGTAAGGACTTTTAAGTTCGTGAGGAGTTGACCCAACATGGCAAGAGTCCCCTTCGGATCCATCTTTTCAGAGTCAACCGCGTGATATTGGCGTTTCTTCCAATATCCACATTTATATCCCAGCTGGAAATACTCTTGGCTTTAGAGTGTTACCAGTTGAGTCGTTCCCTTAGGTGATT
>VDFB02075321.1:272122615-272224678 GCA_007258455.2 Sequoia sempervirens
TTATGTTGAATTCTTTCTAATAATTGGTTCCAATAATTATTTTCCAATCTCTTAGAAAACAAAGGGAGGCCCAAGTAGGTATTAGGAAATTCAACCTCTTGACAACCCATAATTTTTGTTTCTTAGAATACTAATAACAAATTTATTTTTAATATTCCTTTCTGTGTTTCAATGTAACACAACTAATAACATACAACTATTCCCATTCTTTTACAAAAATTCCCTTATTTTGTTTCTTAAAAGGTTGGAAATTGTTATTAATTTTTGAGGTAACTATGATAATTATTAGTAAAAGTTTTTATTTGTTAATCAAAATTTTAAAAATAATTTTTTCGAAGCTAGGTCATCTATTCTAAAAAACATAGGGCCGTGTGCACACTCAATTTTTTGTTTTTTAAGATGTGTTCACTTTGAAAATTAATAAAAAGTCATATATTCATTTAAAAAATAGCAAAAAATAAAGCATAAACTACACAGTGTTAGCTAAGTTTGCACCAAAGTGATTTTTGAAATACTAAGAAAAAAATGAGGGGACCCACACTAGATGCTATGCAATGTCTTTTTGAGAAAAAAATAGTACATTGTGTGGCCCCCTATTTGAACCCCTTAATCTCCACCATTTTAAAATTTATCTTAGAAATTATATTCAAAGCATTACAACTCTTGTTCTCATTACATCTTCAAAATTTGAGCATAACTATTTTCAGTTTCTTGTCCAAGATAAGTTTTTCTTGATTTTAGAAAAAGAGTGACCACTTAAGATCCCCTTTTGGTCCTCAATTCCCCTGTGCTTACCCTATTATAAGGGTATACCTCTCCTAAATGTGGCTTAGCATTTCCCTAAATATTTCCCTACTAATTATGAGAAGTGAAAGAGAGGGTATTATTAGTGAAGGAAAGTTATTAGTGATCTTCTAGCTAGAAAACATATAGTTGGAAACAAAGTTTAAGAAGTATTAATGAAGAAGGGTTGCATGGGTAAAGTCTAAAAATTAAGGCATGCATAATTTCATTTAAAATACAAAAATTTATAATATTTATTAAATGGTAACATATGAATTCAAACTACTAACTATATTGATTGATCAAGCAACTTAGTCAAGGTTAGAAGAAATAAAAAAATTTGCATGTAGGTATAACGGAAAACAAAGCCTTGAATAAGAAAACCTATAAATGTCTTTGCTTTTTGACAAAGTGTGGAGACTAGTCTATTTCTAATATACCTAATTCTTCCTTAAACAATACTTTCACAAGGAAAGCTAATTTAATGGATATATGATGCACATTCTAAGGAAGATTTATGGTGTTGTGGAAAGAATCATAGAGAAAAAAATCATAACATGACCCAAGATAAATAATAATGAAAAAATTATATTGTACGGGAGAGAGAAGTCTAGTTGAATTGATTAATTGAAGATATATGCTGGAATTTCTCATAAAACTGTAAAAACCCATGCCCCATGCCTACTTATCATTTAGGTCAAAATATACCCTGCTAAATACCTTTTAGTGGATGCAACTCTAGGTTAAACCCTCTTACACATTTCTTGGTGTGCCTTCAACTTTTTGTCTACCTACATTTTAATGAGGTCAAGGGTCTTGTCTCTACCTTACATATTAGAATTTTTCCCAACTTAATTTTTTTTTCATGCAAAACAAAGGTTGTCATGCCCTCTTAATCACACAAATTTATCCCTAAGTTTATATGACATTTCCATTTGATGTGGTTTATCTCTCCTACTGTAGGATGGAAAAATAACACCATTATTTTTATCTTATCTATATTTTTTGGTGAAAATTCCATGACCTACCTTCTCCTCCCTTTTTTTACTTTCTTATTTATTTATTTATTTATTAATTTTTTTTTATTTCTAAATATCAATGTTTAGAGATACACAAAATTTCATATTTATTAACAATCTCCTTTATTATTCTGCTTCTAGGGATGAATTTTCTTTATCCCTAATACTTAACAAATTTTTCTTTTGAGTTTTAATGGTGATGAGCAGTAACAAACGCCTCGTATGTATTTTGGAAAAATTCTCATCATGGTGCCATGTAATATGCATATGGACATAGAGGATTCTGGGGGCACTACGGCCTTTTTTGTTCGCCTTGCTATTCTTTGATGGATTTTTTGAACTGGCCCCACTTTGAGAATGTTCGATGCTGTGGCTATGTTTTGGTGGATACCTAGTTTCCTTTGGTTTGAGGAAGATTTGGGGTTTATTACTTCAATTGATAAAGAGTTTAAGCAAAACTCACTAAGGCATAGCATGGGTATTGAGTGATAAGGCACAGACTTAAGGTCTTATCCCACGGGGGCATTAGTGATTTTCAAGAATTTTTAAATAAAAGGAAAAATACCTATATGCTCATGTCAGCTAAGACTTAGGGTAAAAACCCTAAAACAAAACCGAGCCCAAAGAAGAACAAAGCATTTCATTTCACATTCGAGCCTTGTAGAAACTTGGAGGTGCCGCCATAGGGTTTCATTGAGCTTCATTCATGGAGGTTTGAGGCAGATTCTGACATTACAGAAGCATCTCCAGCTCACTTCCAAGTAAGAAATGACACCCACTCACCCAGATGAACTCTCTGTAAGCATATTCAGTCATTTTGAGATTTGTTTATGAGAAAATAAAAACATCTCGCTGCATTCTTTATTTCCTGTGTATATCATGCATTTGACATTAGAGAAAATGAGTTTCCTCTGTATGTATTCTTGCAAAGATTCAAGTGTTTTGATCTATGTTCATGGTTCAACTCTAGGGCATATACAAAATATATACTATGTTTTCCTTTGTTAACATTTTTGGTTTGAGATTGTTATGTGCTGAGGGTTTCATTCTTCATTCTCAGTAAACTTGATCTATCCTATATCTTATTTGGCCCTCATGACTATAATTCAAACCATGTGACACTTCCAGGCCAATGCTATAGAATGAAACCTCTCTCAACCTTTATTTATATGGCCTCTGTCTCTTGTATCATACCATTACTATCATGATAATTCCCTTCTATGTTATCTCTACTAAAAAGAATGAAAAACCCCACCTACAACTGTAGTCTAAAAAAATCCCTCTATTTCTGTGAAAGGGTTTCCCCTTCCTTGCATGTATTCACAAAATCCAACCTTGGATCACACTACCCCAACATTTAATAATATGACTATCTTCAAATAGGTTTCCTTTTGACTCATAGTTAGCCTTTTTCAATTGCCTATATTTTTACCGCCCTTGTCATTGTCTTTTGTGTCTTTACATTCCTATGCAAGTTCATTCATTGTCATAGCAAATTAATTATCTCATTTGAGTTTACTGAGTAAGCATTACTCACTGATCTACAATAAGGTTTCAATTGCAACTTGCATTAATGAAATGCATAGATCCACACTGTTAGCATCTACTAGTTTTCTTTAGTACTTAATGGTACTCAAAACACTATACCATTGTGTAGGTCAGTACCCCCCTTTGTACTCAATGCATAATTTGTAATTCCTCTAGGGTATAACAATATTTTCTCACACTTAGAGGCTTTTAGAGCATGAATAAACCTAGATATTCCTCCGTAATTTGGTGCTCATAGAACACTTTCTTCACTTCATTTTATTGATGAACATGTTGCTCCATGTTTATGAATTTTTTTTTTAAAGTCATTATTTCAAGTTATGATTACTTATTGAGCATCACTTTACATTTCACAATCATTGTTGCATACAAATCATTGCCACCCTTGATCTATGACTACTTCATTCATTTATGTTATCCCCTAATAGCTTCTAATAGTAACCTGTAAGACCTCATTGAGTAACTCAAAAGAATTTCATTTAGTCCTTGCAGATGAATCTTGTGGCATGCTTTCATTGACAAGGAGTATCACTATTAATGTGAGATGACTTGCATTAATAATGATATCAATTATTTATTAGTTTCACCATGATTGATGAGATTTATCAAGAGGAATTCAATGATGATATAAAAATTCTTGACATCCCTCTATAATGAAAGGAAAGGGTAGCATGTTGGGCTCAACCCTTGTGGGAGCCACATTTTATCCCACATGTTGTAATTAGATGAAACAAAAAAGTAATAAGGATTTCACCTACACCTACACGAGAAGCAAATATGTTAGATAAAACCAAGCATATGATAGATGTGTTTGATAACTCTCTTGTTTTCCTGGATATCTATAGTACACATGTTATCTTAATGCACATGAGGATTAGATTATATGTTTATAGATGTATGTCCATATTTTGATTGGTGATCCTTCATTTCTCTAACAATACTCTTCTCACATATGCAAGAACACTAGGAGTAGCAAGGATAACATCAACTGGAAGTAGGACAAGTGAAAGGGACTAAAAATGATGCAGAACAAAGCAACCGAGATTCGTCATTTAGGTAATGATGGGTACCCTTTCTCTTTATGTGCATTCTTTCTAATTTGTATCTATAAATTTATAATTTTTTCCATTATATGCATTCAAATAGTTAGTCCCATGGCTTGTGTGGGACACCATACATTTATATTATGAATAAAGACTACATTTTTAAAAATATTGTACACTTTCTCCTATGTTATGTTATATGCATCTACATAATGCAATGTAGTATTGTAGTCTTTCAATATTTATTTATGCACATGAATGTGACACATTAGAGTTAAAATGTACCTTCTTTTCATTGGTAAAATATATATAGTACTATCTATTTGGGAGCTAGTAGCAAAAATAGGTAACATTTCTGGCAACATCTGCTATATGTTTTCCTGTTAAGCATCCTGAATAGTTGCTTGAATCTTATCCATTGGGTATTGAGTCACCTAAAAGATTACGCAACTTGAAAAAAATCTAGTACACTACTATAACCAACTAGATCAGTACATGATACCTCAAAAACTTATTCAAACACCAAAAATTTAGAAGGAAAACTACCTAGCTATGTTGAACAACACTTAGGGGAAATGGAAACTTGCATCTAAACTATGGTGCATCAACACTTATTGAAAAAAACTCCTAATCTAGCATGTACAATGCATATCAAACCTCAAAACACCATTTGAGGTGTATCCCATTAACTAGGAAAGGCATAATTTCTCCATCCATCTTTGATAATTGGAATGTATTATTCTCTTTGCATTTTGTAATAACAAACGAGCCACTCCACATGCTATCAAACTTGGAGTGCTTTCCTAGCCCGCTTTTCAATTCATCCCATTTGAACAAACCATCACCCTCTCTGAATAATTTGGGTGTTGCTTTCTTATCAAAGACTCTCTTTTTTTGGAGCTGATGATACTCCAAGGACTTCATTGATTTATCTCTTATCTCCTCTAGCTCCATGAGCTGAGCATATCTAACTACCATTGGGTCCTTTTTCTCAAACATTTCTAGCTGGTGCATAATATCAAGAGCTGGAAACTCCACAGATAAAGGAAATCTTGTGTAATTACCATAAACCAACACATATGGGGAGTTCCTAATGGAATTTTTGGGAGTTATTCTATCTTCCCACAAGGCAGATTTCAACTTGGTGTGCCAAGCTATCTGATTATATATCTTGTATGATTCTCTTAATAATCCTTATTAGGTTCTTGTTTGTTGATTATTCCAAACCATTACCTTGTGGGTAATAGTTTGATGATGTATTTAGATGAATGTCATTTTTGATAGCCCAATCACTTACTCTCAATCCAACAAATTCTAAAGTATTATATGAAATGATTGATTCATGTACTCCAAATCCAGTAATTAAATCATTATAGAAGTTTAACACAACACTTTCATTAGCTTCTTTTAAAGCCACTGTCTTAGTTCATCTTGTAAATTAATCAGTTGTAGTAAGTACCCACCTATGGCCTACGCTTGAAGGTGGATTAATGGGTCGTATAAAATCAATGCCCCATCTCATGAAGGGTTGTTCCACTTGAATTAGATGCAAGGATAAAGCTAGAAACCTCTATTTGCCTAAAACAATGGAACATTTCACACATTTCCTTGCCCATGCATGGGAATCCTTAAACAAGCTTGGACAATAATAGCCAACTCTCATTATCTTCCATGCAATGGTTCTCGAGGAAAAATGACCCCTAGTAGTTCCATCATGGAACTTGTGAAACACTTTATCCACTTGATCATTATCAATACACCTTAATAGCACACTATTAAGGTCTTTCTGAAAAGAACATTATCAACCAACACATAGGGGATGGAATGTAGTATGAAATATCTCCTTTTAGCCTTATCCAAACCTGGTGGACACTCACTAGTTTTCAAAAAATGAGTCATATCTTGTACCCAACTTGCACCTGTTGCTAGTGCATCAATTGTAGGTTCATTAGTAGTAATCAGAACCATTTCCTTTCTTGTTTCTATCTCAATTATAGAATTAGTAGAAAGCTACTCACATAGCCCCCTTCCCCTCACAAGCTTAGTTATCTTTATATCTATGTCATACTAAGCCATTACCTTTGTAATACACCCAACCCTCTTTTCATTCAGGTCCCTACTTAACAAAAAATCCTTCACACTAGGGTGAGCAACCATTAAATGTATCTTGTTATTAGAAATCAAAGGTTTAAACTTTTTCAAACTTCTGATGACAACAAGTACATGCTTTTCCACAAAATTAGACCTCTATTCATAATCCTCTAAACCTTGACTAATAAAGTTAATGGGTTGTTATAAACCATCATTATTTTGTTTACCAGCATTGCAAAAATGGTATCTATGCTACCAAAAGCATACAAAATAAAGTCTTTTAAAAAGTTTGGATTTACTAGAGTAGGAGCTATTGATAAGGCCTCCTTTATAGATTCAAAACTGCACTTGGCCTCTCTGGTCCAGCTGAAACTTACATTTTTCTTCAACATAGTAGTTAGTGGTTTCAAATTATTTTCAACATCTGGAATAAACCTTCTCAAAAAATTAATTCTGCCCCATAAACTTTGCAACCCCTTTTTATGATTAGGTAAAGGCAAGGCTAAGATATAACTTACTCTCTCTGGATCAATGGTGATCCCCTGTTTTGACACTATGTGTCCAAGAGGCTTGCCTTCATGGACAACAAAAATACATTTTTTGGGGTTAAGTGATATACGAAACTCCCTACATCTCTCAAATACTTGTCTGAAATGGGAAAAATGCTCCTCTGCATTTTTAGAAAATATTGTTATGTCATCAAGATATATAAGCACCAATTTATGAATTAGCCCCTGAAATTCCATGTCCATGGCCCTCTGAAAGGTGGCATCAACATTAGATAGACCAAATGGAATTCTTTAATAGGCCATAGTGCCCCATTTTATGGTAAAGGAAGTATTATACTAGTCTTCTTCCTTTAATAATACTTGGTTATAACCTAAATAACCATCAAGTAAGGAAAATATTTCTGAACCAAAAACTACTTGAAAAATCTATTCCATAGAGGGAAGTGGATAATGATATTTTAATGAGGCTCCATTGAGGTCTCTAAAGTCTACACAAAGCCTAATTTATCCATTTTTATTTCTAACTAGTACAAGGTTAGAGACCCACGAGGTATGCTTGATTGGGAAAATAATGTCTCCCTCAATCATCTTGGTCAATTCTTTCATCATAAGGGACTCAAGTTTTGGATTTAGAGGCCTCTGTTCTACCTAACAAGCTTTGCGTTTGGCTCTAATTCTATGGTATGCTGGGCAATCTAGTGATCAAATCCCTTTAAATCTGAGTACTCCCATGCAAATACATCTTGAAATTCTTGACAAAGAGAAATAAAATCTTGGCCATCTGCTTGTGAATAGATTTTACCAATTTTAAGGAGCTTACCTTTTAATATCTCAAGCTCTTCATCATGTTACTCCTTGACCTGCATGTTGGTCTTTCTCCTTATGATTTGATCATCAGTGCTAAAGATGGATTCTAAAGTAACTAGACCCTTGGGAATCTTGTTAGTTCTTAATTGAATGACTTGATCATCATATTGCTGCTTAAGTTTCTCCTGGTTTTCCACTGAAATATCATCTTCCTCAAGTAGAAAACTCAACACCTGTTCATCACTCTCGAACAATTTCTAGTGAATGTTATTATTAGGAATAGAAGGCCATACAACAACCTTAACATATTTCTACACTTTTCCTTTCTTAATATCATTAGGTATATCAAATTGAGCACCTATTGCAGCTTGCCTATCTACATGCTTGTTTTGATTCCTAGGAATAGAAATAAGATTAAAAGGATCAAATTCCTCTATTATATCACACACCCTATGCTTGTAAGAATTAAGCACATCATTTTTAGTCACATTCAATCCTCTTACCTAATTGACTATCAACTCACTATCCTGAAATACCTGAAGGTAGCTTATCTTTCTTTTTCTTGCCCATTCCAAGCCCTACACCCTTTTCAAGAGGCTAATATTGTAAAGCGAACCTATCAACAATCTGTTTGGGCATAATAGAGCTACTTGCCCCCAAATCTACCATACAATTATGGACCCATTTATCCCCTATTATCAGAGACACATGAAAAGGAGGGGCTTGACATCTTTACTTGATTGTTTATTGCTATCTTGAGGTGCATTTGTGAAAACAACCTTCACTTGACCTATTGGTGCATCACTTGAAACATTCAAATCGGTCAAAGTAGATTGTAATAAGTCCTTTTGACTTGGGGTGGAAAAAGAGTCCCACATTGACATATACATGCTCACTTTCTTCATGTGTTCAACAATATTGAAAGATGAAACAATGTTTACTTTCTGATGAGTCCTTCTAACATCAAGGTCTACTTGCAAGTGGGGCTACTCCTTGGTAGCACCTTTTGTATTCCTTTGCAGTATGTGTGGAACTTGAGATGTGGATGGTCTAGAAACTTCCTTTTCTTTGTTTGTTGATTGCTCAATCTCAAATTCCCTCTTTTTGGCTCTTGTATTAGCTACAACTAGAGAATCATGCACTCCACAAAATTTAGGTCTCCTTTCCAATTTAGGAGAGTTGTATCACTTGGAGGGAGATTCTGTTGCTATGGAGACTCCTCATTAGGAACACTTTACATATTTGAGGCATTCGACACCATCAATGCTTCATTGATAACCCCATTTGAACATGTACCTTGGTTGTGGAGTTGGTTACAAAGAAAACACCACTCATAGTTAGTTGCAAGGTTATTCTGAATTGGAAAAAGATCTCTGGATGAACTGATTGGAGTTGGATTATATGCTTGAAATGGGCTTCAATTAAGATTCTTCCTTGCACCTTAATTGTTTCCTTAAAATGGTTGTCTATTAGCCTAATAAGGTTGATTCTGACCTTGACTCTGAGGTTGATATGGTTGAAAATTTTAGAACTACTACTTTTTCATGGCCACTAACTCATTTTCAAAGGATTGAAGTAAGCCCTTTATTTCTTGCAACTCAGGAGATGGGGTTGGAACAAACTTATCTTGATTAACAATAACTGGTACTATTGGAATAATGGGTATAGGAGAAAAATGTGGTATTTGCAAAGGCATAGAAGGCTGAATTTCTAGGAAAATAGGCATTGGTGGTCTAGGTGTAATCTTACTAGCCTGGATAAGACTATTTTCTACCCTCACTACAATGTCAAATGCAGCTAGTAAAGTGGTACCTCCCATGGATTATATCATTACTGAGATGTCACTGTTAAGAGCCTTTAACTAATAAAGAAATGCATATGCTAGAGAAGTCCAATTACCGTAACAAGAATCCTATCCCATGTCTTCTGAAAATAGAAGTTGAAATCCATCATTTTCTCCTGAGGAGTTATCTTAATTGTAGCCATTTGCTCTTGACTAGTGACAATTGATTAGACTTTTCTTCAAAGTGCTTGTTCAAAGCTACTCCCAACTCATCCCAGTTTTCTGTAGAACCAACTACTAAACCCCTAAACCATTGAAGGGCCTTCCCCTTTAGTGAAATCACCCAGCTAAATATGCTTCACCACCCTCTAAAAAAGGTCTGAAATCAGCTAAATGCATATCAAAACCAACAAAACATATATTTTTCTACTACTATCTTGATTCGATAGTCCCACTGGGCATACCAAAATTGTTATCAACTAGATTTGCACACTACTGAACTTAAGGTTCAACAGCCTATTACACATGGGAATGATCCCAAGGTGTGGGTACCTTATATGAGATAAAATATCTAGAGAAGTTTGGCTTCCTAAATGGTTATCACCTAGACTACTTAACTACTCTACTGTTTGAAAAGGAAAAGGGAAGAGACAATGCATAAATGTTAAATACTGAAAATGAAACTAAGAAGGTGATACACCAAACTAAACTAGGACATACAGCTCAAATTGCAAATACTTGACTACAATGACATAAATTAAACTTGCACAACTCATTATTGCATGCCTTTGCATAAGTGTTTCACAAAGAGGTCCTAATGCTCAAACTCCTAGGAGGAAGATAACTCCACAACTAAAATCCATTTGCATTTTTTACTCAGTTTGCAACCTGTGTTAACATAGTTTTGCATAAAGTTGCTAAAATATGAGACAAAGTTATAAGGAAATGGACAATACCTCACAAATAGATTGATCAATCAATTGAATTCACATAATAATGCAAAGAACAAGTAGGAAAAACTTCAAATCAATTATTTCCAAGGTCTTCACCATATTTCATATCCAAAAATGAGTTACAAAAGTATGCCAAAATTTGTATAAGGACTAATAAGTCACTAAGTACTAGAAATGCATAATTAGAACTAAGTACAAATGAGTCAACTAAGTTACTATATCTCCAACTCCCTCAAAAAATACACCAAAAAAGGATCTAGAAACTGAGTTGGGTCAGATGCCCCCAAAAAGCCAAGAATCTTGCAACTGAATCTCCTCCAAAAGAACTCCCATGTGTGGAAAAATCCAACTTTAACTATGCAAAACATTAAAGCATGCAAAACCACCCCCTAGATCCTCTCATATCCTCCAACATAGTGAGTAAAGGATCCTATATGCTCTTCACATGTTTGATAACCTATCCAAACCTCCCTATATGCTTGCGAAAGCATAAAAGCACAACTAAATCCGTTTAAAGGCATTTACACATCATAACACCTTTACTCTGCATTTAAAATAACATTCATAAATAAGTGATCACTTAATTAAAATGTTTCACATTTGAGATTAATGGAAAATTAAATGTCAAAGCTTGACCATATGTGATCAAATGCAAAAATAAATCTAATTTTGAAGGACTCCTAAACATTCATGCACATAGTTTAAGTAAAACTCACTAAGGCATAGCATGGGGTATTGAATAATACAAGGCATAAGACTTAAGGTCTTATCCCATGGGTGCATTAGTGATTTTCAAAAAAAATTAAATAAAAGGAAAAAAATGCCTATATGCTCATGTTGACTAAGACTTAGGGTAAAAACCCTAAAAAAAAACTAAGCCAAAAGAAGAACAAAGCATTTCATTTCACATTCAATCCTTGTAGAAACTTGGAGGTACCACCATAGGGTTTCATTGACCTTCATTCATGTAGCTTTAAGGCAGATTCTAACATTAGAAAAGCATCTCCATGATCTCACTTCCAAGTAAGAAACGACAACAACTCACCCAGATGAACTCTTTGTAAGCATATTTGGTCATTTCGAGCTATGTTTTTTAGCAAATAAAAGCATATCTTTGCATTCTTTATTTCATATGTATATCATGCATTTTACATAAGAGAAATTGAGTTTCCTTTGTATGTATTCTTCTATTTGCAAACATAGAGTATTAGTTGTTTTTATAGTCATGACCATACATCCTATAGGTATCAATGGGCCTTGCTTTCATTTATGGCTGAGCTTCATGCATTCTTTGTAGAGATTTCCTCTCTCTCTATACTTTGTATTTATCTTGAACAAAGATTCAAGGGATTTGATCTATGTTCTCAGATCGTCTCTAGGGCTATACATAATATATACTGTGTTTTCCTTTCTTAACAGTTTTGGTCTGAGATTGTTATGCATTGAGCATTTCATTCTTCATTCTAGGTAAACTTGATGTCCTATATCTTCTTTTTCCCTCATGACTGTAACTCAAAGCATGTGACACTTCTAGGCCAATTCCATAGAATGAAACCTCTATCAACCTTTATGTATATGGCCTTTGTCTCTTGTATCATACCATTACTATCATGATAATTCCCTTCTATGTTATCTGTACTAAAACAAATGCAAAACCCCACCTACCACTGTAGTCTAAAAATTTCCTTTATTTTTGTGAAAGAATTTCCCCTTCCTTCCATGTATGCAAAAAATCAGACCTTGGATCACACACCCCCAACATTTTATAAAATGACTACCATTAAATAGGTTTCCTTTTGACTCATAGTTACCCTTTATTAGTTGCTTATATTTTGCATGAACTTGTCATTATCTTTTGTGCCTTTACATGCCTATACAAGTTCATTTACTGCCATAGCAACTTAATCATCTCATTTGAGTTTACTGAGTATTGCATTTGTTTTGCAACAAGGTTTCAATTACAACTTGAATTATTGAAATGCATAGATCAACACTATTAGCATCTACTAGTTTTCTTTAGTACTTAATGGTACTCAAAACATTATACCATTTTGCAGCTCACTGCCCCCCTTTGCATTCAATGCATAATTTTTCATTCCTTTGGGGTATAACACTATTTCCTCATACTTAGAGGCTTATAGAGCATGAATAAACTTGGATAGTCCTCCATAATTTGGTGCTCATAGAACACTGTCTTCACTTCATTTCATTGATGAACATGTTGCTTCATGTTTATTATCAGATGTTTGATACTCACTATTTCAAGTTATGACTACTTATTGAGCATCACTTTACATTTCACCATCACTGTTGCATACAAATCATTGTCACCATTGATCTATGACTACTTCATTCATTTACATATGTTGGCCCCTAATAGATTCTGATAGGAACCTGTAAGAGCTCATTGAGTAACTTAGAAGAATTTATTTGAGTCCTTGTAGAAGAATCTTGTGACATGCTTTCATTGAAAAGGAGTATCACTATTAATGTGAGATGACTCCCATTAATAAGGATATCTATTCTTTATCAATATCACCATGATTGATGAGATTTATCAATAGGAATTTAAAATGATATAAAAATGCAACCATCCCTCTATAATGAAAGCAAAGGGTAGCATGTTGGGCTCAACCCTTGTGGGAGCTAAATTTTATCCCACATGTTGTAATAAGATGAAATAGAATAGTAACAAGGATTTCACCTATACCTGCACAAGAATAAAACATGTTAGATAAAACTAAGCATATGATAGATTTGTTTGATAACTCTCTTGTTTTCCTAGATATCTATAGTATGCATGATATCTTAATGCACATGAGGATTAGATTATATGTTTAAAGATGTATTCCAATATTTTGATTGGTGATCCTTCATTTCTATAACAACACTCTTCTCATAGATGCATGAACACTAGGAGTAGCAATGATAGCATCAACTCGAACCAGGACAAGTGGGAGGGATTGCAAATGATGTAGAACAAAACAACTGGGATTCATCATTTAGGAAATGACGGGTCCCCTTTCTCTTTATGTGTATTCTTTCTCTTTTGTATCTATAAATGTATAATTTTTTCCATTACATGCATTCAGATAGTTAGTCCCACGGCTTGTGTGGGACACCATATGTTTATGTTATCAATAAAAACTACATTTTTGAAAAGATTGTGCACTTTCTCCTATGTTATGTTATATGCATCTACATAATGCAATGTAATATTTTAGTCTTCTGATATTTATTTATGCACATGAATGTGACATTATTCTCTACTGCTAGATTATTTGCTTAGCATTATTCTAGCCATGTGTTCCCTCTATGTTTGATGGCTTGGCTTGGTGCTTCTACTTCTATGGTACCAACTCCAGTATTATTGAGATGAAGATGAATTCGAGTTTGGGAGTGTTTTATTTTGAGGCATTGGCCTACTCTCTGTATACTGTGGTTTCATCTACTAGTTTTGTGGAGGTTGTTCCCCCTAGATGATGTTTCACCATTTGAGAGTCTTTGTGATTGGGGTGTCTCTTCACGAGTCTTCTTTGGCCCATTGTTTGTTTGGACTTTTCAAAAGCTTCTGCTATCACTTAGTTTCTATTATGCCCCCTACCATCATTGTTACTCTTCAACCCCCCTAGTTTGGCCAATGCTTTCATCTTTCTTTGGTCATTGGAAGTGTTGTTGCTTTTGGGTTTTCTGCATTCTGCTCTTCTCACGGTGTGAGGGGTTCCTTGTTCCTAAACTCAAGTGGCTTCATTCCTTTCTTTCTACCCTCTGTGGGTGTCTTAGATAGGGTTTCAAATCCAATTCTCTTCTTGGTGGGTTGTGTTCTATTTCCTTTGGAGTGTGGGCATTGTTGGAAGTGCTTAGTGTTGGTTGAAGTGGTCTTGTTGGTTTTCTGCTCTTTTGACCGTGGAGGATTGGAGCTTGGTGAAATTTGGACTATTTTGCTTGAGAAAATGGTTGTTCTTGCTCTTGGTGGAGTTGTTCTTGATGTTATTTTGGAAAAGATAAATATGCTCTATAAGGAAGACTTTGTTGTTCTTTTAGTTGAACTGATTACTCATTTTGTGACTTGTTTATTGATGGTTTTCAAAGGTGATGTGGACTCTCAATTTTAAATGACTTTTCCTTCCCCCTTCTGACCCTTGTGGTTTGTGGTTCAAGGTTTATGTGGGCTGCTCTATCTAGGGTAGTGGCTTTGTTGGCTCATGTTGGGGCTATGTTTATTTCTCTTAAGGATAAGTCATTTATGTTCCTTGTTCTCTTAGCCTTGCATGCTAAGTTAAATCTTTTCATTGGAGATTTTTCTTTCTTCCTTTCTTTGCATTTTGATCCTCCTATTGAGGGGGAGGCCACTCCTTTTGAGGTGGAGACCTCTTCTATAGAGGTGGAGAGGTGATGTGTGGGTGTAGGTGGTGGTTCATACTTTCTCAGTAGATTTTCTCTATTGCAACTCCTATCAAGGTGGAGGCCACTCATTTTGAGGTGGAGTTCGGGTCTGATGGTGTTTCCTTATTGTTGTGGTCAGGATTTTCTTGGAAACTTCTCCTATAGAGGTGGAAGGGCTAATGGATTGATTGGGTTTTTTTGGCCCATTAGTATTCCATGTGTTTATGGCTCAGTTAGTGGTTCTACAAATGTTTGGAGTGGGAATATGGGGGCTCTTTGTACCTCTAGTACTATCACTGATTATGCCTCTTAGAGTGATAGGTTTCTCACTATGTTTGGATTTGATTTTGGTTCTATAAGAGTTAATATTGTTGTGAGATGGTTGTCTCATGATCTATTGGTTTCAAAATGTTTTGAAATCTATAACAATGGATTGGAATTTTGGGTTGTTTTGTCCTCTCTTGGGGAGGTTGTGGTGATTGGGTGTTGTGTTGTTGCATTGTGGATGGTTGTTTGGTTTGTTTTGTTATATATGAGGTGGAATTGTGTGGTGAAATATTATGAAGGTAACCAATGGATTCATGCGTTGTGCCATGCTGGGTGCGACCTCAAGACTTATCTTTGTGCTCTAGTTATATGGTTACTTTGAATTTGATGGTGCTTAGTTTTATCATCCCGGATTGCTATTTCATGATAGCTATATGTTATGGTTTCATACCTGTTGGACTTTGGTTAACCTCATAAATGTTTTGCACACTATTTTGGGGATTAATCTAGGGATTTTGTTTTTGATTATGTTGATGATGGTTTTGTGGTTGCATTTTTGGTTACTTGGCTTGTGTACCATTTTGATGTTGTTTTCTTGTGGGGGCTGGTGTTGTTCTTCCTAGCTTGTTTCTCTATTTTCTCTTATGACTTTGTAACCATGGGATTAAGGCCCTTTCCTTGCTTAACTAATAAAAAAAAATATACTTATTATTCAAATACTATTTCAATTTTGTGCACCTTAATTATCAATCAAGAAAAGGGTGTCCATTTTCAAAATGTAGTTGTTGAGACTTGATCAACATAGCTAGTGAATCAATTGGGTTGTTATCGATAGCTCTAAATTTAGAAGGTCACTTGGGGAAAGTAAGGTTTTACTCAAGACTATCATTCCAAAGTGAAGTGACAAGATAAGGATCAAGGTATTAACTTTCATTCAATAGGGAATTCATTCTCATGGCTATAAAGGTATGGTTATATGACTTCAAGACTCTTCTTAGGATAAAGCTACTAGGTTTACTTTGTTGCACCAAGAACATGTAGAAAATTGTTCTATTCCTCACCCAATGTTACCACAAAGTGCTAGTACTTGATTAGTTTGAAATTTAAGTTACATGTATAATTACAACCATGTCATAGACTATAAATAAATTTAATTCACCACTTTCAATTACTCAAAAATTGTACATGTAGCAATTAAATTATTAATAGCATTAATCATTAATTTTATACAAACGTTCAATAATATCAAGCATGATTACAATTTCAATGTTAGGGTTTTCACCTTAGTCCAAATTACATCAAGATGTCAAGTTCTAAAAAAAAAATGGAGTTTAGCAGATGTGATAGTTCCTTATTTTCCATCTACTCCATTAGGTGGTTTATCTTATAGAATGGAGAAAAGTATTTATCAAAAGGTAGTCCAGAGATAAGTTGGAGTAATAAGGAACTATTTTAGGATAAATAAGAACAAAATTAATAGTTTATGGTTTAAGGTTTCTAGAATATAAGGTTTGATGTTACTAGAGTTTAAGGTATGTATACATAAGTATGCATGTAAATGTGTCTAGAGCTCTAATGGTCTCTTATGAGAGTGATAAGGAAATATGTTTAAATTTTTAACTTATGAGTTTAGGTATTTTTCTCTAGTTTTTAGGGTATATTTTTCATAATTAAGGATTTATAGTTTAGGATTAATAGTATAGGGTTGGGGATTTATGGTCTACTTTTTTAAGGGTTTATAATTTATCATTTACAATATTCCAAGTCATAGTTTAGGGTCTATGATAAATTTATGTAATATTCATAGCTTAGGTAAAGTAATTATTTTAATAGAATTTAGGGACAATTAAATGATATAATGACTATTTAGGAAAGCTAAAATTTACTTGTTAATTTTTTATAGTAAAATCATTTATAAAACTCACTTATTGCTTGAAAATTTCTAAGTCTTATTGTTTATGGTAGATATATATGGTTTAGCAATCTATGTTTCAATATTCAAGTAGTTTATTTTATTATTTATGATTTAGGGTTTAACTAAACTATTTATGATTTATGGTTCATAGTTAAAGGCTTAGGGTTTTAATGTTTATGATTTATGATCCAATTTATCATTTATGACTTAAGATTTAGGAATAGGAAAATAAATTATAGTTTAAGATTTGGAGTTTACAAATTTTATGGTATATAGTTTAAATTGTTTAAGTTATGTAGTTAATTATATAGGGTTTAAAACTAATGGTTTATTAGAATTATAATAAATAGGGTTTAAAGCTTGGTGTTTACCATTTATGATCAATGGTTATAATGTATGGTTTATAGAACTTAGTGTTTATGATTATGAATATGGTGTTGAGAATCTATTCATTATGCATCAAATATAAAAATTTACCCATAGATTATAAATGTTGTAGGATGAGAGAATATTTTATGTGAGAAGATGTGAAATAAATTTATTAAACCAAATCTAAATACTCTGAAATAGCACTAAATCATGAACAATTGTTCTTGGTCAATGTGGGGCAAGAAGGGTAAACCATGATAATTGGTAAAATTTAAAATTTAAAAATATAAAGATCAAGTTTACATTTGTGAGGTTGAGCTTGTCATCACAAAAATTATACTAGATAGTTAAATATTTAGGTTTGGAAAAATAACAACTATAATTGGGTAGGTGTATAGGTGAATATGATAAGTGTAACAATAAGATAAATATATGAGAGACACTTTAGTTGTGGGCTTGGTCCTAGATAGTGATATGAGTAAATAAACAGTATAACCAAGTAGGTGTATAGGTAAATTTGATAAGTGCAAGGATAAGAATAATATATAAGTATGAACATATAAAGATAAGATGACGACTATATGGAGATACCCCATCATAAATGTGGAGATATGTGCATATGGAGATAAAGTAAGAGTTAAGTGTGGAAAAAATGTAGATAGAGGTATACTATTTCTAGAAGAATAATCCAATTTACACCATTTACTAATATATACTTGTATCATATCATTTTTTCAAAACAAATATATAACTAGCATACATATATTATAAAAATATATGTAAATTAGGCCAAGAGATATCCTTCTCAAGGTGCCTATTTTTAATCTATTGAACCTTAACCCAAGTTGAAGCTTAACCCTAATTGTAACCCTCTTTGAAGCTGGTTCGATGACTGGCTCATAGACAAGGAAAAATTCCCTAGAAGAGTGTCTTGTGTAGATGGAAATCTCAAACCTCAAAATGGTTGTCATTGACTCCTAGCTCACCCAAATAGTGGATCATCACACTAAGATGTGCATGTTCAATAGAAAGTTAAAATTCATAAAACTCAGATTGAAAGAGTGGAATATCCAAGTCTTTAGAAATCTTTTCAGAGAAACGATCTCCTTGAAAGTAGAATGGCTAATGGGGTTAAGGCCCTAGGGTGTGTATTGGAGACAAAATCAAGGATTAAATGACTTAAATAAGGTGTAAAACCAAGTTTTTTCATTTAACATGCAAAATAAGAAGGAAATGAATCATAATATGAAGATTGAAGATGCTTATGGATAAAATTTTGATGATCTTGACATCATCAAGGCTTCCTTGGTTTTCTCTTGGAAAAACATGCTTAATAGAGAAATAAAGTTCTTACATAAAAGTGCAATAGGCACCTCAAGAAGGATATTTCAGTTTATTTTATATATATTATTAAATATATATACATATATATATATATATATATATATGCTATGTTTAAAACCCTAACCCTAATTTAACCCTATCCCCTAGCCTTCACCCTAATGCTAACACCAAGATTTATCTTACAACCCTAATTGAACCCTAACCCTAATTAAATTTTAATCCTAACCTTAAAATTGAGCATAACTATAATTCTTATTCTAACATTAAACATACTTACAACTTTATTCATAATAGTAATTTTAATAATAACCCTAAATTTAATGGCAACCCTATCTAACTATAATACTAATTAAACCCTAAACCTAATTGAAACCTAACTCTACTTGAACCATTAACCTAACCTAAAATTAACCCTAACCCTAATTGTATTGAACCCTAATTGAAATGTAACCCTAAAACTACTTGAGTCCTAACCCTAACCCTAAGATTTACCCCAATCTTTATCCTATCACCCAAACCTTAACCTTAACCTTAACCCTAATTGAACCATGTCCTAACCCTAACCATAATTGAACTATAAACCTATTGTGCCCTTAACAAACACGCCCCGTTCGGAACGGGGACCCTCTTTTCTTTCACCTTGTCGAGTCATTTTTGTCATCACCTCGTTTTGCATGCCTCCTTTTCTGATGTCTCGAATGGTCGATGTTGCTTCGAACTCCCATCATAAATTGACCATGCCCTCCCCTTTTAATTTTGCTTCATTCTGGCGCCTTGCGAAGTCCCTCTAGCAGTTTGGCCCTGCCAACGGCCTCGGGCCCTACCGAGCCTAGCCTTTCAGGATTCTCCTTCAGGGTTTCCCCATTGGAATTGCCATTCCCGGCGGCGTTCGCTCCGTGTCCCTTCAGACCTCAGGGTCTGAACCCCATCTTGCTGTCTGCAAAAACTTGATGAAAGTCTCCTGCAGCATTTCGCTCTCTAGACCCTAGAACCCCGGAGTTCCACTTTCGAGGTTCTGTTTGTGTTTCGCCATCCACAACGGCGGACTTCCTGCGGGTGACCCACTAACCTTTTCACTGGCTGCAGTTTACTAGAGCCCTTATTTGCTGTGGGATGTCCCAGGCCCAATCGTCTAGATTTCTGAGTCTGAAATTCTGTGACGGTTCTGCCATCTATGACGGCGGATCCCTTATGGTGTCTCGCCCTCTGGGCCCTGACCCAGTTCTCACCGCCGCCGTTCAATTGACCTGATATATTTAAAGCAGCCGTCCCCTCGTGACTCCCTGACTATCAAGCCCCGACGTTCCTGTCACCGTCCCAGATATTTTTGAATCTACCAACCTTTTGTTGACTGTACCTGCATTTAATGCAAACATTCATGGTGGTTAGGGGTATAAAATGCTCACTCCAGCCAGTCATTTTCATCTCACAAGATTGCAGTGAATTGGACAAACTGTTATTTGGAGCCCAACGTCTTCGACATCATCATGATCATAACCCTCAGCATCATTCCTTCGACCGTCGGTGGATCCCACATCTCCTGCATAGCATGTTTTGAGGTAGGCCATCTGTTTACCCCTCCCAAGCTTTGTTTCATGATTTCGAGATATTTAATTGAATGAACAAATCATTAGGAGGGCATAAGGTGGTAAAACATAAAATTGTGCACCAAAACCATGTGCTAGAAAATTGACAAACCTCTTAGGAAGCCCTCCTCGCCAATTCAAAGTTTATCCTTGCTGCGACTATTCTTCGCGCAGGGAAAATGTCCTCCTCAGGCCTGAAGCCCACTTTTGCCGTCCGATTTTAAACCTTCAAAAAATCCTCTTAGCAGCGATTGTTCCCTCTGAGCCCGGTCTGCCAGGCTTCCTGTCTCAAAATTTCGCTTGAGTGCCATTGTTTGAAATTGTCATCTGACCCTTGCCTCTCGGCTGTCGGATCCTGACATACTCCTCGCCGGGATAACTTCAAAACTAAACATGCATCCTCTGGATCTCTTGGGCCCGGGACCTCAGGGTTCCTCCTTCGGGGTTCCCTGGGTGTTTTGCCATCATCCACGATGGGACTCATCTGGCATCCCGCCCTGCAGAATCAACCTTCGTTTCCACTGATGGCCGGGTGATTTAAACTGTTACATCGTTATCACCTCCATGCTCTAGACATTGGGTATCCCTGCTCCCTTTTCCGCCATCCCCATGGTGAACTCATCGATGTCGTCCATGCTCCGGACCCCGCCCTCTGCCCCGCTGTTGGCTTACCTTTTTGTGTCGGCGACCCTTATGCCTCTCAGGCCCGGGTGACCGGACTTCCGTTCTTGGAAGCCCACCTCTCTCCTGCTGATGGCTAGACTTCACCCCGTCCATCTGCTCGCCGGGCCCCAAACCACCGTCTACCATGGGATGCCAGCTAAACTATGAACAACCTTCTGCTTGCCGGGCTCCATGGCTCGGGACTCCCGTCCCCGCCCGCTGTTGGTAACAGAAAATCCCTCGCATTCTCCTGACCTCTGGACTCCGTGTTGCTGACCGCCATTGAACTCAAAGAAAATAATCATAATGTTGGGCCCGAAACACTGGACTTCCCCTCCTGGGCTTCCGTTCAACGTTTGCCACTGCGAACGGCGAAGTTCGGTCGCCTTCCCGGTGTCACCGGCCCGAACCCTCGGAAATGAAGTGAAAAGTGTTGGCTGCCCTTTGGCCCTCTGGGTCCCAGACCCCAAACTTCCCTCTCTAGATTTTCGTCTGTTGTCTACCGCTCCAAACTTCTATCTCCCGATAGCTTTCCGGCCTGAGACTTTCAAACTCCCTTAAATTGATCCAAATGAGCCCAAATTTGGAATCCAACTTCGACCCACATGCTGAATTTCGGTCCTCTCCATTGCCAACCTCTTGAAATGTTAAAATCTAACCGAGGGAAGTCTCCAAGGGCCTTCCATCGTGTTTTCCCTTCCAAACAACATTCTTGCTAGGGAAGTCTGGCCCTCCGGGCCCGAATTGTCCAGATGCCCTAAATCAAAGATCAATAACATCTAGAGATGAAAGTTCATGATATGCTCAATTGATTATTTGAAATGAGTATTATTTTTGAGATATGGACTAACATGAATGCTTTTTATGATCTATTGTGCTGACTTTGTCCTTGCTTGCAGAATATATGGAATCAGGTGCAGGAACTTCAGGGGCATCCGTCAAAGGGGATAAGGGGAAGAAGACAAGCACCAGATGAAGTACCAATTCCAGGGCAAGCCGCTCCACTCAAAGGTCACAAAAGACTAGAAGGAGATCACAGACATTAACATTGGCCAGGTGGATATTGATGAATTCATGCAGAGAGTCAGGGTCAACCTGACAACAAAGAATGCTAGATTGATAAGGCAGAGTGGATTAGCTAAGGCTTCTGGTTTCCCTCCATCTCTCGTGGTGCCTGAATTAGTCATGGCTTGCTGAGAAGCGTATCAGACCAATACAAGAACAATTGTTGATAAGGAGGGAAACATTCTGGCTAACATGTCACTTGAGGGGATCACCAAGACCTTTCATATCCCCACATTCCAATAGATGGAGGTCCCCACATTAGAGGAATGCCATGTGGCATGGGATGATAATCCGACAAGATGGAAAAAGTCAATAAACCTACATTGGCTTAAGGAAAGACAAGGAAATGCTATGAAAGTTCCTCAGGAGCTCTTCCGTAGTGATTTCCATGAGGATTACCATGACTTGGTAACCATGTTGAGCAGGGTTATGGGTCTTCCTACAGCCACCTATTTTCAGGAATGGATGGTCTATTTCATTGAGCAAATCTTGCATGGAAATGAGGATGTCACAACAAAGGTTTCATTCTATTGGGTAGGAATCATAAGCAACTGCTTCCATGAGTAGTTTTTCAACGTGAAAAAGAGTTCCAAATTCTATATGACCTCCTACCTCATCTATTCTTTGGCTGATCAAAGACAGTATAATGAGTTGTTTGTGGCACCCGATCAGGGGCAGAAGCAGGGACTCAAGGCCTTTGATAAATATCCACAGCTCTAATACCAGAACTTCAAGAGGGACTACTGCAGGGTAAATGACACCTTCATTGGCCATGTCATCAGGTTAATTACTGGAGACTTCGAGAGGAGGGTCTCCCACAGTGCTAGAGAACTTCTGAGGCAATATGCCTTCCTTTATATCCAATATCTAAAGTTCACGTATATCCGGGCCCAGGGCTTCACTGAGAGGCCAAATAGATTGCCTTGATACCCCAATGACAAAATCATCATCCTGGACCTTTCTCGGTAGCTCCAACACATGCAGGCAATCTTCAGCAACAAACATATAGCAAGAATCTCCTATCCTATGACCCTTGGCCAGGGCATGTACCGACTGTAGACATCACAATGTGATGGTAACTTCGAGAAGGAGCTAAAGGAGTACCATTTTGACCTACACACTGCTCGTCCACGGATGGACCCATATGGCCATGTCAGGAAGGTGCTGGGGTCAACATATGCCCATCTCCATCACATTGAAGATTTCTGGGCCGACTGCCAAGATGACAAAGAAGTGTGCACAAGGTACTACATGCACATGACTGCGCAGTTCTTAAGGAGGGTGCAGCCATTTTCGGTGCCGGACCAAGTTGAGGAGGATGAGTCCACAATCATGCATCCGAGGTACCCTGCAGTTGCCAACCTACCAATACCATCGATTGACTAGGATGAACAGGAGGTCGATGACCTGGACACCATAATCTAGCCAATCTTAACTCGTACCAAGGAGTGGATCGATGGGAAGGTGGCTCATCTAAAGTGGGAAGGAGTGGTCCTAACTTATGAAGAGCTCAAAAGTGAGCCAAGTGCCATGGAGGATGTTGTTGCCACCACCTCAACTGGCAAGACCTCCAAGTCTCCTTTGGTCACCAGGCTTAGGAAAAGAAAAGGAATAGAGACCAAGCAGTCCCCAAACCCTAAGGCCCATGCAAAGAAAGAAATGGGAGGCTCATCCCCCAAAAGGCTTAAACAGGTAGAAGGTGCAACAGAATTGCAGCCTCCCTTGGCTCTCCCTGCCCCTCCTATTGCACCACCCACCTCCCTGGCTATGGTCACTGCATCCCCACCAGTAGTCATCATTTCTGTCCATCTTGCCCCTTCACCTCCAACCAAGTTGGTAATAGTCATTGACTGCTCTTCCAGCATGACTACTCCCCCTTCCTCTACTGCCATGTCGCCAATCACATCACTTCCTCTGGCAACAATAACCACACCCCTTCCCATTGCCGCAATGCCCGAGGCTCTTATAAGACATATGCAAAACCTTCCCCTTGAGCTCTCCTAGATCTTGATGGATCCAACTCTCCAAGAAGCCCTTGCCCAAGTCCTTGCAACTGCTCAACCTTCACAACCACTGACAAGGCCACTAGCTATGGAGGCCACAATGCTAATCTCAAAGGAGTTGGAGGAGTGAGAGCAAGAGGCCTCAAAGTCTATCGAGGAGGAGGCTGATGAGTATCATGAGCACCCAGAGTACGAACCTCGAACCATTGACAGGGTGGTTTATGAGGAGGAAGAAATGGGCTCTTCCGAGAGTGGGGATGAGGAGGATGGCTCTGATGCTAAGGTAATCATTCAGACCTTTGATGATGACCTTGAGGAGGAAATGGCGCAACAATTGAAGGACATTGGGATAGAGGCGAAAGGATCACCACATGATGAAGAGGGGCAGCCACCAGAAGAGCAGTAGATAAAGGATTTAACCAAAGCTTAAACCCATGTTGTCAGAAGCCCCAAGGCTAAGGGTACTGAGGAAAAGAAGGAAGAAGAAAAAGCAAGAGAAGAAAGTCTCATCCAGCAACTATCCACCAAGCTGCCTGTTAAACGCCTCATGTTTGTTCATGACTCCGATGAAGAGGAGGAGGATGCTACCAAAGAGAAAGGGGAATCCATAAAAGAAAAGGAAGCAAAAATCCTGGCACTAACTGAGAAGGGCGAGGGTGACCGTGATTCACCAAAGGGGAAATCTGCTGTGCCCGAGTGGTTGGAGAAGCACTCAAAGAAAAGACCCATGTGCTAAAGGACCCAAGGGAAAGGTTGGAGGCCATCTTGGCTTGAGCCCAAATCACAATGAAGAAAGAAAGAAGAAGCCCAAAATAACGATGGATGCTTCCGGCTCCCGAGTAGCACAAATTGCAATGCCCATGATTGGAAAATCATGGGTGAGTTATAACATCTCCACCATTGACTTGGGGACTGCAACCAAAGAGCAAAAGGTCAAGCACCTTGAGGAGTGAGTGGCTACAGTGGTGCACCTGATAAAGTTCGATAAAATCTCAAAGGATGAGCTCAAGGTGTAGGTTGTAGCCTTAATGGATTACATACAACAATGGTCTTTGGTGGATGACCTACCTACTACATCCATGGCTGCACCAAGCAGTTGCTTTCCAAAGAACAGATTGACAAAATGGAGAGAAGGAAAAATTTGGAGAAGACCACTGAGGACTGGTTCTGACAAGTCTCATACATCAAAAACATGGGAATTAGCCGGGCTGTATGAACAACCAACAAGTTCTTGGACCTAATACAGTCTCTAGAGAGCACAAAGAAACTATGCACCGATTTCCCTGCAACTTACGACTCCACCTTTCTGAGGATTGAAGTTATCCTTCAGATGCCTGAAGCCATGTGAGAGAAGAGGCCCGCACTTAAGAAAGAGGATCACTGGCTGATGGATATATGGCACTAAGACTTTGACAACTGGAAGGAGAGGCTGGAGCAAATTTTGAGCAGGGTGGATCCGGATATTGAGTGGATCAAGGAAATCCAAGCGGAATGTGCCCAATATCTTAAGCTGATGACAAATTATGATATGCCCACTATGCAAATGGATCCAGAGAAGATAAAACCCTACTTCCAAGAGAAGATGAAGGACGGGTTGGCTGGAGATATCACAACAGAATTCCTAAGTTTTGTTGCCTGCGCCTTTGACCAATCAGAACTATTTAGAGACCATGGCTCAAAGTATGATGAAGATTGGAAAAGGCTGGAAGAAAATGCAAAGGAGTGGAGCTACCAGGCGCTGCGATGTGAAGTCATCAAAATAGACAAAGTTCAGGAGGTCATCCTCAAGTTCATCAAATACACAGCCTCTAAGGGACAAGAAGACAACCCTGCTAAAGATGAAGAACTTTTTGAAGAGTAGCTACAGCAAAAAAACAACAATTTTCTAAATGACAAAAAAGCTACAGTGCCATCAGCAAGAAGACGAAATAGGGAAGAGACAAAAATGTAATTTTAAATTGTGATCTATTGGGGGGTAGGTGAAACCCTATTTTGTAATGAATCTTGGCCACACAATAAGAATGAATCTTGACCATTCATTAGACTTTTGGAAAACTATAAATAGGGCTCTCCTCTCATTTGCAAAGAGAGTTGAGTTGTTGTAAAGACATGCTGCAGAAATTTATAAGGAAAAGGCATTGACTTGGTGTATTTTCTTGGTTTCTCCCATGTTACTTGATTCAATCTCTAATGTTAGATGTTTGACTTAGATTTTATTGCTATTTTAGGTTGCTGTCTTCTTTCTTTGAATAGATTTTAGGAATGCTGTTGGGTGATTGTGAAAATCCCTGCCATGTTGATGATTTCTTTGTCCATAATTTTTGCTGTTTGCTGATGGTAGATAGCTGTGCAAAGCTAGCCTAGACTTGATTCAAAGCTGCTCCAAACATTTATTGTTGATTCATGCATGTATGTGGTGGATGAAGGATAAAATATCTATAGACCTTAGAAGATAGCACAATTTCCATGATACTGTGAAATCCCTGGTTAAGTGGGATATTGTTTTAAGAAATTGTCCATTGCAGGCACTTCATTGTCACTATTTATAGCTAGTTGTAGACTTAAGAACTTTTCCTCTCCCTTGCCTTGTTTTATTTTTCTTTAATGACTGACCTGTGCTTAAGGTTCATTGCACATTGTGAAGCCAAATCCAACCACAAAATGGAGTCCAAGAATGCTGTTTGAACCTACAGCCAATGCATAATAACTTTCCATCCTAAGAACTCCATTTCAAGATCCAACTTCCATGCTTTGTATCCATGCTTTGCATTTCCTGTGTAAGACCGCCTTGTGATTCCAGCAAATCACATCAAACTACTGAGGTATCTATGCACTGTCATGACCTGACATCCGAGAGACCTTGGGATAGTGTTCTGCAATTTGATTGTGGAAGATTGTCTTTCAAGAGAGGTAGTGCACCTATGCACTACCTGTGTTGAAGAGTGCATAAAAACACCATCAACAGAACTAGCGCTAGAAGGAGGGCAACGGTGGAGATACCAAGTTAAGGGTTAAAAGTGAAGCTGGATTGAATTAGATCATTCTCCCCAGAAAGATTTCAAAGAGTTCTACGGTCAATGCCAAACAAGGGAGAATTTGAAGAATTGCAGCCTCCTACGAGGGCAAAGCGAGCTCAAGGAAGTAGCGTTGCCTCTTCCGCCACCTCCATTCCACCCTCACCTTCATTTGGCTGGCCTTCGTCTTCCACCCAACCACCTCAAACTGCATTTGCACCTCCTATCTCCGGCAGCCAGGGGATCGCTCCTCTCCTGACCCTTCCAACCCAGGGTACAGTCCAGTCGGCCACAGCTCAAGTATAGTCCTGAATTGCTATTGTATTGCAAATACGGCCCCAAATTCCCATTTTCCAATAGAAAACACTACCTCCGCCACCCTCCATGGCTTGGTTAGCACATAACCCTTCGCTAATACATTTCGCTGCCTATAATGATATGCCCAAGAATTCGGAGGGATTTTGTTCGAAGTTCCATCCATGCGACCTATAAAGAATAGCTGAGGAGCATATCAAAATATTTGAGACATCGATCACCAAAATATAGGTTGATCACGAAGATGTGGCATGTCGCCTTTTTCCGCATTCGTTGTGGGAAGAGGCCTTCTATTGGTACATCAATCTGCCAAGGGGGTCCATTACCTCATGGAACCTGATGAAGAATGCCTTCTTGTAGAAATACAAGATCCCCATCAGCCCTTCAGAGCTTTACCAATAGTTCATGTCTGTCAGGAGGGAAGTCAACGAACCTATTAGCTCCTTCAACGACCACTTCCATCAGGCCTACACAAGGCTTCAGGACTCGTACCTCCATAATGATGCGGGGGCTCTCCCAGTCTATTATGCGGTGCTAGACAACCTCACATCGGCCTTGGTGAAAAGGATGTGCCTACCACTCACTACCCTGGTGACCGCCTATGTTGAAGCTGTTGTTGCCAGTGTGGACTTGGGGCAGAACATCTCCGGTCCACTACCTTCTTTGGGGTCAGTAGCCCACCCAATACAGATTTAGGGGCTTAATCAGGCGTTTGCTCACCAAACCCCTCTTATGAACCAAGTACCTCAATTTCCTATGGTACCACATCCAGGACAACCATTGAATTATGCACCTCCCGTGCCTTCCTATTTATAGCCTCAGCAGCAGTATAACTATTCTCAGGCTGCTCCACAACAACAGGTGTATTCCCAATAGCCCTAGGTTCCATTGTACCTATCGGGACCGAATTTTTCTCTAGCCTATCAGAATCAGCCAGTAGCCTCGCCCGCCTTTCTCCAAAATTTGATGCCGTCGCCTAGAAGCGCAATTGAGAAAGACAAGTTAGAGGAACTGATGAAGATGATAAAGAAAATGTCCACAAAAATGACACACCTAAAGAACCAGAATAACCAGTTGCAGACTTAGGAACTTTTCCTCTCCCTTGCCTTCTTTTCTTTTTCTTTAATGACTAACCTATGCTTAAGGTTCATTGCACATTGTGAAGCCAAATCCAACTACAAAATGGAGTCCAAGAATGTTGTTTGAACGTACAACCAATGCATAATAACTTTCCATCCTAAGAACTCCATTTTGAGATCCAACTTCCATGCTTTGTATCCATGCTTTGCATTTCCTATGTAAGACCACCTTGTGATTCTAGCAAATCACATCAAACTACTAAGGTATCTATGCACTGTCATGACCTGACATCCGAGAGACCTTGGGATAGTGTTCTGCAATTTGATTGTGGAAGATTGTCTTTCAAGAGAGGTAGTGCACCTACGCACTGCCTGTATTGAAGAGTGCATAAAACACCATGAACAAAACCTAATTAAACTTAAACTATAACTCAAAATCTAATTGAACCCTAACCTAATATGTATCCCAAGATTTATTTTAAATTTCTAACCCTAATTTAACCCTAACCCTAACACCAACCTTCAACCTAATATTGACCCCAAGATTCATCTTAGAAACCTAATTGAACCCTAATTCTAATTGAATCGTAACCCTAATTGACTTCTAATCTTAGTCTTAAATTTAACCCTAATTATAATTCTAACCCTAATTCCATGTTTATGTTCCCTAATTGAATTGTAACTCTAACCTTTATTGAATTCTGACCTTAATTAATTATAACCTTAATCGAATCATAAAACTAATTGAACTCTAGCTTAACTTTAACCCTAATTGAACCCTAATCCTCGTTAAATTATAACCCTAATTAAACCTCAAGCCCTAATCTTAATAGTGAACTTTACCCTAACCCTAACCTAATTGAAATCTAACCCTAACCCAATTAAAATCTAACCCTAACCTTGAAACCTAATTGAATTCTAACTCTAATTGAACCCTAAACTTAATTGAACACTAACTTGAATCCTAACACCCATATACAAGTACATAATTTTTCTTCAAATAATTAATTTAGAGGATTGAATATAATTTCATTAAGACATAATGTTTCTCTCAACATAATTAGTTTAGAGGATTGAATATAATTGCATTAAGACAAAATGTTTCTTCACATAATTAGTTTGGAGGATTGAATATAATTGCACTATCCAAGAAACATCTAGAATTTAAAAATAAGCACTAAACTAAAAAAATGGCAAAGGTATACACATTTCACCTTTACACTTATAATACAAAATTTAAAGCAATGACTTATTTTAATTTTAAAGCAACAAGTGTTCAAGAGTAAAATAACTTAAATTAATTATATGTTTAAATTGTTTTTTAAATAACACTCATATACAAGTGCAAAATGTTTCTTGGAATAATTAGTTTAGAGGATTGAATATAATATCATTATAGAGGCAAAGAAGGATTTAAAAATAAGCACTAAACATTAAAAATGGAAAAGGTAAACAAATTTCACCATTAGACTTATACTAAAAAAATTAAAAGCAAGGACTTATTTTAATTTAAAAACAACTTGTTCAATAATAAAATAAATTAATCACAGGTTTAAAATTATTTTAAATAAATCGTAACTTATTTTAATCATATACTTATCACTATATTAGACAAGGAAAATTTCTCTAAAATTAACTAACGTTTTCATCGCCATAAAGTGATGGTAAAAATAACTAACTTTTTGATTCATCAAACAACAATCTAATTAAAAAAACTAATCTATTTAACTTTTCTATAACTAAACTTGTTTATGATGAACACTTATAATTTTATTTTAATTAAATCTGATTTTTTATTTATTTTTATTTAAATATTTTATATGGTGAAGATATACAAATCTCACCATTTTACTTATACCCAAAAATAAAATAAAAAAATCAATGACTTATTTTATTTTATTTAAAAGATCTCACATGTCATTGAAGGGAAACTGATCCGACAAGAACAACCCTCGAATAGGGAAAAGAAATCGAAAATCTCAGAATTCCTGTTTTCCGAGTGGTGATCTCTGCTAATTATCCGTCAAATGTCAGAATTTGTGACGGAGATGGGCGGGTGCAAATTGAGCAAATTGATAGAGGCCAAACGAAGAGCTTGGCAGATAGGCTTAGGCCTGGAGGGCTTACTGCAGATGGGCTTTCTTACAAGGAGAATTTTACGATAAGGTGTTATGAGGTTGGAGTTAACAAGACTGCTACCATTGTGGCTGTTGCCAATTTGTTGCAGGTGGGTAGATTCAATGTATTTGATTTGTAAAGTTTTTTTTGATTGGTTGTTCAAATTTTTTGTTTTGCTACGGTGCGAATGGAGCATTTTGAAGTGGGTGTTAATCCGTGCAATTTTTAACGGGAGACCACTCTTTCAGTTACGAACAACAGCCAACAAGGATGTCAACAAGCTCATTTTGTTAACAGTTTCATATTTTAGTTTCACAATAACCGCAAAATTAAAAATACCCCAGTTTATAAATTTGAAATGAGTGCTCTCAACTAAATCACCTCTTCTTTTTAAGTTCTCCATAGATGAATTGCATATCTATTAAAGATTATTTTTCATACAATTGTGGGATTTGAAAAATAGTAAAGAATTTGATGCTTTAGTACAATGTCGAATAAAATATTATATAAAGAAAAATATTTTCTCTTATAAAATAGTTTCAATTTTTTTTAAAAAATTGATTTTATTTTTAATGTTTTGATAAATTTTTGGTCAGTTATTAAGTCATCATAGAAAGAAATGAAAAAGAAAATAACTTTACCTCAATTTGAAAGAATTTTCTCTCATATTAAGATCAAAAAAAGAATATAAAATTAAAAAAATCATATATCTTTATATTATAATAACGTAAAAGAAATATTAGAAATTTAGAAAAATCAATAAATTATATTATAAATTTGAATAACTCAAATATTTATGATTTAACTAAAATCATCTAATAAAATTTATACAGTAAATTAACAGCTCTCCTTGAGAAAATAAATACAATAAAATAATATAGACAACTGGAAATACAATTAAGGAACCCTAGAAGCCAAGAAGAATACCTACGATAGAACACCAAATCCCAAAAAATCTAAGGCCATAGGAAAAAGCTCAGTAGCATGGATAGAAACCTCTGGGCATCGCTTTTTTGAATTACTCAGATATAGGGGAGAAGGGCCCATAATGGAATAGGGTCCAATAGGGGAGAGGGGCGCACCGATAAAACATGACTTAGTGCACCACTATTGGTCTCACTTTTTTTTTTGGGCCTTTAGGGATACCTCAACAAAAAGCATGTTGATGTGGCATCATATTTGATGATGTGGCCCTAAAATGAAATATAGAAGCACATGAGTTGCCAAATAAACTGTTGTACAAAATTGTGAGTGATTTGAAATTTCCATATAGGATTTTGAGAAACACAAAGCTAGGGTGTTCCACTATAGGCCCCTCTTCCCTAATCCCCTACAAAAAATCACTTATCATGCAGACTAATTTAAATGTTTCAATTTCTATTTACTATTATAGTCTAGAAATGTCATTTGCATACTAATTCCTCCACGCATATATATAAAAAGGAAAAGTTAAGTGTGAAAATTGTCTGGATAATATTACTGTTAAAAAAATGAGTTCAATTTGATGCGATTTATATTTGTATCAAAATATTATTTTTGTGAATGGTTTGTATCTTAATTTCACAAAATATCACAAAATAAAAAATTCTGTTCTAAAACAATTGTCTGAATCAAAGATCTTTTATCATAATTCATTAATAAGATTTGAAAAACAATTAAAATCTCTGATGTGATGAGGCATTAGCACAATGGTCAGTATAACATTCTATAAAGAAAAATTAAAATATTTATTGCCTCCAAATAATTTTAAAAAAAATTATAATTTTTTACCAGCCTACTAAACCATTATAGCATGAACTATAACATAAATTAATGCCAACTTCATCTGAATAACTACCAAAATAAAACCTCTTTCAATTTTTTACTTTCTTTTTAACGTACTCTGATAATACTATTAAGATAAAAAACACATAAAATAAAATAATAACATTTTGAATTGGTGATAAAAGAAAAAAGGCATAAAAGAATATATCTTTTATTTCCAGAAGCTTCATAAATTCTATTAAAATCTGGACTATTACAGCCATTTTTAAAGCCAACAGACTAATATTTTGAATCCTAAACTCTTTTTAGGGCCCTTTATTGATGGGACATAACATAGACTTCACTAGTTCAGAAAACAAATAAAAAATAATAATACGGGTGCCCATAGATAACTAAATACGGCGAAGGATGACCCTAAAAGCCAAGAAGAATGAAATCTAAGAGCATGGGCAAAAGCTCAGTGGCATTGAGAGACAGTTCCTCACATTGAACATAAACGGGTAAACTTCTGGCCATACATTCACCTCCCCTTTATCTATATCGGCCGGGCTTAAACGTCACACACTAAGCGCTCACTTTTAAAGTTACTTTTTTATTCTCACATTCCATGCGAAAATAAATATGCTGAAATATTTTCTTATGAGTACTCCCCTGAATGAAAAGCTTAGCACAGTATTTTAAAACAAAACTTTGCTCTTATTCGTAAGAGATGAATTAAGTGTAAGGGTAGATTAATTAGAGATGCCCTCCTTTCTTTTAAAGAATATAATAAGGATGTTTAAATAATATAAAATTTTAAATAATTAATAAATAAATGGTTTAATAATATATATATATAAAATGAAAGATGATGATGTTTTTTTTAAGTATATAATAAGGGTGTTTAAAAAATATCAATTTTAAATAAATAATTAAAAAAATGACTTAATAATAAATATATAATGAAAAATTATCAAACAAGATTTATATTTGTAAAATATTTTATATAAATTTTAAATAATTAATTAAAAAAATGGTTTAATAATAAATATATATAATGAAAGATGATCAAACAAATTTTAGATTTGTAAAATATTTAATACTAAATATATGTAATGAAGGATTTTAAAACAAATTTTATATAATAAATCATTTTTGAATTATTATATATATATATATTTGAATTATTATACTAGCAAATATATAACTTATATATAAAATACGCCTATCTCAAGGCATTGAATTTTTTCAACTTTATTTTTTATTAAAGTTGAATGATGAAAAAATTAAATGCCTCGAGATACATCTAGTGTATTTTATATATAGGTTATATTTTTGCTAGTAGCAGTCGCAGCGTACATAACACATTGAATAAATTAATATATTTAGGGTTATGATTAGAGTTATGGTTTAGTGTTAAGGTTGGGTTTATGGTCATAGTTAGTGTGAGAATTATGTTAGGGTTAGGGGTAGAATTATGGTTAGGTTTAGGGTTTGGATTATAATTATAACAGGTTTCAAGTTAGGAATAAGGCTTTGGTTAGTGTTAAGGGTAGGGTTGGAATTACTATTAAGGTTTGGATTGGAATTATAATTAGGGGTAGGGTAAGGATTTATATTTGGTCAAGGCTATGGTTTGGGTTAGGGTTAGGGTCAAGGTTAGGATTAAGGTTAAGATTAGCATTAGGGTTAGGATTTGGTTTACGATTATGATTATGGTGAGGGTTAGCATTTAGACTTATGAATAGGGTTATAGTTAGTGTTAGGGTTTAGTGTTATACATTGAATAAATTAATATAATTAGGGTTATGATTAGGGTTAAAATTTAGGGTTACGATTTATATCACAGCTAGGGTTAGCATTAGGGTTAAATTTTATATCATGGTCAGGGTTAGCATTAGATTTAGGGTTAACCATTTAGGATTAGGGTTAGCATTTAATCATAATAAAAAATCATAATTAGGGTTAGGGTTTAGTGTTAAGGTTGGGTTTATGGTCATAGTTAGTGTGAGAATTATGTTAGGGTTAGGGGTAGAATTATGGTTAGGTTTAGGGTTTGGATTATAATTATAATAGGTTTCAGGTTAGGAATAAGGCTTTGGTTAGTGTTAAGGGTAGGGTTGGAATTACTATTAAGGTTTGGATTGGAATTATAATTAGGGGTAGGGTAAGGATTTATATTTGGTCAAGGCTATGGTTTGGGTTAGGGTTAGGGTCAAGGTTAGGATTAAGGTTAAGATTAGCATTAGGGTTAGGATTTGGTTTACGATTATGATTATGGTGAGGGTTAGCATTTAGACTTATGAATAGGGTTATAGTTAGCGTTAGGGTTTAGTGTTATACATTGAATACATTAATATAATTAGGGTTAAAATTTAGGGTTACGATTTATATCACAGCTAGGGTTAGCATTAGGGTTAAATTTTATATCATGTTCAGGGTTAGCATTAGATTTAGGGTTAACCATTTAGGATTAGGGTTTAGCATTTAGGTTTATAATTATGGCTAGGGTTAGGGTTTAGGCTTATGGTTAAGGTTATAGTTACAGTTAGGGTTTAGTGTTAAGGTAAGTGTTAGTAGTAGGTTTATCCTAGAACCTAAACCCTAACCCTAATTGAATCCTAACCAGAACCTAACCTTAACCCTAACCCTAATTGAACTTGATTTGAAACTTTATTGTAGAACCATAACCCTAATGCTAAGTGAACACTAAATCTAATCCCAATTAAACCCTACCCCTAACCTAACCTTAACCATAACTCTAACACTAATGCAAATATTTATCCTAGAATTGTAATCTTAAACTAACCTTAATCCTAATCCTAACAGTAGCCCCAAGATTTATCCTAGAATTCTAACTCTGGCCCCAATTGAATCTTAACCATAACCATGACCCTAAATCTATCTAAACCTAAACCCAAACCCTAACCCTAACATTAACCCCAATCCTGACCCTAACACTAACCCCAATCTAAACCCTAACCCTAACATTGACCCCAATCTAAACTTTAACCCTAACTTTAACCCTAACCCTAAAACCTAACCCTAATGTTAACCCCAATCTAAACCCGAACCCTACTATTAACCCCAATCTTAACCCTAACAATAACCCTAAATGAACACTTATCCTAATTGAACCTTAACCCTAATTTAGCCCTAACCCTAACCCCAATTGAACCCTAACCATAATTAAACTCTAGCCCTAATTGAACTCACCCTAATTAAACTCTAGCCCTCATTGAACCCCAACCCTAACCTAAACCCTATATGTTACTAACCATAGTTGAGTCCTAACCCTGACCCCAACTTTAATCATAACCTTTACCCCAACCTATATCATGTAACCCTAATGCTAAGCCTAAGCCTAATTGTACCATAGCTTAACTCTAACCATAATTAAACTCTAATCAAGAACCCTAACCCTCACCTTAACCCTAACCAAGCTAATTGAACGATAACCCTAATTAAACTCTAGCCTTAATTGAACCACAACACTAACCCAAACTCTATTTGTTCCTAACCCTAGTTGATTCCTAACCCTAACCCTCACCTTAACCTTAACCCTCACCCTAACCCTTACCCAAACCCTAACCAGGAAAATTGAACCATATCCCTAATTAAACTCTAGCCCTAATTGTACCCCAACGGTAACCAAAACTCCATTTGTTCCTAACCCTAGTTGATTCCTAACCCTAACCCTAATCCTAACCATAACTTTTACCCCAAGCTATATTGTATAACCCTAATGTTAACCCTAACCATAATTGAAACTTAACTTAACCCTAACCATAATTAAACTCTAATCAAGAACCATATCCCTATCATAACCCTATCCTTAATTGAACCCTAACCTTAATTAAACTCTAGCCCTTATTGAACCCCAACTCTAATCCAAACCCTATTTGTTCCTAACCCTCACTTTAACCCTAACTCCAATTGAACCATAACCCTCACCTTAACCCTAACCCTAGTTGAACCATAATCCTTATTAAACTCTAGCCCTAATTGAACTCCAAACCTAACCCAAACTCTACTTTCTCCTAACCCTAGTTGAGTCCTAACTCTAACACCAATCCTAACCATAACCTTTACCCTGAGCTATTTCATATAACCCTAATGTTAATCCTAACCCTAATTGAAACTTAACTTAACCCTAACCATAATTAAACTCTAGTCAAGAACCCTAACCCTATCATAACCCTAACCCTAATTGAACCATAATCCTTATTAAACTCTATTCCTAATTTAACCCCAACTCTAACCCTAATTTAACCCTAACCTAATCATAATTGAACCCTAACCCTAACTATAACCCTACTTAAAATAATTATAGTTGAACCCTAACCATAACCCTAAGTGAACACTAACCATAATCAAACCTTAACCCTAATTAAACCCTAACCCTCACCTTAACCCTAACCCTAATTGAACCATAACGCTAATTAAACTCTAGCTCTAATTGAAACCCAATCCTAACCCAAACTCTATTTGTTCCTAACCCTTTTGAGTTCTAATGTTAACCCTAATATGAACCCTAACCATAACCATAATTAAACTCTAATAAAAAATCCTAACCCTGTCATAACCCTATCCCTAATTAAACCCTAACCTTAATTAAACTCTAGCCCTGATTGAACCCCAACTCTAATCCAAACTCTATTTGTTCCTAACCCTAACTCTAATTGAACCATAACCCTCACCTTAACCCTAACCCTAATTGAACCATAATCCTTATTAAACTCTAGCCCTAATTGAACTACAAACCTAACCCAAACTCTATTTTCTCCTAATCCTAGTCAAGTCCTAACTCTAACCCCAATCCTAACCATAAATTTTACCCTGAGCTATATCATATAACTCTAATGTTAATCCTAACCCTAATTGAAACTTAAAATAACCCTAACCCTAATTAAACTCTAGTTAAGAACCCTAACCCTATCATAACCCTATCTATAATTGAACCCTAACCTTAATTAAACTCTGGCCCTAATTGAACCCTAACTCTAACCCAAACAATATTTGTTCTTAACCCTCACCTTAACCCTAACCCTAATTGAACGATAATCCTTATTAAAATCTATCCCTAATTTAACCCCAACTCTAACCCTAATTTAACCCTAACCATAACCCTGATTAAAATAATTATAGTTGAACCCCAACCATAACCCTAAGTGAACACTAACCTTAATCAAACCTTAACCCTAATTAAACCCTAACCCTCACCTTAACCCTAACCCTAATTGAACCCTAACCCTAATTAAACTCTAGCTCTAATTGAACCCCAATCCTAACCCAAACTCTATTTGTTCCTAACCCTTGTTGAGTTCTAATGTTAATCCTAATATGAACCCTAACCATAACCATAATTAAACTCTAATAAAAAACCCTAACCCTATCATAACCCTATCCCTAATTGAACCCTAACCTTAATTAAACTCTAGCCTTGATCGAACCCCAACTCTAACCCAAACCTTAATTGTTCCTAACCCTAACAATAACCTTTACCCCAAGTTATATCATATAACTCTAATGTTAACCCTAACCCTAACCACAATTAAACCCTAATCAAGACCCTAACCCTAATATAACCATAACCCTAATCAAACCCTTTTGAACCCTAATCCTAATTGATCCCTAACCCTAACCTTATTCCTAATTTAATCTTAATCCTAATTCATCTCTAACCCCAACACTAATCCTATCTTTTATTGAACATTAACCCCTAATTATAACCCTGATCTAAATCTAATCACCCTAACCCTAACTTCAAACTTTATCTTAGAATTCTAATTGAACCATAACCTTAATTTTATGATAAAATTTATTGTGCACTAATTTTTAAAATATAAGTATGGTCATTTTAATATATTAATTTGAAAACTTATTTTTGTGTACTAATAAATTTATTATAATTTCTTTGTATTTAATTTTATAATTTTAAATTTAGTTTAGATATGCACTTATTATGGGAAGCTTTTATATTAGATTGTATATCTAAGTTGTATTTTTGTAAAATAGTTTCTTCAATAAAGTCTTAAATTTAAAATATTTCTCTATAGATATACATTATTTTTTAAAATAGAATATGGATGATTTTTTCTTTCACAAACAACTAAAAAAAATTTTAAAAGACAAATTCTAAAATTGATATGTTAGTACTCTTCTTATATTTGATCACCATAATTTAAGATTTTTTTTAAGTTGATTTTATATCATGCAAAAAATTTAAAGTATATTGATGTGTGGTCTATATATATATGTATTCATTCATTACTTGAATGTATATATCAATTAAAAAATTATAGAATATGATTATATTATTTAAATTGATCTTTAAGAAATAAATTGATAAATTGATCTTTTAAGATATGTCTAATGAAAAATTTAGAAAGATTTGTATTATTTCAATATAGTTTTTTCAATATAGATTTGTATTATTTTAATATACCTTTTTGTAAATTTAGAAAAATTTAGAAAAAAATTTCTATTATTTTAATATAGCTTTTCTCATCTTGGAAAATGACTGTAGAAATACCTAAAAGTAGTTTAAAAGATAGATTCTAAAATTAATATGTTAGTACTTTCCTTATATTTGATCACCATAATTTAAGAATTTTTTTAGGCTGATTTTATATCGTGCAAAAACTTTAAAGTATATTGATGTGTGGTCTATATATATATTCATTACTTATTTGAAAGTATATATCAATTAAAAAATTTATAGAATATAATTATATTATTTAAATTGATCTTTAAGAAATAAATTGATAAATTGATCTTTAAGATATGTCTAATGAAAAATTTAGAAAGATTTGTATTATTTCAATATAGCTTTTTCTAAATTTAGAAAGATTTTTTCTATTATTTTAATATAGCTTTTTTCATCTTGGAAAATGACTACAGTAAAATAGAAAATGAATTATTTTTTTCTTTAACAATATTTAGAGACAACTAAAAAACAGTTTAAAAGACATATTCTAAAATTGATATGTTAGTACTCTTCTTATATTTGATCACCATAATTTGAAATTGTTTTTTTAGGTTGATTAAAAAAAGGAAAGGTCCTTTTTAAGTCCACGATACCATGAGTATATGGGACTCCTCGTACTCCCCCAAATATGGGGGAGGCACCTAACTCGTGCTCCACAATACGAGGTGTACATACCCTACCCCCTGCAGGATTTGAACTTGTGACCTCCCTGTCAAGAGCACAAGTTCTCCACCATTAGGCCCACTCAGGCTGTAAAGAAAACTGATTAGAAAAGAGATTATTTGTAAATCTTAAAATGGTTTAAGATTCGAAATTTCTGTACACATTTAAAAATCAGACAACTGCTTACGAGAATTCTCGATCTAACAGTGGCACGGTAGTTGTTATTTTCCGTTAATTATATTGGAAAGCGTTTGTTTTTCCTATTTATCACGCCTCTGTTCATGGTCAGCCAAGCATATTTTCAGCAAAAATTCCATGAAGATTCACAATTAATGAGATCAGTCAGATTAATAAATGTACAATCAAAATATATACTGACATTCAAAAAAATATACGAAAATTTTCTTTACCAGGTCTAAAAAGGGAAGCTGAACACAGCACTGCACATTAATCTTATTACTCCAAATAACTGAACATAAAATTTTAATCCAGCGATTAGAGAACTAAGCAGGCCGCTCGAGATGAGCACCTTCTCCTTCAGACGACGACCCATTAATTAGAGCTACGACCCATTAATTAGAGCTATGGAGATAACCAGTTCGAACGACTATTTACTTCATAGAAAGATGCCGATGATCCAAACTATATAGAAAACAGTTGCATGCAAAAAAACAGCATTAAACATGCTCATAAGATCTGGAAAATTCGCTACAAATGTTCTTCAAGAGAATGATTAGGTTACTGATAGACTTGAAAAACCCATGGTAGCTTACAGATTGCCTTCGTGAGAGCAACCCAAGGAGACGGAGGATGGAGCCCACCGCTCTTCTTTTAAAAGAGAAAATGCAACTCTTCAGCTACTGTCGGTTTCACTATTTATTTTTGTAACTATTGCCACGCGAATGCTATTTCTTTCTCTAACCACAGCTGGGAGAATACGGCAGTAGTAGCGGTGTTGAGTGGTGGTGCCGCGTAGGATAATATGAAAGGTTTTTTTTTTTTAACACCGTTACTTCTGCTGGCCTCCTATAGAGGCTACTACCACTGTAAGGTTAGGCCTCTTGACGGAATTAAATAAATTTTTATTATGTTTGAGTGCTTAATATATACAGTGATAAATCACTTGATAACATATATGTCTCTTATGATAATATATAATATTATTATCCTACTTTTAAAATAATATAAATATATTAATTAAAATTGTTGATACAATAATTTTATTAACCTAAGATTTATTTTTTTACTTTACAAATATTCAAGAATTTTTTATTTTATTTAGTAAAGAGTTATTTTTATTTATGGTATTTTTTTAATTTTAAACAACTCTTATAAAATGATTTCTTAAATTCAAATTTAATATCATTTTCTTTATCTTTTTTTCATTCATAAAAAATATATTTGAATTTTGTTAAATTAAAAATATTAAACAATAATGATTCCCCCCATTAGATTATAACTGTACCTCTCAAATTCTAAATAAATAATGGATATCTACAATAATAGTAAGACACAAAGTGAAATTCCATGATTATATATAAAATTGAAACACAACTAAATATTTAAAAAATTAAAACTATATAACAATTATTTAATTTTTTATTTATTTAAGAGTTATTATATATGTCATTATCATATATAAAAATTGAAACACAATTACATGTTAAAAAAAAAAACTATCTAAGAATTATTTAAATTTTTATTTATTTAAGAGCTATTTTATTGATATTTTTTTATAAAATAACTCTTCATTAAATAAACATAAATTAATGTCAATTCTCTAAACATACAATTGATCACCTACCTTATGATTTTCCATGGATAAATTGATCCATCTAATTATCCAAGAAAATGGTGTGATGAATTTATTAGCAATAATAATATTAAACCTATCAAAGATTTCAACAAGTTCACGTGTTCCTTAATATCTTCCCTTTTTAGTTGTTTGGTTAATATAATAGGAAAAACTTCTACATTTGTCTTCACATGTCTCCAATTAATACATGAATTGCATAATCTTATGGAATGATAAGTGTGAACTATTTCACCTTGTGATTTGTCCCATGATACCAACAAATCAAACATGATAAAGTATGAAGTAAAAGATATCTAATAACATACATATAGTACTAAAATTTATTAGATTTCTCACTCAAAGTGCACACTAATAAACATAATTATTTAGGACATCAATCTATATGTTTCTAACCCAATATTTTGAAGACTAATGGATGCTTCTTGGAAAAGAACATATTTTTCAACCATATTTTCAAAAAGTGATATTTTTTCTCATTGAATTCATCAAGGTCAATATTTTTTGACTTTCAACCTTGAGAATTAACAAGGATTTATTTTCTAAGAAAATATCCATACCTTTCATCTTCTTGGTGGATTCTTCCAAAATCCACTCCCTTTCACATTCTTGCAACATTGAATTCTCCTCTTCCTCGTGCTCAACTATCATAATTTCTCATTCACATAAGGATTTATATAATCCTTGTTGAAAGTGATGACTTTAATTTCTTGAAACTCAGTTATTTTTCTATACTCCTCCCTTATTTGTTTACTATCCCTTTCTTGTAGATCTAGAGTTGTTCTTTCTTTTGTTCATGCTCCATATTTTTTTGGTTCCATCAATTTTTCTAGCTCTTTAGAAAATTTCTCTAACTTTTCTTTTGGAGTTATCTCATTTTTTATTTGATATTTGTGTCTTAACTCCCAAGGTTCATTGCATAAGAAAAAAATTGTATTTCTTCTCAAATTATTTCTAGTATTTGCATTCATCTTCTTTGTAATAATCCTTTGAGTTGTTTAAATATGGTGCTTTCAAAATTATTTATATGTCAGTACTAGTGGCTCTTCATTTTTTGTATTTGTCCACACTTTGTTTTATCCATTTCAATTAATTTGGGAAAGAAAAATCTCTATATTTTTGAAATAATAGAGTTTCCAAGTCAAATATTTTGATAGATCATAGTAACTTACACACCATAAAAGTAATTTCTTCTACTAATGACCTCAATGGAATTCCTTGAATTATATAAATATAATCTCTCTTTGAATCCCTCTAGATAGAGTTTCATATATATTGAAGCTAGAAAAAAGATATGACAACTCCATGATTTATAGGATGACAAGATCACAACTTTGATACCATTGCAATAAACCTAATGATTATTTTATGAAAAAAATAGATTTAAATATTTTAACCGTGACTTGTTAAAAACCATATTTCTTTACAACTTATACATCAACATTCATAACCCAAATGAATAATTGTGTTAGTGAAGAAAGATAAAATTTAGAAATTTTCTTACTAAAATTGTAACTAGATTGTTGGAATCCTCAATAACTACAAATCATACAAACGTGATGTAGCTATGATTCACCAAGATAAAAATTCATTAATGGCCTTAGAATGAGATCATTTTATTAGTCCAAAGGGGTTTCATCTCTAATTGTCAAAACCAAATGGTTTTCATCTTATGATCTCCAATAAATCTAAGGGTTTTTATCCTCAAATTTGGTTGCTCGTGGCTCTAGAGCACATGTGTTTAGAATAATTAAATGAAAGTATTTTTAATGTGTAAAAAATGAATAATAATCTTCAATTGGATGTGTTCACTCTTGATATCCTTCCAATTAATTATTGGTATGTGATTTTTCCAAAATAACAACTAAGATTACATAAAGAATAAGGTACTAGAGGATGCAACCACCACATTAATGAAAGCATACCTATATTCCACCTCTAACATTGTGAGTTGATGTGAAATCATGACCTTGTTATTTAAAACTTATTTTTGTATAGGGAAATTCCTTATGCAATAGTTTCAACATTAAAATTGGCCATTCATGACACTTTAGGTTGTGCACCACATTAAAGTAGTATGGAAAGGTGGAAATATCAAAGTTTTTAGGTTGGGAAAAACTTAAATCTCATGCCACATATATTAAAAGGTAATTTGATGTAAGTGTTGGGGAGTTGGGGTCTAGGCTAAAGGCATATTGGTAAGGAATAACACAAAAATATGATAAAACTAAGTAAAAGTGGGGGATTGAAGGAAAGAGATGTTGGGAAGGAGAACTAAAAAAATAGTGGGGACAAAGGAAAAAAAAAACTTAAAAGGAAATTCATGTCACTGTGGGAAAGTCTGTCTGAAAAGTCTGTCTGATATCTCAATACGAATAAAGGAAACAATGAAGTTAGGTAGAAAGACATGCTAGGATAGGGACATCTTATATTTTGATAGGAATAAGGATTAATGAAATGTTGATTAAAAAGGCATGCTAGGATGGGAAAGTTCAATGTTTTGATAAGAATATAAAGGAAGGGTAGAGTTTGGGTAAATGAGATGATAGGGTGAAAATATATGAAACTTTTAAAACTTGCACACACTTAGGAAATTGAACATACCTAGACACTTGAAATTTATGAGTCTAATGGGCACATGGTAGATGAAGAGGGAGAAGATATATGCAAGCTTTGATAGAGGTAGACATTAGAAATAGGAAGTAATAATTTTCTCTATAAACATAAATTAATGAAAAATAGATATTATATTATTTAAGTTTAGTTTAAAAAAATTAAAATCTTCTAAGTAAATGATTTTTTTATAAAATAACTCTTAAGTAAATAAAAAACTTAAATAATTGTCAGATAGTTCTATTTTTTTTATAAAAATTAATTGTGTTTCAATTTTTATATATGATCATCACATATAAAATAATTCTTAAGTAAATAAAAATAATAATTCTTAGATAGTTTTAATTTTTAAATATTTAGTTGCATGTTTCAATTTTATATATGGTCATGGCATAACACTTTGTGTCTTACTATTATTGTAGACATTCAGTATTTATTTAGAGTTTGAGAGGTACAATTATGGTTATAATCTAATGGGAGGAATTATTATTGTTTAATAAAATTGAAATTTTTTTATGACTAAAGAAAACAAAAAATGATATTAAATTTGAATGTTATAATTTTTTCTACTATCCATGTTTATTAACATGGACTATAGAAACATTTTCATTTAGGAATAATATTTAGGAATTCTTTTTTCACAAGTCATTTTAATAAGTGTTATTGAAAATAGCTTTCGTTGTAATATGTTAGAAATTATAATTCATACTAATCAATGAAAAGTACTAGCAAATATTGATTGTTATTTTATTTTCTTGAGTTTTTTATAGGAGTTATTTTATGCACAAAATCCTTCAACCCTGATAAATCTTAAGTAAATAAAAATGAAGTATCAAATACTAAACAAAAAAGAATGCATATTATTGTATCAACAATTTTAATTAGTATATTTATAATATTATTTTAAAAATAGGATAATAATATAATATCATAAGAGACATATATTTTACCATGAGAAAATCCTTATATACATTGAATACACTCCAACATAACAAAAATATATTTAAAAAAATTAAAAAATATAAAATAATTTTTTATATAAAATTTGTTACAAAATCCTTTATTTTATATATTTATTATTAAATATACTTTAAAAATTAAAAATACAAAATAATTCAAAAATATTTTTTTATGTAAAATTGTTACAAAATCCTCCATTTTATATATTTATTATTAAATATTTTACAAAGTTGTTTCATCATCTTTCATTATTTATTTATATATATCCATTTTTTAATTAATTATTTGAAATTTTATATTGCTTAAACACCTTTATCAATAGGTAGGTCAATCGCTTGGTTGTCCAACTTTATCATGTCCGCTAACTGCAGGTTTTTAGGGATTATAAAGGCAAAACAAAAAAGAAATTTCAACCCACCGTAAAGTTAAAAAAAGCGCCGCCGTTTTTCACCCGCTGTAAGATGGTAAATAAGGAGTTAAAAAGGAGAAAAATAAATTATTATTTATCTTTAATGATCGTGCTGCCAGGTTGTCAAGTTCATCCATAAGACGGATTTCTGTGTACACGGCATGCCAAAAGACAAACCACAAGAATTAATTTGCCTTCCTATGGAAAGTTTTTCAAATTGTATGGACGTATTTGGAGATTATATTTAAGATATTTATGTTAACTTGCAAATGAATATATATTTAATTAATTAATTGTTATATTAAATATTAAATGAGGTTTAATATATTAGATTTCACATATTTTTTAATTAATCATATTAAATGATAATAGTAGTTTATATATCTTAATATTAATCTATATAGTATAGGTCGAGAGATAATATTTTAGAGGAGTATATTTTATTTTTTACTCTTTCTTCCAATTAAAAAAATACCCTCTTCCACGTCTACTATATAGATTAATATTAAGATATATATTAAAATATTATTAAAAGATATTAATATTATATTATTATCAATATTATATTATTAATATTAGTACTATTTGATAGTAATATGTTATTATTAATATATGATATTACTATTGTTAAATTTATATTATAATTATTATAAAGTAATTTTTTATATATTTTTATTATTATTAAAGGTTTAAGGCTAGGGTTAAGGTTTATTGTTAGTGTTAGTGTTAGGGTTAGGGATATGGATAGAATTAAATTTATGGTTACAATTGTAGTTAGTGTAGGTGATTAATTGTATTCTCAATTCTAATCAGAACAATAATTGAAATAATAGTTCTATTACTCTTAACTTAACCCTAAATCATAAATCATAAGCCCTAATCATAACCCTAACTTATACCTAACCCTAGCCAAAAATCATAATCATAATCCTAACCTAACCCTAATCTTAACCCTATTTCTCATAACCCTAACACTAAATTTAACCATAACTCTAACCCCAACCCTAACCCTAAACCATACTGACAACTAACTCTATCCTTATCATAAACCCTAAACCCTAAACCCTAATCATAACCATAACCTTACCATAACACTAACAAAATACCATAATCACAATCCTAACCTAATCATAATCATAACCTTATTTCTCATAACACTAACATTAACCCTAACCCTAATTCCAACCATAATCATAACCTTAACCCTAATTATTTTTCTCATAACCCCAATCTCAACTCTAAAAAAATTCTTAACCTTAATCCAAAATCCTATCTCTAATCCCAACCCTAATCACAATCATAAATGTAACTTTAAACCTAACCATAAACCATAAACCCTAATTGCAACCCTAAACTAATCCTGACTTTAATATGAACGCTAACCCTAACTATAATCTTAATTATAACCCTAAAGTGTAACCCTAATCTCAACTCTATTCCAAACACTAGTCCTATTATTAACAATAACCCTAACCCTAGCCTTGATCCTAACCTTAATGCAAAACTAAACCCTAACTCAGCCCTAACCTAACCATAACTCTAATCCTAACCAAAACACTAATTGTATTCATAACTCTAATCCCAACAATAAATATAACTCTTAACCCTATACCATAAACCATAAGACCTAATCGTAACCCTAACCTATACTTAATACTAATTGAAAACCGTAATCATAACCCTATCGTAACCCTATTTCTTATAACTCTAGCACTAAACCTAGCCAAAACCCTAACCCCAACCCTAACCATAAACCATACCCACAACCTAACCCTATTCTTACCATGATCCCTCAACCATAAACCTAAACCTAGAACCTAACCATGATTGTAACCTTATTTCTCCTAACCCTTACCCTAACCCTAACCCCAAATAAATCCCTAACACTAACTGTAACTCTAACCCTAACACTAACCATAACTCTAACACTAAGCCTAACCCAATTTGTAACCCTAACCATTACCATAATCATAACCTTGTCCTTAACCCTAACCCTCACCTTCACCCTATGCCTAACCCTAACCCTAACCCTAACACTATTCATCATAACTATAATTGTAACTCTAGCCCTAGTCCTAAACCTAATACTAACCCTATTCCTAAATTTAACCCTAAACCGCAACCTAACTCAACTTTAATTCCCAATCATAACCACAACTCTAAAACTAACCCTAAACATGAAATGATAAACCCTAATTATAACTCTGAACTAACCAGGTAACCCTAATCAAATACCATAATTGTAACTCTAACCTAACACTAATCCTAACCCTTTTTCTCATAACATTAATCCAAACCTTAAACCATAAACCCTAATGGTAACCCTAAACTTTCCCTAACTCGAGCCATAAAGCATAATCATATCTCTAACCTAACCCCAATCTTAACCCTATTTCTCACAATCTTAACAAGAAACCTAAGAATAACTCTAACCCCAATGCTAAACCTAAACCATACCCATAGCTAAAACTATCCTTGTCATAAATCTTAAACCATAAACCCTAATCTTAACCCTAACCCTAACCTTAGTTCTTTTTCTCATAACCCTAACCATAACACCAACCTTAACCCTAACCATAATCCTAACCCTAATCCAAAACCCTGACCCCTAGGATCTCCTCTAGTCTAATGTCAACATGGAGAACTTAATGGAAAAACAAAATCAGTATGTGGTCATTTACCTCATTTACGAGAAAAGGACAATTTGTAATCTAATCAGCCTATCGACGTAAGTATTGCACCTCATTGAGGTGCAAGTGCTAGTTATATACTTTAAAAAAGTATCCTTACACCTAAATCATCTACGGAGAGTTTTATTTTAAAATGTTGTCCTACATTTTTCCTTCACCGGAGTATTTATAAGAAAATATCCCAGCGTGTTTATTCCCGTATGAAATGTGGAGTTAAAAAGTCACTTTAAAAGTGAAAACAGAAATACAAAATTTACAGGAACGAAATCTATAAAAAAGTGGAAACATGGAAATGATAGCATACGGAAATGTTCAGTGAATGGGCCCGGCCACCTAAGCGCTAAGCACTTAGTGTGTGACGTTTAAGCCGGGCCATCTATATCTACACAAATTATATGGATGAGATGGTCGTTTCTTTTTAGAATTACCCAAATCTGATCCCCTCCAACACAAACTACTCCAGGAGGAAAATAATGTGGCGATAGAACAGCTTCATATTTACATCTCCACTGCAAGGCAAGCTCATCAAACTCAAAAAATCAAAGCATGTGTATATGGTGGAAAATACATTGGATTAACCTTACAAACCATTATCATTCTCCCCTTATACATAACAAGGCTTGGTGCATTACACCTTGCAACCCCAAAGTATAAACAAACCTGCTATTGCAATCTCCATTCAAATCATGCGTACCCACATCTGCCCCATTTTTAGAAAAATAGTAGATTTATTGGTTCTGTATTATAATGCTTGGAAAAAAGCTGAGTGCCATACATCCATTCACTCTTTGAGCCAAGTGAACGTCTCTAATTTCACATCTCTGTTCTGCAGATCTATAGATCAGATAAAGACATCCAATTATAACAATTACCTGGTAAGTCTTTTTCTTTGAATCAAACTTGAGATGCACAGCCACATCCTCATGATATCTTTTCATGTAGAATGAAATCCTACTTTTTCTGGTGACCCTTGCATCTTCAAGACTATGGGATTGCATTGTCAATGGATTGATCAGTCGAAGGATTCCATTTCTCTTACAGTTATAAAGCAAGAGGTCCCCATCTCCAACTTTGAGAAACCATTTTGAGTAATTGCATCTCCACTCATCACTAAATATCTTCTTGAACCCTAGCCTTCAATTGACATCAAAGGGTGCAAACCCATTAGAAGACTCACTTGTTACATCATAGTGATCCATGACCAGCCACATTTGCATGTTACTCTGCTCCCACAGATTGTGAAAGTAAGCAGATCTAGAAATAATAGCCCGCCATGAAGAACAAATGATTTGAAATTGGAACAGAATATGAAGAGGAAGTTTACAAAATATTATGTTCAAGATGTCCTCTGGAATATCATGTATCAACATTGATTCCTCCATGCCATATACTTTTCTGTTTGAGCCATCCTCTCTGCATGATGAAATATCCGCTATGCATGAGCCATTTGTATCTTTGTTTGAGCCATCCTCTCTCCATGGATCAATTCCAAGTGTGAGCTAGTTGGTATAAGGCTGCTTAAATTCCCCTTCTTTTTCTTCACTCATAATCCTCTCTTGGAATTGTCAGATTCTCTCTTCAAAGCCATCGTCTCTGTGTGAGGTACCTCTAACAAACCCTTGTGGTTAAATAGACTTAAAATTATTATAAGAAAATTTTGAGCTATTTCCTAAACTTCCGCAATATGGAAATTTTGGATGAACCAAGCCATTTGGGAGGCTTCCATTGCTCGGTGTAAGTTATTTTTGGAGCCTCCCATTATTTTCAACCAAAATTTCACTTTCTCATGACAATTTGGTTTTGGACAATCTGTAGAGTATCATCCCTTCATCGTCAGATGTGTGAGCACCTATCTTCACGCATTTTGATAAGCTATTTTTTCATTTAAAATGTAGTTATTAGTTCCTCCAAGGCAGGTATACTTATGCTTTCAGCTAACTTTATTTCTTTGGCAAATATCAACCAATAGAATTGATGAATTAAACTATGTGGGAAATTTTTCCCAAAGTTTATATTGATGTCATATTTAATTAATACTTGGGAAATAGATTGGTACAGTCATATTTGAATGATGTCATCTTCAGAATAAAAACAATGACAACAATTTAATTTTTTTGGACCATATTTCGCAATATTCTTTTCAGATATGGTTGGTGAAGACTTTAAAAAAAATGACATAAAAATCAGCCAATTATGCATTCGCATGTGGAAGAGTAGTATAGTGGGTGCTACTTTTCACTGTTGCAGTTGAATATGGAGGCTATTTATTGCATTATTGCAGCTAATTGTCGGCGATATAACTGTATAAAGATTCTAAGCATATTTTCTTGAAATTTTCATTGATTTTGCATAGTTATCGAAAAAATCTAAAGCTTTATAAATAGATGTTGTTAGTCCATGAATGTGTTGACAAAGGACTGGGAGTTGTAAAGGTGCTTTGCATTGTTCATGGTAAAATGCTTTGGAGTGTTGGAGGGAATAAGAAGAATCATGTGCATGTTATTTCTATACAATTCTTTTGATTATTTCTATTTGTTTTAATAGTAGATGATTCTCGAATTTTGCTTGTTAAATGCAGAGTGTTTGAACAAAATGTTTCTTTTTGGTTGTTAAATAAAACTGAAACAAATTCACAATGGTAAAAATCAATTTAGAAGTCATACTATAGCACGACCCACTCTTGGACTTGTTTTGATCCCAAAGAAATTGAAGTGTTTGACGTTGAAGTATTTTTTGCCTGTATCTGGTGTTAGCCCACAAGGTGGGTTCTTGAATGCTTATATGTTTATATCAGTAGCTGTTGTACTTCTTTCTTTCTTGTTAATATTCTGAATCAGAAACATATTATATGTTTTCTTTATATTTTGAATCAGAAACATATTATATCTTTTCTGCTCTGTTACTGGGTATATCCAGTATCTTGGACATATGCAGACTAAATTGGTGTGGGTATATTGAGTGATGAGAGTCTTCAATATAAGAAAACATATGATACCATATTTTGGAAGTGTGGAGATCATACCTGTGCAATCGGTGCCATTAGAGTAACCACTCCCTTTATAGCCTGCAACACATTTAGCTTTTAGTGTAAGAGTAGTTGCAAAATTTTAATCAGATTCATTGATGTTGCAGATAAGTTCTGGATTTCGTACACAGGAAACCCAGAACAAATCAATCAGTGAGTAAGGCATACCAAAACTTGTGAGTAAAGCATACAAAAAGAAAAACTACTATATATCCAAAGTACAGAGGCCTCAAGGCTACAACTAGTGTACAGAAGATAGCAGTAGCAATACTCCCTTTGAACATCTCAGATCCTCTATAACTGGACATGCCTCTTTCAAGCAATAAAAGAGGTCATGAACTCCCTTGTCAGGCAACAAAAGAGGCCGCTTTCTATTCATTCGATTTTCCACTTCATCGCTGTAATCCATGTCCTCGACTGAATGGTCAGTTAACAAAAAAATTTCAATTTAATGGAAATCTTCACTATGAACCACGAATGTTTGTTTGCAATGCCAAATGGCAAAAATCTACTCAAAAATCGCATACCCATAATGCCCTCATTTTTAGTGGGAAGAATTATTATTTTCAAGAACTCAATTTTCATTTGGATCCAAAAATCAAACCCTTGATAGCATGATCTAAAGAACGAAACCCACTAAATTTCCTGTTTTGGTTGAAGACAAAAACTGTTGAATATAATTGTAGAATAAAAGTGAAAAAATAAATTATAGAAATAAAGATTAAAACAATCACAAAAATAAGAACACATATTTATCGTGGTTCACCATCAATTTGATGGCTACGTCCACACTCAGGGATTATCTCTTATTAATCACAAAGTTCTAAATTATTACATTCAACCAGCAGCTTTAATATATCAAACAACCTTCAACGAATTAAAGGAAAGATCCATTCGAAAAGACAACTTCTAAATTGGCCACACATGCCAATAGAAGTAATTACAAAAAGGAGAAAGCATTTCGAAAAAAGAAAGCAACTTGCCAATTTAGGCTTCAGATAACCCAACAATCTCCCACTTGAAGACCAAATTGCTGCTTAGAGATATTCCACTAATGCAGAGTTAAAGTCAGAGCTGCACAAGTCTGAGAGAAGCTCTACAAAATTCAAACTTCTCCCTCAGAACTACTTTCGTCAACATGTCAGCTGGATTGAGCTTTGTGTCAATTTTCTGTACTTGTAGCTTCCCCTCTTCAATACAATGGTGAATGAAGTGATATCGCAGCTCTATGTGCTTTGTCCGATTATGAAAAGCTGAATTCTTTGACAAGTGAATAGCACTATTGCTGTCACAAAAAAGAGTAAAAACAGATTGCTGAAACCCCAAATCACCTATCAATCACTGCAACCAAATCATTTATTTTGTCCCTTCTAAAAGAGCAATATATTCGGCCTCTATAGAAGAAAGTGCAACCAACTGTTGCAACTTTGAAACCCAACTGATCGCTGCCCCAACAAAAGTGAAAGTATAACCGGTGGTAGAACGTCTTTTATTCAGATCTCCAGCCATATCTGAATCAACATAACCTCGTAGATGAATGTCCTTACCATCGAAACATAAACCGCGATCAGAAATACCTTTCAAATATCTAAATATCCACTGTACTGCCTGCCAATGTTGTTTACTGGGATTACTCATAAATCTGCTCACTACTGCTAGTGCCTGAGCAATATCTGGACGAGTACAAGTCATGGCATACATTAAACTGCTAACTGCTGATGAATATGGGACCTGTTTCATGTATTCTTTTTCTTCATCTGTTTTAGGACACATAGCTGAGAATAACTTAAAATGATCAGCCAAAGGAGTACTCATAGATTTGGTATTCTTCATATTGAATCGATCTAAGATTTTATGAATATATTTTTCTTGAGATAATCTAAGTTCTCTCTTTTTCCTATCTCTGATTATATTCATGCCAAGAATCCTCTTTGCTGCCCCTAAGTCCTTCATAGCAAATCTCTGAGATAAATGTTATTTTAACTCACAAACTATCCTCACACTATTGCCAGCAATCAACATATCATCAACATAAAGTAATAGAATGACGAACTCACCATTTGGAAGCTTTTTGTAATAAACACACAGGTCCGAATCACAATGAATGAAATGTTGCTGAGTCATGAAGCTGTCAAATTTTAAATACCACTGTCTTGGGGCTTGCTTGAGCCCATACAAACTCTGCTTCAATCTACAATAGAGATGTTCTTGACCCGGTTTTGCAAAACCTTCAGGTTGCTCCATGTATAATTCCTCTTCAACATCGCCATGAAGAAATGCAGCTTTGACATCTAATTGCTCAAGTTCGAGATCCCAAATGGCTGCCAACCCTAACACTGCTCGAATAGTGGTCATTCGCACAACTGGTGAAAAAAGATCATTGAAATCAATGCCTTTTTCTTGAGCAAAACCTTTGACAACCAATCTGGCTCTGTAACGTTGATGACCTCCCTCTTCCTCTTTCACACGATACACCCATTTATTTTTCAGAGGTTTCCGATTTGGTGGAAGAGAAACCAAATCCCAAGTGTCATTAACATGTAGAGACTATATTTCTTCATTCATTGCCTCCATCCATTTGACTAAATTTGCATCTTTGCAAGCCTGTTTGAATGTCGCTGGCTCTGCCTCACCACAAAGCAACAATTCATAATCATAGTTATCAGCAGAAAATAGCTCAAAATTAGCATATTTGTGTGGTAGTTTCCTCTGCCGAGTTGATCTTTGTAATTTAAGATCAATTTCAGCCTACAAAACACCCTGTTGTTGTACATGTTCCTCATTATTTTGTAAATTATTTCCAGTACCTTGTGTTATTATAATCCCCAGTTTCATATTACTTTGAGCACCAACAGTGCTCTGCTCAAGAGAACCACCAACTCCCACTGGAAAAGACTGTGCATCAAAAGATAAAGGCAGCACTGGTATTTGAGTGGGCTACGTATTAATTAAATGGTGTGAATTAATTAAATGTGAGGGCAGCGCCTTATTTACTAGAGGCTACGTCATAGTTGGCAATGGCAGCGACTGAAAAAGTGAAGACTGTGAATTAATATTTAAAGGTAGTGAATCATTCAATAAAGGCTGTGAATTGATTAAAGATTGCTGCGCCTGACTTATAAAAGGTGGATTGCCATGTGAAGAGGACAGTGAAATGAGAGGAGGCTGTGGATCAATGAATGAAGGATTTCCTGTTAATGGCTGCGAATGAGTTAGCAAGGGGAGCATTTGATTGAAAGGGGGATGCGCATCTATCATTGGTGGCAGTGAATTATTTAAAGAGTGTTGTGCCATGTGTAAGGGAGGCAACGTATGTATCAAAGAAGGCTGCGTTGCAATTTGCAAGGGCTGCGAATTAAATAGAGAAGGCATTGGCGCCTTAAAAGACTGCGGTTCCACAGTTGAAGACTTGGAAGTTATTAATGATGGCTACATACCATAATCTAGGGGTGTTGAATGGACTATAGAAGGCGGCATATGAACAACAGAAGGCTGTGAGCTAACAATTGACTGAGAAATAACTTGTAAAGGCAGTGAATTTATTAACTGAGGCTGTGAATTAACAGGGGTGCTTGTGTTTGAAGAAATAATTAAAGGCTGGGAGAAAGAGACTGATGTATTCTTAACATGGCCATTATCAAATAAATCGACATCAAAAAATTCATTTGAAGATTTGTCTAGAGGCTGCAAACCTAAGAATCTTTTCTCATTGAAAACAACATCCCGACTGCGCACAATCTTTCTTGCAATGGGATCCCATAGCCGAAAACCAAACTGATCTTCTCCATAGCCCAGAAAAATGCACCTTTTTGATTTAAAATCAAGTTTCGTTCGTTGTTCTTTCGGAATATGCACGAACGCATCACATCCAAACACCTGCAAATGATGATATGAAATTCTCTTCCCAAGTCATCTCTCCTTAGGAATGTCAAAATCCAAATGAGATGACGAGGCACAGTTGATTAAATAAACTGCAGTGTTGCACGCCTCTGCCCAAAATTGTTTTCCCAACCTAGCATTGGAGAGCATACAACGAGCTCTCTCTAAAATTGTACGATTCAACCGCTCAGCTGCTCCGTTTTCCTGAGGGGTGAATGGGACCACCTTTATTCTATGAATGCCATTGTCTGCACAAAAATTATCAAACTACGAGGAACAAAACTCTCCTCCATTGTCAGTTTTTAGACATTTAATCTTATGCCCTATTTGATTTTCAACAAGAGCCTTGAAAATTTTAAACTTTGAAAAAACTTCTAATTTTTTATTTAACATGTAGATCCAAACTTTTCTAGTGCAATCATCCAAGAAAGTGACAAAATAATTTGCACCACCAAATGAAGTTACCTCAGTAGGACCAAACACGTCTGAATGCACAAGTGCCAAAGGAGTAGTTTTCTGATCATGGCCTGTCCTCAAGAAGCTGGCCTCGACTTTGTTTGCCATAAAGACAGTGTTCACAAAACTGCAAATCCACCGATTGCAAGCCGGGAAGCTGATCTCGTTGAAACATTACTTCAAGCCCTTTCTTGCTCATGTGACCGAGCCTCTTGTGCCAAATTTCTGAATTGCTGTCCATGACTGTCATGGCAGCTCCCACTTCACCATGGCATTTTAAAATATACAGATTACCCAACTTCTTGCCTCTAGCAATCACTAAAACCCCTTTTGTTACTTGCCAATTTTCTAAAGAAAATTTAACATCACACCCAGAAGTAATTAATTGACTCACAAAAATTAAATTTCTTTTCAATAAAGGAACATATCTAACATCCTTTAAAATCCATTTACTGCCATTCTTTAAATTTAAAACTATATCACCCTTACCAACAATTTCACACTCCTTATTGTCACCAAGAAAAATCTTACCGAAAACACCTTCTTTGAAATTTGTAAGAGCTTGCCTGCACGAAGTAGCGTGGAAAGAAGCTCCGAAATCAAGTATCCAAGAGTCTGCAGTCATGTCACCGGCAGCCAAAATTAAAACTCCATCATCTTTTCCGGCTGCAACGTTTGCTTCATTGTTACTGACTTTGTCCTGTGCCTTCTTATAATTCCAGTAGTTTTTCTTTGTGTGGCCTGGCTTGCCACAAAACCAACAGGCACCCGTTCTACCTCTTGACTGCGATCTGGATTTTGATCTCCTTCGATTATTATATTTGTCTCTTTCTTTACTTCTACCTCTATTCCTAATACTTACAGCCGTCAATGCCTCACCAGATGAGGGTTCCTGATTTTTTCTTCGCATATCTTCACTCAATAAAGTGGCTGCAACATCATCGAATTTCAGCTTACTTTTGGCAGCCACCGAAGTGCTCACTGCCATCACAACACCTTCCCAGCTATTTGGTAAAGAACACAGTAATAAAATAGCCTTGATCTCATCATCCAAATTAATGCCTTCAGAAATCAGCTGGGTAACAGATGTATTAAATTCATTCAAATGATTGGACATAACCCCTCCTTCTCGCATTTTTAAATTATACAATTTCTTCATAATAAATACCTTATTGGAAGCAGATGCCATTTCATACATTGAAGACAATTTATCCCACAACTCCTGTGTAGTCTTCTCTGCAGAGACATTGAATAAAACATTGCTGGAGAGCAACAGGAAGATTGTAGCTCTTGCTTTTTTGTCCAGCTTATCCCAATCTTCATTTGATAGAGATCCTTTCCCTTTGGCTTTGCCAGCCAATGCATTCGAAAGATCTTGTTTGATGAGAAGAGATTCCATCTGCACTTTCCAAAGGCTGAAATTTTGTCCTGCAAACTTTTCGATTTTCCACCTGTCTGCATCTTCCATGGCTGCAGAAGTTCTTCACAATTTCCTGCACCAAAATTCTCCAACCTGCTCTGATACCAATTGTTGAATATAATTGCAGAATAAAAATGAAAAAATAAATTGCAGAAATAAAGATTAAAACAATCACAAAAATAAGAACACAGATTTATCGTGGTTCACCATCAATTTGATGGCTATGTCCACACTCAGGGATTATCTCTTATTAATCACAAAGTTCTAAATTATTACATTCAGCCAACAGCTTTAATATATCAAACAGCCTTCAACGAATTAAAGGAAAGATCCATTCGAAAAGACAACTTCTAAATTGGCCACACACGCCAATAGAAGTAATTACAAAAAGGAGAAAGCATTTCGAAAAAAGAAAGCAACTTGCTAATTTGAGCTTCAGATAACCCAACAGAAACCCTCAATTTTTGTAGTCTGCTGGTTGCAAGTTTCAGCGGAGCAAATGAACGAATTTTTGACACCATTGGTATCACTTTGGATCTGCAAATTAAGGGGAATCCCTCAGTTTGATTCAGCGCCACAAATTGGTCGAAATATTTCAAACTTCAGATTAACTTTCAGCGCTTGAATTATGCATGAGTTCTAGCCCCAGTTCTGTGTATTTGATTATCTGCGATTTGCAATTATTTTCTTATGTGTTTATCAATTTTTCAAAGTCCAGTAGATGATTATCAATTAAATTAATTCATTCCAGTCTTAGCGAATTCATTATATGCATGCGCGTTATATTATGAACGGCACGAAATGAAGTGACGTCCTATGAATATTATTGTTGCGCTTCTATTTAGTTAATTCCGATTGGCCCTCGAGCTCTGCATTACAATAATTTAATATTAGCGATTGCAAACTGCCGTTCGATATATCTGAAAATAATTTGAATGTCTGAAATATCTGTGGTTAAAGGTTTTAAATATTAAATATGCAGTGTCTCTTGTATGAAATCCATCATTAGCTTAATAAATCCCCAAAATGTTACAGCTAGCTTTCCACAAAAATGACTCATTGAAGACATCATTTAACAAAAAAATAGCTTAAAAAGTGAAGTTTTTCCTATATATACAGAGAATAACAATCCGTCATCCTCAACACATTTACACCCTCCCATGCTTTGATAGTCTAACATTCACTTAAGCTCTATCCACAACAAGGCTTGCAGTTAAATAATCCTTTGGCAATGATAAGATGGGATCACCAATTTGCTTTCATTAATGGCTGTCTTTTATAATTTAGTCCTTGCTTCTAAGCAGTGATGCTATCCAGTCAACATTCTTCCTTCCTCATACCAAAACGTATACGAAGGAGTTTATGTTTAATTTCTTTTATTCTTTGTTTTCCTCATTTAATACCAATTATTTTAAGCCACTGGTGAAGTCTTGGCATCACCAAAAGGTTTGAGGGATAGTTAAACCCAAGGAAGTAACCAGGACTGCATCGCATACGTTGCATCTCCAGACAGCCCCTGAAAAGAGACATCCAAATCCATCTTATAATACTTGATAAGAAGAACCATTGATATCCCCATAGTAATGACAATAAAGGGAGAATCATTCCATTTCTAAACTATGCTTGAAGATTTATTATCAAACATAATAATACGGAGATCAAGAATAGAAAATTAGAAAGAAAACAAAGGTTTAGCATCCAAACCAATCACAAGATTATGATAGAGTGAGAAGCCATTACATAAATAAAGAAAAAAGCTTCCAGATTAGATTGCATCAATATAAATTCTAGGTGGCATAAAACACAAAAGAATAAATGAAAAGAACCCTTGAAAAGATTACTAATCACAATAAGTCTATGGTGCAACACTGAAAGAGGAGCATTATTCAACATCTACATGTAGGGAATGACCAATAGGAGTAGTTAGGCTAGGCGGTGATCAACAAGATCGAAACTATAAAACTTCCACAACTTCATTAGCTTACTCTCAATATATCCCTCCAATGAATAATAATTTCAGTAAAAACTAGGCATTGGTAAGGAAGATACTTTAATCATACAAGGGGTAGGCTCTAAGATAAAGTATGTTGGAAAACATTATTATTTTGTCCCACTAATATGATATTACAGTAATAATTTTTTTATTTAATAAATTTGATATAAGAAAGAGGAGCTTGATAAAAATTCTTGATGCAATTTTTATGGCATTAATACATTTATATAAACTACACTTTTTATCTCATAATAATGAAGCAAGATAAGGGATTTTATGAAACTAAGAAAGATTTATTCAACACATGTTAGATATTTGACATCATAAGGTATGTTTATTGGAGTGCATACAAAAATTTGGAATGAGGATGGGTAACATTTAGGCCTTACAAATTCATAATGGTTTTTGTGTTCAAGTTATGTAGGATTTATTCAAAATCCTAAAACACTTGGTATACACTTGGTATTCATTTCATGCTCCTGTGATCTAATCCTATAATTAAGTAGCGACTTATTTAGCTTGTGGAAAGTGTCATAAAGTTATTTTACTAATGTCTCCAATGTCGTTTTGTCATCATCCTCTCATTTGGTTTATTGATTCAGCCCTTTGCCTTGATAAATCATATGCATACCTTGTAATTAATGATCTTATTATTTTGGTGATAGGGGAGAGGGGTCAGCAGTTGTAGAAGGTCCAATTACTTTTATAGCACTTGTGCTTAAAATATCCAATATTACCACATATTTACTATATATTGTAAATAAATAATTCAAATGTAATAACAATAACCAAATGTTGGTCAAAATGGACCCATACTTGAAGACACGAGAGCCTATGAATATTATAGAAAAAAACATAAATACATTCATGAACAAGGTAGATTTATAAACATAAATCTACCTCAACAATTACAAAACAGCTAGTAAAGTTTATCCAAACTGTATTCCAAATCAACAACTGAAAGAACGTACAAATTGAGATGAAATTTGATCGCCAACCTTTGTATACCTTTGGCAGTCGCTTATCTCCAGCACGAAGAAAAGAGTTTGACAAAAATCAACTTGATCATTTTAGAATGTCAAGCTAAAGAAGAATTTTCACATCAAGCTTAGATGGATAAGCAAATTTTATATGTTTTAGTTCCTTACCAGTCATTCCTTACTAGCTTAACATAACAACTAGTGTCTATTTAAGATAATTAATTAGAAATACATGTAATTTTATCTAAATGTTTCTCTACTGAATTAAATTGTGTTTATTCTTTAGACCAAAATACTGTGTTGGGAATAGGAATCAAGGAATACTAGAAATATAGATAGAAGAAATATAAACAAAGTACATAGTATAGGAGAAAAAATTGTAGTATTCTTCTAAGTGCATAGGGTTGGAGAGGTTTGCTTTTTGGAAAAAGCATTTTTGTATTAAACTTTGTTTCATTATATTTTTGAAATTCACAGTATATGCAACGTGGTTTAATACTAAAAATGCTTTCGCTGAAAGAAAAGCTATCCAATGCAAGTATATATGTTATAAAAATGATAATGCATAATTGAAGAATGTAAAGCAGAATCCACTAAATATTTAGAAAATAGTATTTGAGTGATATGTTGTTATGTCAAAGCAAAAGTAGAACAATTGCTATTATTGGTATCAAATATTTATTGTATTGGTCTTTAGATTTATTAATATTTAAGATAGTTGACTAGCAATACACCTAATCTTATCTAAGAGTATCCCTACTAAAATAAACTATGTTTATTCTTTAGAAAAACAGTCGGGACTAGAAATGAGGGAATACTATAGATAGAGATAGAAGAAACATAAACAAAGTACAAAAATGAAAATGTCTAGCCATCGACGATTTTGGTAGAGAATATGGAAGAAGACTAGTTTAGATGGTGTGCAAAAAGTTGCCGTATTGGTTTAAGCATGTAAGGTTGGAGAGGTTTGTTTTCTAGCAGAAGCATTTTTTGTGTGAGATTTTGTTTCATTATACTTTATAAAATGACAGTATATGCAACATGACTTAACACTAAAAATGGTTTGACTAAAATAGAAGCTATCCAACATGCAATTATAAAAATCATAAACATAATATTGCATATTTAAAATATGCAAAGTAGAATCCATTAAATATTCAAAAAATGTATATCAATCATTTGTTGTTATACATATGCTTCTCAGAATATGAATGTAAAATCTCTTTTGGTGTACAAGATCAAAAGGATTGAGGTAAACAAAAGATACTCTTGTGGCAAATATCTTAGCATCAATGTGCTGATTTACGAATTCTGCACCTTAGTAGCCATGCAAGAATTTTCCTTATTGTTATAATTGAAAGTGAAGTTGCAAAAAACATCTACCATTAAATATTGTATAAATTCTAGGAATCACAATTTTTGTGAGTAACTAGAAAGCATTTTGCTGTAACTCCCTTAAACAATATATTTGTGGTCAGGCAGCTCTAGCATGCATAGACAAGCTCAAACATATGACTACATTATAAAACTTATTCTCATCAAATTTCAACATGAGCCACAATTGAAAAATTTGGCTTTCCTCGCAAGTGTAATGCCAATGATCAACTTAACCTAGTAATGCACAGGTGGAAAGATGAAATTAATCATCAACAAAGGCATTTTTGCATGAAATTTGAATGTGGGCCATAGTTGAAAATTTTAAATTGGCTTATAATTCTACGATTCAACAAGAAATATTTAAGTGTTATGCAATTGGCATTCTATAGAAAATGTAAATTTAGAACAATATCTCATTTGTAACAAAGCCATTTGTTATTACAATGCATGTTTAAATCAATCATCTTTTGTAGTTGAAGGACATCAAGAGAAGAGAATGAGCAAATTATGCAGAAGCAATACACTTGTAGACAAAGAGTTTGATAAGATGATGTCAATGGGATTTGCACTACTCATAACAGAGATGTTGATCCTCTTTACATTGCTAGTCTTCGTAAAAAAAAACTTCTCATTTTTGTATATTATCTATAGCAAGTGTATTACTTATATTTTATTTGTTTGGTATTTGATTGTTTCTTAGGAAAAAATGACAATTACTCAAAAAGTAATATGAAAATGCTAAAGACGATTAGATAAATAAGTTGTGAATGTATATTATTTTCATTTACTTTGTGTTGGCTACATTTTTATACTTTATTTAATTCATCCTTATGTTGATTTGTATTGATAATTATTTGTCACCAAATATGCAAAATAAATTTGTAATTGCAATTGATACAACACTAGAAATGCATTAATGTCAAATAGGGAAATGTTTTGACAAAGTGTCAATTGTGATTTAGAAAATTAAACGAAGCAATGGAGACAAGATACAAAGGTGTGAGAAAACAGTTGGGTAGGTATGGTTCGGAAATCTATAGCCCCAACTTGAAGAAGCAACAATGGCTTGGAACTTTTGATAGTGCAGAAGAAGTAGCTGATGCTTATGATAAAGTTGCAATAGCAATTGGAGCAAAAAATGCAACTACTAATTTTGTATACATCAATTTTAACCTTTGTAGCGACTTCTCCAAGGATCCTATTCCTAAACTATGTCATCCAAAATGTAGATTACAAAAAAAGAAGTCAGAGAATAAATTTGCATCTAACCAATGCAAACATGTAGCAAAAGAAAGCAAAGATGTAGGCTTCAATTCTGATGAGTCTGAAGAATGTGCAAAAATAATATCGTATAGAGGTGTTAAAGGAAGCTTCCTATGCTTTTGACATGGCTGCAATATCGATAAAAGGCAATAAGGCAATTACAAATTTTGACCATACCACCAAGCTCTTGCAACAAACTTTCTCTAATGAACAAAATAATGAAGACCTATGCTTGAGTTCTGATGACTGTGAACAATCTGCAAAAGAAATATCATATAGAGGTGTTAGAAAATGTCCATGGGGTAGTTATGTTGCAGAAATCTGGAACAAGAAATTGAAAAAATGACAGTGGCTAGGAACTTTTGATATAGCTAAATGAAGCTGCATATGCTTATGATATGGCTGCAATTTCCATAAAAGGAAATAAGGCAATCACAAATTTCAACTATACCGACTCAAACCCAACAGACCTACTACAAGCAACTAAATTATTGAAACAAAGCATGCTTGATAATAGCCCACCCAATTTAGGCATACAAAAATTAGAATCGGATATTGTGAGTGATGAGAATATTTCTGACACCAACATTGATGACCATATGCAATATTTTGCAAATATCATCGATAACAATGAAGACCTTGTTGAACTTGATTTCAAAAAATTAAATCTTCCTATCTATGATCCAAAAGATATTAGTGTAATCTCTAATACCAATATTGATACTAGAATCCATTTGCAAGACTATGCCTTTGATAGTTCTCTTACAAACTTTGGAATGCAGTGTCCAAGTACATTTGAAACTATCAATTTTGATACCTTATGTCAAAACTCCACTAATAGTAATTTTGCAACTTCATCTTCCTTGGCATGGGACCAGCCCAATCTTAGTTCCACCAATAGCCCTATTCTAGTAAGTAGAACAAACAATGATACAATTTCAATGATGAATAGTGAAAAATTGACTATTCCAAATGAAATTGAAAGCCAGTCTATGTTCCCACTCTTGGAAGATTCAGTATTTGCAGCTGAGAATTATGATATTAGTAATTAGTATAAAGTTTTTAGTACTTCTACATTCACTAGTAAAATTTGATTATATTTTTTTGCAAATTAGAATTTGTTCAAAGAATAGTGTATGCTATGTTGAAAAAGCAATATAGATTGCATTGACGAAAATTGCCATTTGACAACATTGTATATTTGTAATACAAAATCTTGTTTCAATGGTGAGATAATTATATCCTTCTGTCATTGTAAATATTACTAATTACATACTTACAATTCCTACTTTCTCAAATTTTCTTAATCATTTTGAAGTTCTTATTTATCATGTCTTAAACTATTGCATGTGACAAAAATATATTTAATTGATTAATGACATAACTATTTCCTTCAGCCATTATAAGTATTACTAATTTCATACTTACAATTTCTACTTTTTCAAAATTTCTTAATTATTTTAAAGTTCTTATTTATCATCTCTTATTTTTGTAATTTTCATCTATCATCCTTTGAACTTCATATCCTGTCAGAATAAGCAAGATGTCAAAGAATAAGCGTATCAACATGCCACGACAAAAATGGGAGGTTCCAATTGTAGGTCCAATTGATTCAAATGTATTGGAACACATCTTTTTTGTCGAATGTCCACACGTTGAGGAAGCCATCAAATTGATATTAGGTGGAGATTTTCTTAATGGTCAAAATGGAGTAAAAAACTACTCAGATGTAGTTTCATGCTTTCTATCAAATTGCATGGACTTAGTCCACAATTCAGACTCCTTAGGTAAGTTAGCATATGCATATGTCAAAGATTATCTACTTCCACTAATGAATGTTAATGCAATGTGAAGCAATTACATGTGTTTACAATGCTATACAATTAGGTTTGAACAATAACTGTGACCTCCTAATTATGCAATCCTTGAATGCACATTCTGCCCACTTGGGTCAACATCTCTCAACAAGGATCTTAGAGGTCATTAGAGCACTCATTTACCTAAAGAAACATATTCCTCCTAGAGCCCCGGTGACATCTCCAGTATCCACATCCACTTTAGATACAATTTCCTCAGAGGAAGTTGTCAGTGTTGCTTCTCCATAGGGAAGCTCTATGTAATTTGAACAATTTGCTATATTGTTCATTTTTTCTTTTCAACTACACAATTCTATGCATTTTATGCTTCTCATTAAGTTTACCTTTACTTTTCTTATGTTCTTAGGGTTTTGTAAATGAACATATTTCATCACCTAGAGAGGGTAACATTCTAACAACAATAATTTGCAACTTGGAAAGTTTTGTGCTATAAATGTGTTTTCCTATATCTCATCTACCATCTATGAGCTTGTGCAATGTAAATAACAATGTGCTTAAATAGTTTTGTGTATGGATTCTCTATTATTTGTAAGACATTTAATATCAAATCATTTGTCATAATCATATATGTAAAATATGCAATGTGAATTTAATACAACCTTTACCAAATTCATAAATTAGAATTAGAAATGATGTCAACTTATATTATTTGTCTACAAGAAACACATATGCAACTAACGAAACATAATAATCAATTCCACACTTTTAATCATTTCTCAACAAATCACATACATGGTGTAACAACATTTACTAGAAATAATCTATTAATTTCAAAAACAGTGCAACATAAAACAACAAATGTAGAAGCTATAACAATAACAATAAATTTTCCAAGTGATGAAATCAACATATGTAATCTATATGCAAGACCCAACACACCAATAACAAAAATTATAACAATCACAAATCAAGTATTCTCCTGTGTCAACTTAACATTGACTTTATATATTCTAGGCGACTTCAACATTGACATGTTAGTAGACAATGGACGAAAGAATTTGCTATCAAATCACATGCACAATTCAAAAATGAATTTAATGTTATATAAATTAAACCATGTCAACAAACCACTAATTGATCATATTTGGTGTAATATAAACACAAAACCATGTTTTATTTACAAATCAGAAGCATATTGGAGTGATCATGATCCAATTCATATAAAGATTGAAACAAATGACAAATTCAAATCCACTTAGTATCTTTTTTTAAATATTAACATTATCAGTATTTCTTGTAGCTAACAATGGAGGTGAGCAAGAGAGACGAAACAAGCCAGAAAACCATGCAACAAATATCAAAAAGGTGAAAAGCATTGTTTATGTTCAATTATACTATCAAAATTACTCTTGAAAACAATAAATTCAATTGATGTGAACATTGCAGATCCAAAAGCAAGAAGAAAAATACAATATCAATTAAAGAACTTCACTCCCATAAGGGAGGAAATATATTTGAAGGAGATGTAATTGTGGTCTACAAAACAACTCTCGACAAACAAAACAATACAAAAGAAGTTCTTCGTGCAGATTTAACTGATGAGAAAGGTGAAATGACAATTACTATCAATATAATTGGTGTCCTTGTAAAACAACATGAATCAAAATAGTTCCTGGAACAACTATATGCATTACAAATTTCCAAATTGCACCAAAGACAGACTATGATAGAGGTGATTGTGACTGCATCTTGATTTTCACAAACACAACAACAGTCGAAGTCATATCGCCCATGCATGATGAATACAAATTCATACCAACCAGCACAATTAAACAACTTCTTACAAGTGAAGAAAACTATGCAATTGGATCTGTAGGGGCACTTTTGGTGGGCACAAAAAGAACTTCTTTCCAATTTGTTGTTGAAATAAAAGATGGCAATTCAGAAATGGACAAAGCACGGGTATAAATATTCCTCTAATTCTTTATTTCATTACAATTTACATCAATTAGTGCGGGTAAACCCACAATAGTGGGTTACAATTTTTCGAATGAAGAAAAATTAGAAATTCTCATAAAAAAATTTAAAATGGTTTACCCCTTCTAATGAAGGGGGTTCGAATGAACCACCCCCTTCTAATGAACCCCCCCTTCTAATGAACCACCCTCCCTTCTAATGAACCCCTTTTGCACCATATAAGGGGGGTTCGAATGAACCCCTTCATTAGAAGGGTTCTAATGAACCCCTTTTGACCTTCCTCACCATTTCAAAATTTATGCATTTTTTTGACTATCGAAGCTTGGGAAGGAGGTGCAAATGGAGTCAAATTGATAAACCAAGTTGGATGATTGTAGTGATCAAAATGTGCTTTCCAACAACTATAAATTTAATATATTTTGTTTTTATTTTATATTTTATTTTTTAGTTTTACGTACATAGGTTTTTCACCGAACCTCAAGTTCATGAAAAATCATTGTGGAAAAATAGTAAATTTGAGGAAAAAAATTTGAAAAATATATATCCTCTAGGTATTGATGTCCTCGTTCTAACAAAAAAAAATTGAATTTCAATACATACCAAAAAAGTTATGCGTGCCGAAGTGCACCTATGTCTAAATTGTAAATGTTTTGACTTCAAAACTTAATTAAAAAAAAAATATTCAACAAAACGTTATGAAACAAAATGAAACCAATAGATACCAGTGTTAGCAACCTAAATTAAAAAGAATCAAAATTTAATCCTTTGTAGAAAAAAAGTTATGCATGTCGAAGTACACATCACTTTTAAAAAATGTTGTTTACTACTAAAAACTAGTTATTAAAGGAGACACAAAAAAAATGATTTAATTCCAATTTTTTTTAAAAATATATATTTAAAATCTACAGACAAAATCTCACAAATCACTAGTTTACATCATTTTCAAATTCCTAATAGTTTACCTACTATAAGTGTCAGAAAGTGAAGTTTTCTCTGAAAATGTTGATTTCAATGTCAAGTTTGACCAAAAAGTGTAACCCATTATTGTGGGATGACCCCTGCTTAACATAGTTTTTAACTAAAGATAAATGTTCAAATAAAAACATGCATCCACAATATAGGTACAAATACATGAGAGTCTGGAACATCATTTCTCTTCAATGGAAGAACAAATACACCTTCAACAATATCCAATCATGTTGTTGAGGAACATTGTAAAGAGGTGAGAATCAAAATACAACACTCTACAAACAACTCAATCAACATACATCAATAAATTGAATAACAAGAGGGCCTCCGAGTATCTCACCAATTTGTTGCATTTGAAACAATTGAGGTAAGTAAGCCCTTTGATTATGTCAACAATGTTTTGTATTCAACATGTAACACAAGCACATTTGCACCTATGAAATTATACACTATTAGAAAATTATTAAAAAATACATAATATACATGTCTTCATTATATTTTGCAGATTCATGGAACAATAAGAATAGCCAATGCATTTTCAAATCCATTTCAGGCTTTCTATCTTAATTGCAACTACAAATTTGATACATATGGAGAACTACAAGAACAAACTGATTTTTGTATTAAATGCAAACAACAAGTTCCATATATATGCTCTCACTACTTGAAAGTGATTTTGACAAGTGATAGAAAGAAAACAATGGAATGTGGAATGGATAGATCTATTATCCAACTCTTGCTTCCCAAATTACTGAACATTTCCTATGAAGAATACATTGATGACAAATCATCAATTGTCTTCATCCTAAGAGACTTCTGCAAAAAAGGACATTTCAAACTAAATCCAAACAACCTCATAACCAATGCACAATGTATTGAAGAATGATATATAGATCTTATATATAGGTACGCTTGTATTTCACAAACACTTAGCTTCATTTAAAAATTCAATTTCTATACTACATTATCTATTGAAAGATTATCACATAAAACAACAAACAATGTCCTTATAACCACCTTCAAACAATTTTTTGTAGAAAAGAATGCCAAAAAACACTTGGGTTGTCATCTTCAACAAGGAGAAAAATTGGCACATATTGAAGAAGCACAATAAATATGCAATAGTTCTATATGTTATAGGATTTTCATTTCATAATTAATGACTACAACAAACAATAATATAATTATGTATTACTATTTGTAATGTATTGACCATAGTGGTCTATAAAGAGACAAATGTATAATTTGTACTTTTCTATGCATTTACACTTATATTGATATATATTCATTACTTATATATTCTTCAATTTTCTATGGATTTACACTGATATGTATTTCTTAGTAAATGCAATTATTACTACTATATTAAGCAATTCTCAAACAAACAACTCAACAAATCCTACCGGCATGAATCGGACGCAATGCGTCTCTTGTTTTAGATTAGAAGTGGGTTCTATGGGGAAAATGTTAGGTAGTATAGTGTATGCACTAAATTTATTATTTAATTTTTATTATATATATTAAATTTAGTATTTAGTTTGTATTATATTATATATATTAAATTTAGTATTTAATTTATATTATATATTTCATATTTAGATTTAAATGTGATAGTTAATTTACATTAAATATTTGTATATTTTCAATATATAAAAATATTTTTAATAAATTTGGTTATTAAAATTTGAACATTATTCATTGATTAAATTAATTTTTAATTATAAATAAATTTTAAAATAAAAATTTAGATTAAATTTTTTAAAAAATAATTTATATTTATAGACTATATTGATTATAATTACTAATATATATTTGTTTAGATATGGTTATAGTAAATAATTTATATAAATATTTTTTCTTATCAAATATGATGCATTTCATCTTTAGAAAGTTCAGATTTTAGTAATAAACAAATATATAAAAATATAATGATCTTATTCTGAGCGTAGCAATCTTGATATTTATGTTTTAGAATTTAGTGTAGTTCAAGACAATATTTGTAATATAATGTATTCGTACAGTTAAACTCCTCATTTATTAATTTTTGAGCTGTATTCAATTATGGAAAGAATATAATGTAATTTGATGGAATGTTTGTACCCTTATACTTCTCTTATAGTCCCTCCTATGTGATCTCATTTATTAATTTTTGCGCTCTATTTAATTAATCAAAACAAAAGAATATAATGTAATTTGATGGAATGTTTGTACCCCTATACTTCTCTCATAGTCAAGTGTTAAATCAAATTTGAAAGACTACAATAAAATTCAATACATTAGTAGTACTGTTTAAGTCTTGAGATACTCAAAATACTCACCTGTATTGATTTTTGAGCTTTATTCAATTAAAGTAATCTACACAATATAGTGTATTTCAATACAATATTTATAAATATTGTTAATAGTATTTTAAATTTTATTTAAAGTTATTTTGCTTTAGATAAAAATTTCTTTATTATAATTAAAGATGTATTTTAATTTCAAATAATAATATCATAAATCATAAATCATAGAAATTATGTCAAAATATTTAAAAAATAAACTTAAATAAAATATTTACTATAGTGATGTCATTTTTGATTTCTATCTAAACTATTAAATATAAATATTATTTTTAATAACAAATATTTTTTTTAATCTACAAATTAAATTAAATATATTATAACCACTCTTAACTATTGATGGACATGAGGATGAATTTATATTGGATTTGATGCCCAGGTTCAATTGAAAGACAATCTCTCTGATTAAATAGAATTAAAATTACATTGTAAGAAAAATATTGGGCTATTAATAGAAATTATGGGCCAACCAAGACTTTTTGGAACCTTGCATTGATGTCTTTTTCTTGGAGCCATCCATTAGTTTTAATCAAAAATTGGCTTTCTCATAGAATTTGGCTTGGAATAGTATATAGAGCTTTAATGTGGAAGTAAATGAAAGCACCAAATCTTTAATGTAGAAGTAAATGGAAGCACCCACCTTCATATGCATTGTCCATAGCTTAGAAGTGTGCTCTATGGGGAATATTTTTTATTAAAGTGGGAGTTCTCTTGGCTTAAATTCAAATTGTATAGTTTATGGTAGTAAATTTACCATTTAGCATTATATATAAAGAGAGAGAGAAATATTTTGAATGTGAGTTTATTTTATTAAAATTTAAATATTTATAAGTTTTAACAATCTAAAAATATACTCAAATCTTATTGAGTTTAGAAATATTGTAAATAGTAATGTCAAATCTAAATCTACACAAAAAATGAAATCATAAATAGCTTATGTAATATTCTCTTATCACAATGTATTGTATGCATTCTTATTATATTGAGAAATTTAGTGTTGAACTCTTTGTATCATTGTGAATTAACTTTGAGGTATACTCAACTAAAGAACAATCAACAAAATAAAATAAAATAATTGATTTTTTTTCTAAAGAATAGAATCCATCAATTAAATTATTAATTAATGAATGATGGATTTTAGAAAATTAGTAAATAAAATTGAATTGTATTAATTATATATTTAATATATGAAATAAATTATTTATTTTATATAATAAAAAAATAATTTTGAGTTATTTATATTAAATTTGTATTGTTTTAACTTTTTTTAAGATATTTTTCTTTAGATAAAATTTACTTTATTATAATTGAAAATGTATTTAAATTTCAATAATAGTATCATAATTCACAAATCATACAAACTATGTCAAAATATCTACAATATTAAACTTATATAAAATATTTATTATAGAAATGTCATTTTGATATCTATCTAAAATATTCAATATAAATATTATTTTTTATAACCAATATCTATTTTAAACACTCTTAAATATTGATGGAGATGAGTACCAAGAGTGGTATTGGTGGTTTGTAATTCCCAAGCTGATCTCAAAGATAATCTATATAATAGTCATTCCTACTTGTTAATTATCTTGAGTGATTGGCAACCAAAAATCACCAATAGATCGGAAACTCTACTAGGGATACCTTGAAAATTTGTTATAGATTATTTAGTATAGAGTCAAAATAATTTTCAAGTGTTTTCTTAAGTGTTTCTACTTGAAATTGCATTTTCATGTGAAGTGCCTATTAGTCTATGTTTGGATTTGTCAAATTGCTTTCCATTTACATTCTTGTAATTGGGTGGCAACTTTGAGTCTCCTTTGTTGGTTCAAAAAATTAAGAAGAAGAAAGAAGAACAGACTCTCAAGATATTTTTAAAAGCCATGAGAGGAACAAGATCTCACCTCAACAAAAAATCTAAACAAAAGCTAGAAGGAGAATTGCCACACAATCCTCAATAGTCATGGAAGAAGAAAAGTACAAGTAATTTTTTTCCTCCTCCTCCTCCTCTTAGATCTAGAAGTGTTCTCATGATAGTCGCTATGATAATTTTAGATATTTTATTGATATTGAATTCATAATGCCTCCCACAAATGAAGACAATGTAGTTATTAAGTTTGCTATGAGTGAGGATCAAACCCACCCTAATAGCCTAGCTAAGAAAAAAGGGTTAAAAGAGAAAACCATACAAGATAATTTTGATGCTAGAGCTATTTATAGCCTAAATCCTCCAGTAGATACTTCTAGTTCCTCACAGTATGACTTATTAAGAAATAGCCCTCTTGAAAAGGAATTAACTAACTCTAGCCCTACTATTAACCCAATTACCACAATTTTTGTTGAAGATGTTGAAATTTACACTGATACCTCAAACACTAAGAATGATTTAGTAGATGAGAATGAGTTGTCATTAGAATTCCAACAAATTTAGGATGAAATAAATAATCTAGAAGAGATAAAGCTCAAGAAGATTAAGGATTTACAGAAACTCAACTTAGGAATGATATATTTTACAAAGATACATTTAGAGAAAAGCTTGCTCAAATGAAGAAGTATTATGAAGAAGAACCCTCATCTGTACCCACTCCATCAAATTCTTTTCCATCAAATACTACCAAGCTTAATCCCACAATTAGTAGAAATACTGAAAGTGTTCCCTTAGGAAACACCTACACTAGTACATTGAGTAATTCTTCTACTGTTAGCATAGTAGCATCAACTACCAACACAAATGTTGCATCTAAGCCTATGGATAAGGGGAAAAAAAAATGTTAATCTGGAAAAAGGGGTAACCATAAATGAAAATGGTGTACCTTAAAAAGTTTCTACGTCTGTAGTACCTGATCCTAAAGATGTACAACTACAAGTGGAGGTAGATTCTCTAAAAAAGGAATTAGAAAGAATGGAGTAATTAGCTGCCAATGTAGAATTGCAAAGAAAGATAGAATTCTTGAAAATATCTAATGGATTTGGAGCTTCTTCAACTTCTAACTTGGTAAATTCTCAAAACCAAATGTTATTTCTGTTGCAAATACCTCAATAGTTGGTGCTTAAACTTCATCCCATATAGGTTAGAGTATCCCACAGTCTAGCCCACAAGTTGACCCAAATGTTGTAAGTCAAAATACTATTGGTCAACAACAAGGTGCTATAGAGAATATTCATACAAGAAGACCTTTGTAAATGGACAAATATTGGCAGTTAAACTTTGATGGTATTCTTGGCTATTATAATTATCCTATTCCAAATGAGGTTAGAAATTCTTTAAGTTTTGAGAAATAATGCTATATCATGTGAAGATCACCTAAGAACTTTCTAAACCTTATTGATGATTTTTAGATGAAGATAAGGATATAGTCACAGATTTATTTATGTAATCTCTAATTGAGGATGGGAGAGACCAATATATAGGTCTATATTAGGCAAGCATTGGATCTTGGGAGGAATTTAAAAGAGTTATCACAGAACAATATGGGGATAAAAATGATCCCAGGTTTGTGATCAATGAATTCACTAATATTTCAAAGGGTTGTAATGAATTAGTCTCTGATTTCAACACTAGGTTTTCTAAAGTAATGTATAAAGTTCCTACAGACATTAGACCACTTGAACAAATGTGATTATTTCTCTATTATAATTCATTTTACTTCAAGATGGGATACTTATTGAGGGATAATGATCCTCATACCTTGCGAGATGATTTTAAGATTTCTTTGCACATTGAGGGAAATAGAAGAGAATCAAGAAATGTTGATAGGAGAGATGATGCCAAAATAATTAAGAATCCAGAAGGACATCATGAAAAGGAAACAACTTTGGATGATAAGTTGGATAAAGTGATGAACACTCTTAAGGATTTAAGCTCTACAAGATGGCTAGAAATGAAAATTTAAGGATTTCAAAAGCATTAGAGAATTCCTATACTACATGATCAACCCTATAACACAAATTGGCATAATGGAAAGATAGTGCAAAATTATTAAAAGAATGTGTCAAATAAAGAGACTCTAGATCACCTCGAGAATAATTCTCTTGGGTGATCCCACAATACTGGTTTACAATTTCTAGCCAAACTAGACACTGAACTGATTTTTTCTAACTAAATCTTCACTTTTGAGCGCCTATAGTGGCTAAACCGTGAGGAATTTGAAGATGATGCAAACTAGTGATTTGTGAATTTTGTCAGTAGATTCTAAAAAAAAGAATTCAAAACTTTAGGAATCAAATTTCACTTCTTTTGCCATCTCCTTTGAAAACTAGTTTTTTCAGTAAACATTTTTAAGGAGTGACGCTCACCATATAACACATAACTTTTTTTCCATGAAGGATAAAATTCTAACTTTTTTGAAATTAGATTTGTAACTACGATATCTAGTTCTTCCAATTGCTTTCATAGTGCTTTATTGAATATTTTTTCCTTAATCTAGTTTTGAATTCAAACCAATTATAATTCAAACATAGGTGGACTGTATAACATAACTTTTTTTGTATGTATCAAAATTCAATTTTTTATTTATTTTTGGATCAAGGACTTCAATATATGGTGCACTAATATTTTTAATTTTTTTTTTTGATAATCTTCTATTTTTCCACATGTGCAGAACAAAGAGCTTGATTTTCAGTGAAAAACCTACATTCACAAGAAATACAAAATAAATATAATAATAAAATTAAATTTATTTAAAATTATACTATTTGAGAAGCTTATAATGAGGACTACATACTTATAAAAAATAAATTTTAAATGAATTCATTTGATCCCCCAAAAGTTAAATCAAAAGTGGTTTTTTATCAACATTTTGATAGGTGTAAAGGAGACTCTGTTATAGGTATGGTTTAAAACTAGAAGGGTTCTATCCAAGGGGGTTTGATCTAAGGTATTTTGATCAAACCCTCTTCAATTAGAATGCTTTAAATGGAACTTTGTAAGGCTTAAATCATTATATTTTCTAAAATTATGTGATTTCAACAAAAATCAGAATCTCTCAGAAATTGTAAACCAACTTTATGGGATCACCCTCTTATTGTGTAGAAAAATGGATCTTTGGAAAATTTCAAGCTTATTTGGGTCTTTCTTGTGGATGTTGGCTTAGTTTTTCCTTGATTTAGTGTTGTAATGTGAATAACACATTCACATTAGGTCTCGGGCCCTTGTGAATTGATAAGAATTTTATGATGCCTTGCAAAAGTATTGTATAGTGTTGTAACAAACTTTCACACTTTTCTAGGCTTGTCATTAATAATTCAACCTTTCTTATGCTTTAATTGGCCTCATTTTACACTTGCAGACCTTAAATGTATTTTTGAAAATAATCCCGATAAACATCATTTAAAATATAGATAAATTCTGAAACCCACTTAAAATTCCTTAAGTGGGACCCATTCGCCACTAGGGGAGAATGAGTCCCCTTTGGAACAAAACTTAAAATAATTTCAAATTTCTAGCAGGTTATTATTTTCTAAGATCTAAGGTTGGCTTGTGATGTGGTATTTTTGGGAATTAGGGCATAATTGTGTATAAATATAAGGTTTTTCCACTCATTTCATCCTCCCTAACTCCTCAATCATTCCATCAATTAATCAATCCATCACTTAAGCATTCTAAGCATTTCAAGCATCCTCAAGTCTATATCCATTGGAGCTTTTACTTGCATGTATTCAGAATTCTACTTCAATGGTTTAGTGAGTTGTAGCATTCCTTTTGCTCAGTCATCTTTCTCTTTTCATATTTCATTTCATTTTCAATGGTTTAATTACCAAGGGGTTTGACCAAGGCAAACCCCTATTCACTAATCCTCAAAAAAATTTCCCTCTCTTTGCATGCGTTTTGTAGGTCTAGTTTGCATATTTTTCAAAGAGAAAGATTGGACAAGTTTCCATCAGTTTGTTGAAGTCATTAAAATTTTTCAAACCCCTAAAAGAAGCTTGGAGAACACCTACAGGCTAAATTCTACAGTTTCGGATCCAAAAACCTGTCAGGAGTAGAAGTGCAGACCGGGAGCTTCAGATTCCACTTCTGAATTTCCAAAAATCTCAAAATGGACCGATTCACCATTAGTGGTGAATGATTCCCAATGCTAGGTTCAAGTAGATATTTTTGCAGTTCTGAGTACCCAGTTGTCTAAAACCTATTCTGGCAAAATCTTCCTAAAATAGGACTAAGTCACCCAGCTTAGCATATGAGTCCCAGTTGGCACCAACAATGAATTCTTTAGGATTCCAAAGCTCTATTCCATCCCTTTTCTAGTATCCAGGTGCACAGTTTCAATTTCATAAGTTTTTGTTATAGTTTGTTTGCATTTCTAGGTCATTTTTCATATCACGGTGTGTTTTCAAACATCTTGCATTTTCTTAGTTTTGCATTAGTAGTTAATCTATTTTATCAGTTTTCAGCATCCATGACATTCCCCTTTGACAAATTTCAATCTCTTTTGTATTGGAATCTCAAGGGCTTATTCTTGAGTGAGCCATTAAGGTTTTTGGTACCTCTCTCCTTTTAGGTGCAAAAACCGAGAAGTGTAAGACAGCCCTCACATATCCCAAAAATATTTGGTTCAATTCTCATTTTATAGATAATACTCCATGGTGTGTAGCATGCTAGTGACCTCATTCCCCTCATTAATGTGTAGTAGCACAATCACTACTAGGAGATCAAGGCACATGTGATGAGTGGAGCATGTCACATGAGCAGGATGTTGAGATTAAAATGCTAATGAATAAGTTGAATTTTGTTGAGGAAGAATGTTCACCTAATAAAGAATCACATGAATTAGATGTAAATGATTAGTTATAGATCTAGTGTATACCATCAACAAGTCTTCTCTGAATGAGAAGAAGAAGATCAGAATGTGAAAAATATTGAGATGGTTTGATTTGATGTTAGCTTGAGAAGACCATTAGCAGAAGAGATCCAAGAGTTGGTAGCCATTATAGCCACCTAATTCAAAAGTAATTATAATTTGAGGAATAGAGTTGTCAATGATGACTAGGGAAAAGTTGGTAGCATTTTTATCAAAGAGAAGAGTAATGATAAATAAGGTTGTTAGGCACCTAAAAGGATTTATGAACCTAAAAAAAATAAACAAAGGTGTTAGGGAAGAAATTTGGAGCTGTTAACATTAATGAGCATGTGGTTTCTCCATTAATAAAATCAAAGTTCTAGAAAATGAAGGTTGATCAAGAGAAGAGTGTTGAAGTTAGGCATGAAGAAAAACATGAGCATATAAAAGATAAATCAATTGAACAAAATGTGGCAGTATATGATCTTCCCAAGTATAATTCAGTTGATATATTTCAGTTATTGTCACAAGTAAAATTTTTAGTTACTCTCTTATAAATAGTGAGTTATGAGGAACATAAAGAGAAGGTAGATGCCCTTATCAATGGTGCAACTATGACCTCTAATGAGAAGAAGGACCAAGGTGATTACTCCACCTAAAATGAGTAAACTAAAAAGAAAAGAGGAAGATGTTGAGGGAATCAACAATAACATTCCTCATTATTTTTGGATTCCACATTGACTGCATGTCCAAATTAGGTTGACCCCTTTTATGTGACTCTTATGGTTGAAGATAAGTTGGTAAAAATTGCATGATTGATTCAAGACCATCTACAAACATACTGCCAATAGAGATCATGAAAGAGCATGGTTTGAAGATTAACAAGGAATTTGGAAAGCATGTTATGTAATGGATTCTAGAGAGGTTCTTGTGATAGGGATCATTAAGGAGGTATGTTTCAGATTGGTAACATATCCAGAGAAAGAGTTTGCAATGAGTGTTATAGTGGTAGATATTCCCTCTACGTATGGAATGTTTATATCAAGGAGGTGGAGTGTGGTTATAGGACATAGTATTTAACTAGACCTATCCTATGCCACTATTCGTATTGATGGAAAGGAATTTAAACTCCTCAGAGAAGTTAGATCACCACATTTTATTGAAGAAACTGTACCTAAGGAAAACATACACTTTGTAGATGTAGATATAGATTTTTTTTTAATTAAATAGTCACAAGAAGAAGAAGAAATGAAAACTACACCAATAGAAAGAGAGGGATTGAAGAAAGCAATTGACAATTGCATATTAACAATGTATTTTGATGGTACTTGCTCAGAAGAAGGATCAAATGCATTGTGATTTTCATATCACCTAGTGGTAAATCATACATGTTCTCATTATCTTGAAATTTTTGTACTAATAAAGCAAAGTATGAGGCCTTGTTATTGGGACTTAAATTAGTTATCAAACATAAGATAAAGAAGCTAAGGGTGTTAGGGGATTTTGAGCTATTGGTATGCCCAGTTAGAGCAATAGTTATATCTAAAAATAAGAGAAGCAAACAATATAAAGTTGTTGTGTGGGATGCACTTGAATTGTTTGATGCTTTTGGTATTGACTGGGTTGAAGGAGGAAAGAATGTGATGGCTGATCTATTGGCCAATATAGACCTAAGGCCTGATGATATTTAGTTTTTTGGAATCTCAAAGGTTGAGGTGCACACTAAGCCTTTAGTCCCAAATAATATTCATAAGTGGAAAATATTTAATGATGACAATTATATACTAAAATTTTTGTAGTGTGTTCATCGATATGAGAGCCAAGAGATTCACTTTGGGGAATTTGTAGATGTTATTGATGGGAAAGAGATAGTATTTGGGAATGCGGTGATACAACTAAAGACAAATAAAATTCCTCAAGGTCTAGTAGCATTTGAAATAGTATTTGATAACTTAGACAAGAGTAATGTCAAACAAAATTCTACCTATGAGCAAAACTTAAAATAAGTCAATCTAGGAATAAAGTATGCAAAAAAGGTGTACGTAGGTAAGAAACTAAACCCTAATATTAGAGAAATTATTATTTCTCTTCTAAGGAATTAAAAACATGTCTTTTGATGGTCCTACAATGATTTAAAGGATTATATAGAAGATCTATTCTAGCATGAAATTATATTGAAACCAAATGCTAAGACTTTCAGAAAAAATTAGAGACCTATAAATCCTACATTGGTATTGAAGATGTAGGAAGAACTGATGAAACTTAGGGATGGTGGAATAATCAAAGGTATAAGGCATTCTACTTGGGTTTCAAACCTAGTTCTAGTGAGAAAGAAGAATGGTGATATAAAAATCTCTATAGACTTTAGAAACCTAAATATATCATCATTAAAAGATAATTATCCATTTTCCAATATGGAGGAAATGTTGCAAATGGTTACTAGTTGTGAGATTTTATCTATGATGGATGGATGTTTAGGCTACAATAATGTTAAGGTAAAAGAATCTAAATAGTAAAAAAATGCATTTAATACTCCATGGGGCACATATGTTTATGTTAGGACGTCATTCAGTCTAACCAATGTTGTTGCCACATTTCAAGGGCCATGGTTGTAGCCTTCTCATATTTTATTGATATTTTAATGGTTATGTACTTCAAACAAGGAAAAAATGTAAGGTGATGTGATTTTTTAATGGTGGTATGCACCTACACTTCCCTTCCTTATTTCATGTTAGGAAAAAGAGATCCCCTAGGGAAAGATTGAGTTTCAACCCTTAGGTGAGTCAACCTTGATGGAGATCTTGTTATTTTCCTTATGACTTAGGATGGGATAAATCAGTCTGAAATGCACTTTTGGGAGATGAATGAAAAATACCAACTAAATACAATTATGCAATGTATCACATAAAACATCTAAATTAAACCTTAATAAGTTATAAAATACATAAAGCTTTAGCAACTGAGAGGGTTGTGATTCTATGCACCTGTCACAAAAAGGTTGTGTTGAGTGTCCTTGAACTCATTCACCCAAGGGTGAATGGTTCTTGCTACAAGGGTTCAAAATATTCTTTTATTGTCCCCTGCTCCTATGCCTGCACTCTTGATTCCTCTGGGTTTCACAGTTCAAAATTTGGAATTAAATTCTAAAAGTGAGTTTATGTGGCTTGATGATAATGTTGGAAACTTTGCGACTTTGACAAGTTTTTCAATTTTTCTCTTTTGATAGATCTTCAATTCTTATTCAACCTAATATCTAGAAAACACACAAGGGGTAAAATTTGTATGTTTTTAGTGGATGGGGGTTTTCCTTGGTCAGACCCTGTTTTGGTAATTAAACCTTAAAATGAAACAATGAAACATGAAAGGAATGATGAATAAGCAACGACTATGTTGCAACTCACCAAACTTTTGAGCGAAATCATTCAAGGACTGAAACATAACACATCTCTCCAAGTTATTTATCGTGCATAAAATGGATTGATTGATGATGTGATCTTGATGCTTGAAACTTACATCACAATGAACTAGCTCCAAAAATAAGCATGAATGAAGATAAATTTGACATGATGCTTTAGATCTTGAATACTGCAACAAATGACTGATAAATATTGTCTTGAACACCTTTGACAATAATCTTAGCTCTTGAATTTGATCTCTTTCTTTATCTCATGAATTTTTAGGACTTGAATTGATTAAAAGACCTTGTATTTATAGGTAATTTTCTAATTTCCTAAAAATTAAACATTACAAGCCAACATTTGAGATTTGAATTTGGATCATAAATAGGCCACAAAAGCATATTAAAAAATTGAATTTAGCAACTTAAAGGGACCCATTCACCCTTGGGTGAATGGGCCCTAACCTAAATTGCAAGGAACTATTCATTATGGGGTGTTAAAAGTCTTAATTAATTCCAATTAATTAAGGTACCAAAACATAGTGTAAAATGTAAAGGAGTGCATTTTCTGACACTATATTTAGTCCCCACTTTAGTGAGAGGATGAACTTGCACTCAAACTCACACTAAAGTAGACAAACAAACGTCAAGAGAGGTCTAACTGTACAACTATTGGAAAGATATTACAACAAAGGTCAAGGAGGATGATCAAGCCCCCAATCTATCTAAGATCTCATGATAAATGCACAAAGGCACAAAGAGACACATGCCTATGTTAAATATACAACAACAAGACAAGATACACAAGTATCTAACATCAAAATTAAAGAGAAGGGAAAGATGGGAGAGAGGATGGATTGAGCCTTGACTATTTGTCCAATCATTATGGATCAAGCTTTAGCTATATGTCCAAAAAATTTTACAAGTGGAAACCCATTGTCCATAATGCAAATGAAATATACTCACATAGGCTAGTGAAATCCAATGTCCACTAGGTCAGCCCCAAAAAGTGGCTAATGGGAAAGTCATGATGGGTATACAAGATCCCATTGTACTAACCATATTAAAGTTATACCTCCTGATAAATTTGATAAGGTGCCACATAAATTGTCACAAGGCTAGAAAGTTGCATTACACTAGCCATTGATGAGAAAGGCTCCACTAGCAAGAAAGTTGTGTTATGCTTGGTGGTCATTTGAACAACATAAAGGCTTCAATAACAAGCAAGTTATGTTATGCTTGGTGGCCCTGATACATGCAATAGGATACTCAAAGGGTGTTTGGTAGTTCATGAAAGGTCTCACCTTAGGGAACATTATTCCTAATGTTTCCAAGAGAGGACTAGTCAAGGATAAGAGATTCACAACAAAGGGAATACAATTTGTAGCATCACAACTAAGAGGAATGTCATATGCCATGAAAGGTCACACTATTGAAGGAACATCAAACCTAATGTCACCATCAAGAAGAAACATCATGTGAAGTAGGAAGTCCGCACTTTGAAACAAATAATGAGCGGGAACTCGCATGCCCCCACTATAAAAAAATTGCTAAACACCATGCTGTGGGAAATTACTTTAAAGTAGAACATAATAAATGTTAATACATGAGGTCTTTATACATAAATCCCTATGTAAATATATGTTTCCAAGATAGAGCTACATCATATAATGGAGAGTTTCCCCCCATATGAAATCCTAAGATAACATATAAGAGATCCATGGAGCTAGGGTCAGTGTTTTTCATTGTTGTAGTGATATAATCAAACACATAACTAACATCATTCCCCAGATAACTCATGGTACAACAAGGATCACAAAGGGAGGATGACACAGAGAGAGAGAGAGAGAGAAGAAAAGAAATATTTTGGGTCAATATGGAAGAAATCTGAATGTCTCAACACCTTGCATCATCTCCAAAAGGAAAACACAAGACAAGAGAAAAGACAATGGTGTACGATAGATAGAAGAATGTAGATACAAATAGAATAATGTCACAATGGATTTGCTTCTTTTGTATCCTTGCACCAACGGAGTGACAAGGTTCATCCAAAGTAGGATCACAAACATATAAACACATGCCAAACAATATTGTATAGGGGATCACATTACGCACATGCAAGCAAAAAGAACATGAAGACAAAGACAATACTAGTATGGCACATGCGATTCAACCTATAGCAGGTCATTTGCATCCCAATCTTGTTCATCATATGTGGAAGGAAAATAAATAGCCAAAGGGACAACAACAACTGTTGTACTAGGAGCATCACCAGGTCTAACACATGGTGAGTCACTCTTGTTAGGAGGATCATCATGGTTGTTATCATCTAAGCTCATGGAAAAGGAAAAAATAATAAATTCAGTTCATTATGCATTTCCTCATCAATCTTAGCAATCTCATCATCATCATCCAAGTTAATCACAATAGGAGGCCTAATGAAAATTTCCATAGAATTTTTTTATTGTTTTTGTTGTGGTGAAGGTGGAGAGTCAACATGCTTTGTTTCAATTGGTGTTTTATCTTGATTTTATTTTGTATTCTCTTCATTTAACTAATGAGAAATAGCATGAAATCTATGCCTACACTCTTTAGCATTTATATTTATCTTTACATGATTTTCAAGTTTTGATTGTGTAGGAGTGAGTTTATCAAAAATAGGTTTATTTTCTTCCAACAGGAGAGGAATGAAAGGAACCACATGAGGCTGTTTAATTACTTTCTCTTTAACACTATAATTTTTTTTAATCTTAGGAGGGACAATAGGACTTATTTGGTTATCTCTTGGTCTTTTATAGGAGATAGACCTGAAGGATTTTTCATGTATTGGTCTCGGTTACTTGGAATGGCTTTTGGTTCAATCATGGTTTCATCAATGATAGGAGGCTCAATAATGGGTTGAGGAAATTTTCTAAGGGATAATTTTTCTATGCGCTTTTCCTTAAACTTTTGATAAGATTTGAAAAAAAAAATCCTCACAATGCTTAATAGATTCAATAAGTTCAAGCTAAAATAAATCCAATGAGAATTTCCCGTGGTAAGAGAAAGGATTAAAGCCACTATGGTTCATAGTAAATATTTCATTACCAAATAGAAAATTTAAGCATTTATGTACTATTGACAAGGCAACATCCATGGAGTGTAGACATAGATAACCAAGCTTCACACAGAATTGTTTCAATGACAAGATGATGGAGAATGAGACATTCAATTTTTTTGATCTGGACAACATTTAAAGGAAGAGTGATTGAACCTATCATAGGGAAAGAAAAACCATTATGTGTTTTGATCCATGCTTTTGGTTATTCATAAGAATCTTGATAAAGTTCATGCAAAAATAAGAATTCCTCAGTGATCACATTCTCTACACACATGAGATCAATTAATATCCCATTAATAGGTTTGTCATTGATTCTTTTGATGATGTAAATAGGACCATCAGGTGCACATCTAATTATGTCAATTAAATATGAGAAAGAAATATCAAGGGGAATTTTGGTTTGGCCCTTACCTGGTTGAACATAAATGAAGTTGACCAAATATTCTAAGACTCCTTCATTTTCATTTATATTAAATCATTATTTGTATCTTCAACTTTGTCAACATTCATCATGTCATTATTGACATCATTAGCTTTCACAAAAGAGATATTATGATTTGGCATGGGGTTGGTAAAGATTTGTAAATTTTGGATGGGTGGGGTGACGAACTTGTTTCCTTGGTCATTAACACCACCAATCTGAATGTGATTAGAATCAATGAGGTATTGCACAATATGTTTAAGATGCTTACATTGTTTTGTATCATGTCCATTTTCTCAGTGATAATGGAAAAAGGCATTCAAGTTAAAGTTTGGAGGTAAGGGATTAGTTTTGTCAATGACTCTAACAGGAGGTAAGGTAACTAAATTCTTATTTTTAATCCACAACATGATGGAGTGAAGGGTATTGGGTAAAGGGGTAAATTTTCCACTGCTCTCCCTAAATGGATATGGATTTATCATTTTTATAGCATCAACTTGGGAGTTAACACATATTGATTTTTTGAGGTGTATTTATTTGTAAAAAGCCCTTATTTTGTTTCTTAAAAGGTTGAAAATTGTTATGGGGCATAGATTTAGATTTCTTAGGGTGGTTAGAAGGAATTTTTTCTTCATGAAGTCTAACCGAGTTCTGATAATCATGAAGAGCAATGCACAAGTTTCTAAAGGATGGAAACTTCAATATTTTAAGTTTAGCTTGAATATTGGTATGCAAATTTGAAATGAACATTCTTTGAAGGTATTCATTAGGAATCTTAATGTTGATTTGCACTGTTGATGTGACTAAAGAAATTGGTATCGTCCTATGAAATTAGTAACCTTTTTCATCTTTTTTTTGTTTACATTGTATTGATTGAGCAACTAAGGTCATCTTGGGACCCATGTGCACTTGGAAATGGTTAAGAAAGGCATTAACACATTCATTGAATAAACTAATTGAGTTATTTAGTAAGGAAAAAAACCACTCCAAGGCAATGTCTTTTGAGGATCTAGGGAAAAGTTTAGCCAAGAGCTTGTCCTAAAAAATGAAGTCACTACATAAGGTTGTGTATGCCAAGACATGGTTACTAGGGTCTCCTTTTCCACCATATTTCTCAAATCTAGGAATCTCTATGCCTTGTGGCATTTGTGCTCTCAATATCTTCAAGGATAAACGGTTTCTTTTGACCTATTGTGAAGGTAGGCCATTTTGACTTTGTTTCAATGTGGCAATTTTTTGTTAGAGGGATGAAACATTTTGTAAGAGTTGGTAAAGGATGAGATCATTGGTTGTGTTGTGAGATGGAGGTGAATAAGGTGGAGGTGTATATGTATTTATAGGAAAAGTCAATTGTAAGTTTGTGAGGGGAGATGGATTAAGAGATATATGACATTTGAATGCACAAAGCTATTTAAGGGATTCCTGGCAATGAAAATACCTAAGGTGATATTGACATTACTAGTGGTTTGTTTAGTTGTCAGAATAGATGGATTCGTGTATGTAGGAATAGAGGTCATAGTTGTGGAATGAGGAATTAGATTTCTACCTTTACTTTGAGTATGCCCCAAAGTTTGAGCCCAACTAGCTATTGTAGGAACATGTACATATCAATAATTTGAGCTAGGATATGCACAATATCTATTCCATGTTCATTATCAAGCATTTTCCTCATGTTATCTATGACGAGAATTGTGGTACCAGCAATGTATTCAGAACTCACAATTTCTTTTAATTTATTTAAATCTTCATCCATTTTTTTAGCTCTTCTTGAGGGACATTAGCAAACATTGTGTCAACATGAGTCACATTGGTTGTTGGTAGCGTAGTCATGGGAAATGAGGTATCAAAGCTATGGTCCATAGTGGGTTGACTAGTATGAGCACTATGAGTGAAATAGTTTGAAAAAATCAAGATCCATGGCGAGTGTAGTAGCATAGGATGGCATAAGTATTGAACAATGTCTCACTATAGTATTTGCAATAGGACACCAAGTTGTGAAGCTCATACAAGTTTCACCAAACCAAGGTGTACCCAAAATGGAGAATAGGCACTAGATAAATGCAATCAAACACCCTACAATATGAATCACACAATACAAGTATGTAAAAAGAAAGCAATTTTCAGATTTTAAACATGATAATTTATTGATTATACTATGCAAGAACATGAAAATGATGTCTTTTAATGCCAAATTTGATTTTCAAGCAATGCACTCAATTTAACCAATTAAACCTAATGCAAACAATAAAAATAAATAAATTATTTTTTGAAATTGAAACCAATATTTAATAGCAAATCAAAGTGAAGCAAATAGAAGTAAATCACTGCCCAAAATTTTGAGAAAGCAACTGTATAGGGACTGATTACCCTAATGCAAATGAGTCTTAGCACAGGGTTTACAAAAATTTAAATTTGAATATGAGGTTCAATGCTAGGGTTTCCTATTTTAGACTATAAACTATGGTTTCTATAGACACATCAAATTGACATCATGCATATTTAACTAATCATATTTGCTCGTCAATTAAATAAACCAAGTTTAATTGATTAATCTCTAAGGATCGTCCATCTAAAATTAAATAAATTAACTTTATCCTATCACTATCCCCCTTAGCTAAATAAATCAAATATTTATTTAACTAAATATTTATCACCTTCCATCTCCCTTTGATTTGATTTAAATCCCTAAATCTAAGTCAAATGGGTCAAAAACATCTAACATCATCTTAATTAATCTAATCGATGATTAAATGCTAATCCTAATCACTTTTATTCTCTAGATTTTGCCACTTGCACATGAAATTGCATTTAATTGATTTATCAAAATCTTTATTTACTTTCAACTTGGCATAAAGGGAGAATATTCTCCAAGTTTGAATCTCCCCCCAATTTGGCATGTACATCCAACAAAGCAATTAATAAGCTCTTACATGTCCCTTGCACAAGTCAAACTCCGCATTTACTCTCAAATTCAAATTTTAAATCTCCCTCTCTTTGGCACATTGACCAAAATGTGCTCACTCCTCAACCACTCACAAGTTGACAAGTGGCCTCTTCTCATTGGCTTATCTTTAGTCCCACATCCTCCATGTTTTGCATTCTTTTATCACTTTTGGCCATAAATAGAGGTCCGCTCTATTGTTCAAATCCTTCACAATCTCATGCACAAATGCATCATTATCATTTTATTCCATATCATCTTCAAGGTAGTTTTATCATTTAGCTTAGCAAAGGATTGGGAAAGGGCTTCTTTCCATAGAAGCACCAATCCACTATGGGATAGGTTTGAGCATGCTTAGTCTTTTTGGTATTTTATCACTTTGTTTATTTAGCATGATTCAATATCTCATATGGATGCTTGATAATTTGCTATGTTTTAAAGTGCTAATGTGTGTGTTAGTTTTAGCCATTTGCAGATTTTCACCATCCACAGTTTCAGTGATTGATTTTTCCATATTTTGATGTCTAAATGCAAGTGAAATGAATGAAAAATGATGAAACATATGACACTTTTTGCAAGGAAATTTTGACTCAATTTATGAATGTGAATGATTGAAAATATACTAATATGCAAGTGCTCTGCAAAATCAATGTAATATGCATTTAAATTTTTAAATTTTGCAAATTTTAAAGGATGCAAAATGAAAACCTAAAACCCTAAATGAGATGCAAACTAATGCAATGCAATGTAAACTAATGAAAATCATAGATCTATGGTTTGAATGGACTCCAAATTCTAAATTTTTGACGTACAATATTGGGTTGACCAAAATGAAATGGGTGAATAAATGTGAGGTGATGTGATTTTTGAATGGGGGTATGCACCTACACTTTCCTTCCTTATTTCATTATAAAAAAGAGACCACCTAGGGAAATATTTACTTTAAACCCTTAGGTGAGTCAACCTTGATGGAGATCTTGTTGTTTTCCTTATGACTTAGGATGAGATAAATCAACCTGAAATACACTTTTGGGAGATGAATGAAAATAACCAAATGAATGCAATTATGCAATGTAACATATGAAACATCTAAATTAAACCTTAATCTAATAGAATTTATAAAGTTTCAGAAAATCTGAGAGGGTTATGATTTTATGCACCTATCACAAAAAGGCTATGTTGAGTGTCCTCTTGGGACACATTCGTCCAAGGGCGAAAGTGTCTTGCTACAGGGGTTCAAAATCTTACTTACATTCCTTTGCTCCTAGATCCACACTCCCAATTCCTCTAGGTTTCATAGTCATAAATTTGAAATTAAATTTTGAAAGTGAGTTTCTACAGCTTGATGATAATGTTGACAACTTTGTAATTTTGACAACTTTTGCAATTTTTCTCTTTCAAATGATAGATCTTCAATCCTTCTTCAACCTAAGATCTGTAAAACACATAAGAGGTAAAAACTATTTTTTTCCTTTGTGAATGGTGGTATTCCTTGGTCAAACTTTGTTTTGGTAATAAAACCTTGAAATGAAACAATGAAACATGAAAAAAAAATGAATAAAAAATTGCTATTTTGTAACTCACCAAACCCTTGAGTGAAATCATTTCAAAGGGCTGAAACTTAACACATCTCTCCAAGGTTTTGATCTTGCATGAAATTTCTTGATTGATGATGTGATCTTGATGCTTGAAATTTTGACTTGAATTCTTGAAACCTACATCACAATGTTAGATCCAAAAACATGCATGAATAAAGATAACTTTGAAATGATGCTTGATATCTTGAATGTTGCAACAAATGAATCATAAATCTGCTCTGGAAAACCTTTGACAATAATCTTATCTCTTTAATTTGATCTCTTTCTTTTTCTCATGAATTTCTAGGATTTGAATTGATAAAAGACCTTGTATTTATAGGTAATTTTCCAATTCCCAAAAACTAAAAATTACAAGCTGACATTTGAAATTTGAATTTGGATCATAAATAGGTTGTCAAAAACATATTAAAAAATTGAATTTAGCAACTTAAAGGGAACCCATTTTCCCAAGGGTGAATGGGTCTTGACCTAAATTACCAAGGCCTATTCAAATTTTGGGGTGTTAAAAATGATAATTGCATTAATTAAATCATGATTCGACTTTCATAAATTGTAATTAGTTAGGCTTGCAGATGCATAATTGGGCCAATTAGAAGCTTAATTAAGTCAAATTAATTGAGGTACCCAAACATAGTGTGAAATGTAAAGTATCACATCTTCCGACACAACAGTACCAAGATGATTTAGCAACATATTCTATGAAAGAAGAGGAACATTATCTACACATGGAAAGTATCTTTGCTATAGCTTTGAAATATTGGAGTTCATTGAATCCCAACAAGTGTTCTTTTGGAGTTACAAAAGGAAAATTATTAGGGCACACAATATCTAAGGAAGGTGTAGTAATTGATCCTGAAAGGGTAGCTACAATAGGTAAAATACCTCAACCTAAAAATGTTAAAGGGATTTAATGTTTCTTTGGACATGTCAACTTCTTGAGGATATTTGTTACAAACTTTGTAGATATTACTAGAACAATTTCAAGAACGTTGAAGAAAGGGGAGAGTGTGACATGGAATGATGAGCCAGTCAAAGCTTTCAAGTGCATTAATAAAGCAATCAAGGAGGCACCTATATTGAAGTCTCCTAATTTTTCAAAACTATTCTAGTTACTCTCTGTTGCCTCCTTTCACACAACTATTGTCATTCTCTTAGAAAGTAATAGTGAAGGATATTGAGAAACTCATTGGATTCTTTAGTATGTCTCTTCAAGATACTTACTTGAAATATGATATAATTGAGAAGGATGCTCATGGTCTAGTTAAGGATATGAAGAAATTTAGGTCTTATCTAGTAGGTGCAACAATTATTGCTTATGTTCCTACAATTGTTGTCAAGGATATTTTTACACAGCAAGAAGTGGTAGGTAGGAGGTACAAATGGATAAACAAAATTTAGGGGTTCAAAATTGACATCCAAATTACAAAGATGGTTAGAGGATAAGGGTTAGCTAAACTCATGATAGAGAAACTTGGAAGCCAACTACATCAACAATTTTGAAGAAAGTAAGATAAATCCTACTTGTGATATGGAAACATCTAATTGGTATAGAGATATTGTATACTATTTGCAACACATGTTATGTCTAGGAAATATGACAGATAACCATAAAATGAAATTGAAGCTTCAAGCCATAAAGTATGCAATCATTGATAATGAGCTATGGTGGAGAAACCTAGATGGAATATTGTTGAAATGTGTCAACAAGGAACAAGCATCAAAAATATTGAATGAAATGTATAGTGGTGTATGTGGAGGACACCACATGGCTCAAACCACTCCATACAAAGTCTTAAGGGCTAGATTTTGGTGGACTATAGTCTTCAAGGATGTACATAATCTGGTCAGGACTTGTGATTCTTGCCAAAGATTCTCAAGTTAAATTTTTTGGGTAATTAACCTCTTAGGCTAATCATAGTATAGGCCCCGTTTAAGTAGTGGGGAATTGATTTTATAGGAGAAATAAGTAAGAATACTAGTGGAGGGAATTTTTGGATCTAGTTGCAATAGATTATTTACCTTGGAGTGGATTGAATATATTCCTACAAGAAAAGCTACTAGCAAGGTTGTAATTGATTTCCTGATGAACAATATCTTAACCAAGTTTGGAGTACTGGAGAGGATTATTTCTGAAAATGCTACGTTCTTCAAGTTTGATGAGCTTAGTAGTTTTTGCAACCAATATGGGATGCCAATCTAATATTCCTCCCCATATCATCCTCAAGGAAATGGAAAAGCTGAGTCCAATAACAAAATCTTGATGAAAATTATAAAGAGGGTGATTGAAAAAATAAGAGAGCATGGGATTCCAAATCTAAGCTAGCTCTTTGGGCTGATAGAGTGACTGTAAAGAAAGTAATATGATAGTCACCTTTTTACCTAGTCCATGGTATTTCTCGAGGCATATGCAAAATATCCCCTCTGAGATTTCTCAAATCTTTTTGGATCCCACCATCCAAGCTGCCTTAGTGCAGGTCCTCACCAAAGCTACACCCTTGCAACCTCCAACGGGACCACCAGCAATGGAGGCCACAATGCTAATCTCAAAAAAATGGGAAAAGCGAGAGTTGGATACTTCAAAGGCAGTGGAGGAAGAAGCCGATGAGTACCACGAACACCCAGAGTATGAACACCAGAAAATTGATAGGGTGGTCAGTGAAGAAGAAGAAATGGAATCTTCTAAAAGTGGAGACAAAGAGGAGGGTATAGGTGGTAGAACTATTGTACAAACCTTTGATGATGATTTCGAGGAGGAAATGGCCCGACAATTGAGGGGAGATAAAGAAGAGGCAGAAAGGTCACCTCCTGGAGAAGAAAGGCAAGAAGATGACAAGGCAACAAAAAATGTAGAACTCCCTATAGGGGAACATCAGAAGAATGTATCACCTCATTATAGAGAAGAAAAAAGTGTGGAAGAAGACAAACCTAAGGGTGAGGTTCTAGCTGACAAAAATCTCAAAATTAAGTAGCCTGAGGAGCACGAGCATAAGAGTGAACAAGATGAAGAAAAGAAAGGGAAGGAGGCTGAGAAAGAGGAAAGTCCTTGGGAGAAATTGCCTACTAAGCTTCCCATCAAGCACCTTTTGTTCATCCAATACTCTAATGAGGAAGAAGGAGACAACACTAGAATGGAAGAAGGGCTCCTGCAGGTAGACAAATAGAGATCCAAAAAAAGGAAGGTGAGGATGATCGTGAATCACCCAAGGGAAAAGCCGCTATGCTTGAATGGCTAGAGAGGCAACTTGAAAAGATAACTCCTACGCCAAAGGATCCAAGAGCAAGACTGGAGGCTATCTTAGCCTGAGCGCAGATCACAACCAAAAAAGAGAAGAAGCCTAAAATTAGATCTAAGGTAACAATGGACACTTCTGGGTCCTGAACTGTGCAAGTAGCCATGTCGATGGCAGGCAAGGAAAGAGTAAGCTATAATATCTCCACCATTGATTTAGGAACTAGGTATGTGCAGGATCATGATGGGCCAAAAAGTGGCAATATGATGGGTATGTGCCAGCTGATGACTTTTTTTTACCCAAAATTGATAAAACGAAAAGGGTTTTTAAAGGAGATTCTTAGCTTTCCACCAATATAAATTATGCTTTACTTTGAATTTAATAAGTAATTATTATTAATTTTTATTTCAAATTACGACTAAAGTCATGATTGATAGACTGATTGAAAAACATCTATAGTTTTCAAACAGTTTCACATTTTGAATCCAAAACATGCATCACATTCTATGCTTTGTATACTATAAGATTAAAAAAAGAAAATTTGAATTTCATGAAGTTTTGACCAAGTTAAGGTGGTCAGACATACGAGTTTTTTATATTTTTTAAAAGTTGTAATAAAAAATTCATAATTAATTATTTACTTGGAAAAAAATTACAAAAAAATATGCATCACATCGAGACATGAGTCCTCTACTTATATCTGAAATATTATAAAAAAATATTATCATTTTATTGTGGTTAGGGTTGTCAAACATACACCTTCTTCTTATTTTTTCCCTGAAATTTAAGTACTACTATATTGAAATTTCAAATTTTCACCAAATAGATTTTTTTTTTTTAAAGAGACCTAGTAGTTTAGAAAATACATTCAATTTTCTACAAATTCTATTCTTACATATTTTTGAAATAATATAGATAACTTATTCAAATTTTAACGTCAAGTTTTCTAACTCTAATTTTTCTAATTTTTTTGCCACTTAAGGGCCTATTTTTTCCATGATGATCCTGCACATACCCAACTGCTACTAGAGAGCAAGAGGTAGAGTTCCTCGAGGAGTCTATGGCTATGGTGGTGCATCTAATACAATAGGATATAGTCTCAAAGAATGAGCTTAAAGCATAGGTAGCTGATTTGATAGCTTACATCCAGCAATGGTCTTGAGCTGAAGAAATGCCTACCACATATGCAACTCCCTCGCAACTACTGTCCAAGGAACAAATTGATAAGCTGGAGAAGAGAAAGAATTTGGACAAGACTACAGAAAGCTGGTTCTGACAAGTTCTATATGTCAAAAATATGGGTATTAGTCAGGCTCTTCAGACAACCAACAAGTTCCTAGACTTGCAACAATCCCTTGAGAGCACAAGAAGGCTCTACTCTGACTTCCCAACAAGGTATGAGTCCACCTATCCATAGATCAAGGCTATCCTCAAGTTGCCAAGTGCGACATGGGAAAAGGAACTCGCCTTCAAAAGGGACGATCACTGGCTGATGGATGTTTGGAGGTGGGACTTTGAGAACCGAAAAGAAAGATTGGAGCAAGTGATTGACAAAGTAGATCCAGATATTGAGTGGGTCAAAGAGATCAGAGCAGATTGCATTTGATATTTGAAGCTAATGACAGGCTATGAGATTCCCTTCGTACAAATGGACATAGATAAAATAAGGCCTCATTTTCAAAAAGAGATGGAGGACGGGATGTCAGATGAGATAACCACGAATTTCATGATTTTTTCCGCCCGATCCTTCACCCAGTCAGAGCTGTTCCAGGACCACGTTGCCAAGTATGATGAAGACTAGAAAAGGCTTGAGGACAACTCCAAGGAGTGGAGTTATCAAGTATTGTGGTCCGAGTTCATAGAGATCGACAAACTCCAACCGGTAATTTTGAAGTTCATGGACTATGCAGCTTTGAAGAAATAGGAAGGAAACCCTATTATTAGTGAAGAGATTCTAAAGGAATAGCTACAACAAAAGGGAAATTAGCAATAATACAAAAGGCTACAGTGTTGTCACTAGAGGAAAAAATTGTATTTTAAATTGTAATATATTGGGGGGTAGGTAGAACCCCAGTTTATAGTGAATCTAGGCCACTCAATAAGTTTAAATCTTGGCCATTCGTTCTACTTTTTGGGAACTATAAATGGGGGGTCTCCTCTCATTTTCAAGGGAGAGTTGAGTTGTTGTAAAGACATGCTGCAAAAATTTCTAATGAAAATATATTGACTTAGTGCATTTTCTGAGTTCTTTGCATGTTTCATGATTCAATCTCCCATTGTTAGATGTTTTATTTAGATTTACACTGAGTTGTTCTATTTAACTTTAAATTGTTTAGATAGGTTTTGGTAATGGTGTTTTGTGATTGTAGAAATTTATGCTTTGTTGATGCCTTCCAGCCCATACTTTTTTCTATTTGCTGCTGGTAAATGGTCTTGTACAGTTAGTCTGGGCTGAAACTTGAAGCTGCTTTTAAAATTTTATCTTTATTCATGCATGTATGTGGTGAATGAATGATAAAATATCTATAGACCTTTGAAGATGGCACAGATTTCATGAGTTTCTTAGTTAAGTGGAACCTTGTTTGAAGGAAGTTGTCCATAGCAGAACCTCCATGATCACTGTTCATCGTTAGTTGCAGATCCAGGAACCTTATCTCTTCCCTGCTCTTTTTTCCTTTTTTTTAGAAACAACCTGTGCTAAGGTTCATTGCACATTGTAAAGCCAAAACTTAAGGAAAAAATTAAAGTTTTAGATTGTTGTTCGAACCTACAACAAAGTGTACCTTAACTCCCATCTCAAAAACTTCAGATTTTAAGTTCCACCTCGCATCCAACTATGTAAGTCTGCCTTGTGATTACCAGCAAAATCACATCAAACATCAATTGAGGAATTCTATGCGAGTCAAGACCTGACACCCAAGAGACCTTGGGGTGATTTTCAACAACCTATTGTTGGAAGTCTCCTTTCAAGAGAGGTAATGCACCTACACATTGCTTGTGTTGAGAAAGTGTGCAAAAACACCCATCAACAAGCCCTATGGAAGAGTACCAAACACAACTTTGTCATAAATACTATAACCGACAACAAACAACTTCTACTACTTCAAAACCCATTATTTTGGAAAACCCAATATTTTTTAAGCCAAACATTTTAGTGAGATTCAATAAATTTGTAAAGCCAATGCTAGTCTAAGTTTGAGTCAATGTATTTCATAAATGGATGTGATTGTCGAAGGTGGCATTGGGTGAGCTACAACACCTATTCCCTAGCCTATTTGGCTTATGCCCTGTGCTTTGGGGTTTGAATCGACTGCGGGGTGGTCCTTTTCATTGTTTCTTCCATGTTTTTTTCCTTTTGTCAGGTTTGGGTGCACAATATTATGTTGTTTCTTGTTGGTCTTTGTGTTGGGTTGGCATTTTTTTGCTCACAGCTAGCAGATGATGGAGTTTGGTGTGGTTCGAAGTCACCGATTTCCTTTTTTTTTTGTTGTTTCATTGAAGAAAGCATTGGGTCAGGTGCCAAGGGTCGATGGTGTTGTGGTCTCGATGTTGGTGTTTAGGGGTTCTGATTGGGGTTTTCCTAGTTTGGTGTAGATCATGTGAGTGTGGGAGGGTTGTGGAGGAATGGCGGAGGTCTCCAATAGTTTGGTGGTTGTTGGAGAAATTTAGTCTTAGGGTCCTTCTTTGGGCATGCATGTTCTAATGTCGAATTCTTCTTTTGTGGGTGAGAGCTCCAAACTCCAAAAAGTGAATGCATGTCTGTCGTGGAGTCAAGATTGTTTGATTCTGGTAATTTCCCCTAAATCCATGATGAAAGATATTTCTTATTGGAGCCAACATGTTTTTATTTACAAGTTCCTTGGAATCCATATCTCTCTCTCAGCATTGGAGTATTGGATTTTCCACACCTGGCAAGTTGAGGGAAATTTCAAAATTCTGGTGGTTGCAAATGGTTATTTCATGGTTGTTTTTTCTTGCATCTCGAATTAGAATCAAGTTTTTGAGGGAGGGCCCCATTTTTATAATCATGTTGGTATGTTCATTAAGCACTGACATGGTGGATTTAATTCTATAGAAGCATTGTCATCAAGTGTTCCTTCTGGGTTCAGTTGCCAATGTCCTCAAGTTAACAAATTAGTCGGGGTTTCTTCTCCTCCTACTTCAGGGCCTGGGATGGAGAAGGAGGATAGAGGTAAATCTCCTATGACAGATGGGGCACCTGATAAGGATGGTTTTATTCCTATCAAGCTTTGGGCTAAAGGGAGAGGTCAAAAGCAACCCTTTAAGGATAGGCAGAGTGAGGCGGGTTTTAACCATTTTGAGGTCTTGGATAATTTGGCCTTGGAGGAGGGGATTCCTGTAGAGGTTTCTTCTAAGGCTAATGCTATGGGTTCTGATATGGTACTGGAGCAGGCAGTTGTTGTTAGGGATAAGCCTTAGGTGTAGGGACAGGCCTTGTTTGGAAATTCTGGTGACTCTGAAGGGTTGTAGGATGATATTGTTTTAGCGGATTTGGCTAAGGAGGTTTTGACTTCAAGTAAAGGAAGGGGGTCCTCTTAGGCTTTGGGTGTGCAACAATGCCCCCTTAAGAAAGGTCATTTTGATAATTCCTCTAAAGCTGACCGTAAGAAGGATATGGAGAAGATTAAATCTATTAGGGGTCTATTGGTGGAATCTAGGTCTATTAAACCCATAGATGCTCACTTCTCCCAACCTCCTCCATGATTATTCTTACCTAGAATGTAAGGGGGTTGAATAACACCTCTTGTCAAAAGGCTATTCATGATTTGGTTGTTGTTCATTTTCCTAACCTATTTTGTGTTCAGGAGACTAAACTTTTTGTTGATATCATGATTCAACATGCTCCTCATATTTGGTGTTCTAGTCAGTGTCAATGTATTGTCTCTTAGGGTAGCTCTGGGGGTTTGGCTCTTTTTTGGGATCCACGTAAGGTAGTTCCTCTTGGGTGGATATTTAGACATTCTTCTATCTCCATGGTTGCTTTTATTTTGGAATATGGTGAGACTATTTTAGTTACTAATGATTATGCTCCAATTGATATCCATGGTAAAATTCAGCTTTTGGCTCATATAAGGTATGTATGCTCATGTGCTCCATATTTTCCTTAGGTCTTAGTGGGTGATTTCAATTATGTGTTGAGTTTGGAGGCTCAGAAAAGAGGGCGTCAGCTAGGCTTGGACCTACTTCTGATCTCTTTCGGGTAAATGTGGATTCTCTTGCTTTAGTTGATGTGAAACCTTCTAATGGGATTTTCACTTCGAATAATCGATGGAGTGGGTAGGTTGCAATCTCTAAAAATTTAGATAGATTTCTTGTCTCCAGCTTTTGGGTGGGTGGTTGCTTCGTCACTTGCTCTAAAATTATTGACTGGAGGGGTTCATATCATTGGCCAATTCAATTTTTAGCCTTATCTTTTACCATTCCAAAGAATCCTCCTTTTAAATTTTAGCTTATGTGGCTTCGGGATTCTTCCCTGCATGATCTTGTTGCCTAGTGGTGGAGAGATGGGGCCCCTACTTATGGTACCGCTATGTTCTCTTTTGTTAAGAAGCTGCAATATGTTGAGTTTCATCTTAAGAGATGGAATAGGATGTGTTTTGGTAACCTTCGAGCTAAGAAAAGGGAAGCTCAAGCATGCCTTGATGTGATTACTCACCAAGTTTGGGACTTGGGATTTTCAGATGCTCTCTGAAAAGTTGAATCCTAGGCTATGAGAAATGTAGAAGAGTGGGAGATTCGAGAGGAAATTTTTTGGAAAAAAAAGGCTCGGTTGATTGGCTTCAGGAAGGGGATATGAATACTACCTTCTTCCATCATTTTGTGCAGGCTCGTCGCAATAAGAGTTATATTTCTTCTCTTGTTAATTATGAGGTATCACAATTTCTTCTCTGCACACTTTGTCAAGAGAGGCTCAATAGTTTTACTCTGCTCTTTTTACGGAAGATTTTCCTTTGGCTGAGGTTGATGAGAATATGGTCCTTGCTTGCATTCCTTCTTTGATTTCCAATGAGATGAATGATTCTCTCGTTTAACCAATTTTTATTCTGAAGTGGAGAAAGTTGTGTTTGGGTTGAACAAGGGTAAAGCTCTTGGTCCTGATGGGTTCCTAGTTGAATTTTTCTAGGATTTTTGGGGTATTATTAATCTAGATTTGTTAGAGGTTGTTTGGGAATCTCTCCATAGTAAACAGATGCTTCAAGCTTTGAATGCTACTTTTTTGGTTCTCATTCCTAAAAAGGAAGGCACTGATAGGCTTGAATTCTTCAGGACTAGTTTTCTCCTTGTAATGTGGTGTACAAGATTATTACTAAATTGATTTTTGAGAGGCTCAAATCGTGTCCTCCTCTTGTCATTTCTAAGAGGCAAGGTGGTTTTGTGGCTGGCTGTCAAATTCTAGATGGAGTGGTGGTGGCCTCGGAAGTCATTCATTCTATGGCAACTTCAAAGGAGAAATCTATGTTCATTAAGTTGGACATGGCTAAGGCTTATGATAGAGTGAAGTGGCATTTTCTTTAGAAGATTCTTTTAGTCTTTGGTTTTTGTCTTGATTGGGTGAGTTGGGTTATGAGTTGTGTTACTTCTTCTTCCTTTTTGGTTATTGTGAATGGAGAACCTTAAGAGCTTTTTGGCGCCTCCAAGGGCCTTCACCAAGGGGACCCACTTTCTCCCTATTTGTTTATTATTATGGTTGAGGGGTTGGGCCAGTTTTTTAAGCCTCGAGTTTCTCAAGGTTTAATTCATGGGTGGTAGTGGGGCAATGGTTTACCAATGCTTTCTCATCTCTAGTTTGTGGATGATACATCTCTTATGGGGTTAGCTCCTCTTAGGGAAGCTGAATCTTTTTGGCAAGCTTTGGATACTTACCTAGCTACTTTGGGATAGAAAGTCAATGAGCATAAGTCTTCTATTTTCTTTTTTAATACTTCCCAGGTTATTGAAAGGTGAATTGCAACTATTTTAAGGTTTTAGATTGTGTCTCTTCCTTTTGTCTACCTAGGCATTCCTCTTATTGTGGGTAGGCAACCTAGGTCCTCCTAGTAGAAGTTGCAAGTGATAAGTTGTGGGGGAAGGTCACTCATTGGACTCATCGATGGTTATCTAGAGTTGCTCGAGTGACCCTTCTTAAGTCTGTTATCCAGGCTCTTCCTATTTATAGGTGCTTTGTTCAGGCTAGTCCTATGTATTTCCTTAAGGAATTTGATGCACTCTCATGACAATTTCTTTGGAGTGGTAATTTGTTGTCTGCTAAGTGGAGCCTTGTTAAGTGGGAAACTATGTGTAGGCCGAAGAAACAGGGTGGTCTTGGTTTACGCTCTGCTATTTTGAATGGGAAAGCTCTTGCTGGTAAGCTTTATTGGCATTGGTGTATCAGTCAACATTAACTTTGGGCCCGTATTCTCAATCATAAGTATCTTAAGGGCACCAATTCTTTTGATGTTCCTCGCTTTCCTTTGGAGGGAAGGGGTTTTATGATTTGGCACACTCTGAAAGTGGGGGCTCAGTTCGTTAAGAGTGGGATCTTTTGGATCTATCATTTGGGGTCTCAGGCACTTTTTTGGTTGGATTCTTGGGATGGGAACCCTCCTGTCCTTTCTACTTATCCTCACCTCTAGTCTTTGTGTGATAATTTTACTATTGCTGGTTGGGACATAGTTGATCATTATAAGGTTGCTCAACATTGTGGATCGGTTGTTACTTTTCAATGGAAGCACTCTTCTGATTGACCTCTAGGGGGGTATGAAGTGGATAGGAGTGCGCTGGCTTCTATTCTTGCTTCTCATAAATGTAATGCTTTGGGGGGGCAGGATGTTTTGGCTTGGGCTAGTAGTGATTTGTCTAGGAAGTACTCTGTATTTGTTGGGTATGGGCAACTTGGTAGGTAGATGTTTGGAGACATTGAGGTCCCTTGGTGGAAACAAGTATTACACTCGTCTTCGTGGCCCACATGTAACTTCTTCATGTGGTTAGTGGTTCACAATAGGTGTCTTACTTGGGATAATTTGTGCAAATGTGGTTTTCAGGGCCCCTCAATGTGTGTGTTGTGCTGTAATTATGAGGTGAGTGTTTCACATCTCTTCTTCTACTGCTCCTTTGTTAGGGAGATTTGGCACTTATGGTGGGGTGTGTGGAACATGTCTTGTTGGCATGTCTCATCTTTGGCTGAGTTTTTTGACTGGTGGGGCAAGGCACATGTTTCTTCTTCTTTTCTTCAAGTTGCTTGAGCTCTTGTCCCCTCCTTTATTATTTGGCACATATGGCTAGAAAAGAATTGTAGGATTTTTTTAGGATGTGATGATGGTGGCCCATTTTCTGTGGTGGAAAATTCTTCATTATTTAAGAGAAACTATTGCGGTAGAATGTGATTTGATGAAAGCAATGGATCCTCATGATGTTGTTTTGTGCAATCGTCTTCATCTTCCTCCTCAGCAAGGACAGTTCATACGAAGTCGTGGTAGACATCCTTGTCAGAAGATAAATAGGAAGGGAAGCTAGTCTCCTCCTCCTCAGGGAGTGTTGAAAATCAACACGGATGGGTCTTCTCGGGGAAACCCTGGTCATGCTAGCATTGGTGGAGTTGGTTGGGATAGTTTTGGGACTTTTCATTTTATCTTTTTTGTTTAAAAGGGTTTTCATACTAACTAAATGGAAGCTCTTGTCATTATATACTCTGTGATGCGTGGCTGTTAGTTTGGGTAGAGAAGGATCATACGTGAGTTTGACTCCCAAGTGGTGGTGAATATGTTGAATAGGCGGGATTTAGAGGATGTTAGTTAGCATTTAGCTTTGGTTGTTAAGAAAATTCTTACTATTTGTGCTTCTCTGGAGTCGATTAGTTTCAATCATATTCCTAGAGAATGGATCACTGTTGCAGATTGTTTGTTCAAGTGGGCCTTGATCATATGGAAAATTGGAACATTGTGGATAGGGGCCAATTACCCCTAAATTATTCTCATGATCTGGGTCCAACTTAGTTGAGTTTGACAGGGCTATGTAAAGCCTTGCGTTGTTCTTCTTGTTGTTTTAATAAATTTTTACCCCTCTTTTAGTTTAATAAATACTATAACCAAGTAGATGTATGGATGAATTTGATAAGTGCAAGGATAAGGGAAAAAAATGAATATGATCATATAAAGATAGGATGATGACTATATGGAGATACTGTGTCATAAATGTGGAGATATTTTTGTATGTAGATAAAGTAAGAGTTAAGTGTGGAAAAAATATAGATAGAGATATACTATTTCTAGAAGAATAGACCAATTTACACCATTTATTAATAGGTACTTATATCATATCATTTTTCAAAATAAATATGCAATTAAACAAATATAAAATAAATATAAAATTTTCGTCATTATAATGAATAAAATTTCCACAAAATTTCACCATTACAATTATAAAATAGTCTCAAATAAATTTTGAATTACATACCTTCTCTCACTCTAATTTTTATCCCCACTATTTGACAACACACTCTCTGCAACAAAATCACCTCTCTATAGATGAATTGCATATATTGAAGATCATTTTTCATATATTTTGTGGGATTTGAAAAAATATTAAAGACTTTAAAAGTGATGATGTTTTAGTACAATGTTGAATAGAACATTGTATAAAGAGAAGAAAAATATTTTCTTTTATAAAATAGTTTCAATTTTAAAAAAAAAACTGAGTTTCTTTTTTAAATTTTGAGTTTTTATTATCAGTTATTAAGTCGCTGCAAGAAGAGCTGGAAAAGAAAATAACATTATCTCAATCTGAAATAACCTGCTCTCACATTGTTATTAAGATCCCAAAGTATAGTAAAAAAAAAAAAAAAAACATATCCTTATAATAACATAAAAGAAATTAGAAATTTACAAAAATCAATAAATTGGATTATAAATTTGAATTATATTCATTAATTTGAATAGCTCTCAAATATTTCTAAATAACTAGAAATTTTCTAATAAAATTTATATAATATTTATAAACAACAGTAAATTAATAGTTATATTTATTGATTTGAATAGCTCTCAAATATTTATAAATAACTAAAAATCGTCTAATAAAATTTATATAATATTGATAAACAACAGTAAATTAATAGTTTGAAATATTAGAACACACAGATCTTCTTGATTGAAAAAATAAATCCAATAAAATAATATTGACACCCACAGACAAAAGACAAGAAATACAATAGAACATCAGATCTCTGAAAATCTAAGGGCATGGACAAAAGCTTAGTGGCATAGATAGACAGTTTCTCACATTTAACTCAAATATAATTCCCCCAAAAAAAATCACTTATCATACAGACACGGCTCAAGACTGCAGTTTAAATTTTTCAATTTCTTTTTCACATATTAATTCCTCCACTTACAATTATACACTCTCTTTTTTTTTCCTATATTGAGAAAATGCATAATATAAAGTATATAATGCAGAAAAAACTACAAAGAAAAACTAGACCTCCAGAGACCATGAAACAGCAGAGACACCCTGTGATAATAGCAGCCAAAAATACACCAACTGCCACCTACATATCAAGCCTTTTACAACATCAAATAGAAGATATTACATTTGCAATCAAGGCATTAGCAAAAATTTGAACTGTTCTCAGCAGAAAGATATCAGCATGTGCTTCAACATGGACAGTGAAAACTGTGCTCACATGCAAACCGCATCTTTTATGTGCCTAAGTTTGACAACATTCCAAGGAACAGCAGATGCCTGTCTTGCAACTTTCCATGTGAGTGTCATCCACATTTCCCCCAGCTGACTGTGGATTTCCATCGTCCTCAATTTGAAAGCAGACTATGGAAGAGCATCCTCTGCAATACTCTGTAGAAGAGTACCAAACGAAACTTTGTCATAAACATAATGTAGCAGTCTCCCAGCTATGCATGTGAGTAAAGAAGTAAATGGTAAGTAACCATCTGTTTCTGGCAGAGACTTCAGAAGATATAATTAACATGGCGAACTGTAGGAAAGGACAAGAAGCTGCACAAGAGGCGCCAACAACGATCCCAAGCAGTTGATTACACA
>VDFB02075321.1:272229754-272336434 GCA_007258455.2 Sequoia sempervirens
ATTAACCTAATTGTGCTTTAGCTTTGGTCTTTGTAAAGTGTTGTACACATTCATATTGAATCTAGGGCCCTTTTGTAATAAAATGTACCTAAATTATACCCTATTTAAGGTGTTGTAAAGTGTTGTAACACACTTTCACAATTATCTAGGGTCCTCTTAATTAATTGTGGTTAATTAGAGTTAATTGACCCCTTTAATTCAAATTTAAGCCTTATTTATGACACCTTATGAGGATCCATGGTGAGACCCAACATTTAAATTGCATAACATTTAATTGGGAAAAATCAAGGTATGAGAAATTGGTACTAGGACCCATTCGACCTAGGTGGCAAAGGGGTCCTCCCTCTATAGGACCCCCTTTTTTTGCAGATTCTACATGGTTTTTGGTCTTATTTCACTCCCCCTGAGGCATGGTTTTAGAAAGTTGTGCTAGGACGCATTCACCTTTAGTGGCGAATGGGTCCTCCCTTAATAGGACCCCTCTTTTTGAACTTAATTGTGGCAGGATTTTTATGATTTTAATACCCAGATTTGAGGTCGAATTGAATTATTTGAATTTTGAGGTTAATCTCTAGATTTAGTATAAATAAGGGGTTAATTCACCTAGCAACTTTGAGAGAGTATTCTTATAGCAAGTTAGAGTTTACAAGAGAATTTGAAAGGCATTTCAAGGTAAACAATAATGTTTTTTTAATATTATTTTGACGTCCGATACGGTCTGGGTATGGGCACAAAAAATTTGCAATTTTTCACAGTATCAGAAATAGGTCAAATTATATATCAATTTTCGTCTCTCAGCCAACCCGGATCCAACCGTGAGGTCTATTTTAGGCCAAAAGATCATCTGTGAAAGCTCACCCCCAAAACCCTCATTTGAATACAAAACCAAGAAACCTATTTCACCCAAAATTTCTCACATCTCAGATTCACAAACAACCCATTTAATCAGCAAACCCAAAACCTTTAGATCTGCAATAAACAACCTGCAAAACCTTCATATCCTGCCATGTCTTTGATTCTCACATGCAATGCATAGATTCAAACTTAAACAAGATTTTTCTCATCCAAGGGTTATACAACCACAACCAAAGCTCTGATACCACTGGTTGGAAACTTGCAGTCAATTAAAGACAATTTCCACATAACCCATAAAGAAATCTATGCATTTAAGTATTCAAAATCCACATGCAAGAGAATAGACAACATACCCATGAAAATATGACACAAGATATACCCTGGGAAAACCCTCAAGAGGGAAAAAACCCATCCTCCAAAATCATCTATCTCTCATGTATTATTCAACAAAAAGATTACAATACATCTTCTGAGTCTCCACGAACACCATTGAAGCAACAAGCTCTCTCCAAGCAATCCATGCGAATAAGCATGCAGCCACACATCCTGTGCCATGCTTCAAACCCTCACAAATGCTAACCAGAGCTAATCATGCAAAATTGCATCATCCCATCTAACTACCTTTGTGGTTGCTTTTATAGAAGCAAGCTCCCACAAAACCACTAAGTGGTATTGCACAAAACTATGTAACAATAACTATGAGATTACAAACCATTTCCCTTTATTTAATATTGGATGCTTTATTTATTATTTTCCAATATTAAATAATTACATTTTATCAACTTAACTTATGTGCCAATGCTACATGCAACATTAAGTGGCCTCAAGAATAATTACATTAAATACATAATGCAAGGTGTACAACACACCTTTTCCCAACAAACTCGAAGGGTTCCATTTCTCTTGCAACTATAAAGCAAGAGGCCCCCATCTCCAGCTCTGAGAAACCATTTTGAATAATTGCATCTCCACTCATCACTAAATATCTTCTTGAACCTTAGCCTTCTATTGACATCAAAGAGTGCAAACCCATTAGAAGACTCACTTGTTACATCATAGTGATCCATGACCAGCCACATTTGCATGTTACTCTGCTCCCACAGATTGTGAAAGTGAGCAGATCTAGAAATAATAGCCTGCCATGAAGAACAAATGATTTGAAATTGAAACAGAATATGAAGAGGAAGTTTACAAAATATTATGTACAAGATGTCCTCTGGAATATCATGTATCAACATTGATTCCTCCATGCCATATACTTCTTTGTTTGAGCCATCCTCTGTGCAGGATGAAATATCACCTTTCTTCTCTACATCTTTGGCCTCATCCATGCCATATAAATACATACTTGATCCATCCGCTATGCATGAGCCACTCGATGCAGAATCAATAAATTTACCCTTGCCATATGTATCTTTGTTTGAGCCATCCTCTCTCCATGGCTCAAATCCAAGTGTGAGCCAGTTGGTGTAACGCTGCTTAAATTCCCCTTCTTTATCTTCACTCATAATACTATTCCAACTGGTTCTCATTCTCTTAATACCATGGATGAATCTGGAATTGTCGGATTCTCTCTTGGAAGCTATCATCTCTGTGTGAGGTGCCTCCAACAAACCCCTGTGGTTAAATAGACTTATAAGAAAATTTTGAGCTATTTCCTATAAACTTCGGCAATATGGAAATTTTGGATGAACCAAGCCATTTGGGAGGCTTCCATTGCTCCGTGCAAGTTATTTTTGGAGCCTCCCATTATTTTCAACCAAAGTTTGAATTTGTCATGAGAATTTGGTTTTGGACAATCTGTAGAGTATCATCAGATGAGTAAGCACCTATCTTCACGCATAGTTCCCAGCATTCGGTATTCCACGGTAAGCTACTTTTCCAGTTAAAATGCAGTTATTCGAGATAAGAAGTGGGTTTTATGGGGAGAAATTTAGGTAGTATAGTGTATGTACTAAATTTATTATTTAATTTTTATTATATATATTAAATTTAGTATTTAATTTTTAATTATAAATAAATTTTAAAATAAAATTTTAGAATAATTTTATATTTAAAATTTATATTTATAGATTATATTGATTATAAGTATTAATATATATTTGTTTAGATATGGTTATAGTAAATAATTTATATACATATTTTTTCTTATCAAATATGATGCATTTCATCTCTATAAAGTTAAGATTTGAGTAATAAATAAATATATAATAATACGATGATCTTATTCTCACATTAATATTTATGCTTTTTATAATATATATATTTTTAATTTTTATATGCTCAAAACTTTTTGATTTAGAATTATTGATGAATTTATTTTATACTCTCATGTATTAACTTTTGAACTCTACTCAATTAAGTCAAAATTTTAGAATTTAGTGTAGCTCAACACAATAGTTGTAACATAATGTACTATAATCGTACGATCTGATGGAATGTTTGTACGCTTATACTTCTCTCATAGTCACGTGTTGAATTTTGAACTCCATTCGATTATAAATCATACAGTTAAACTCCTGGTGTGATCTCATTTACTAATTTTTGAGCTCTATTTAATTAATCATATGTAAAGAGTACAATGTAATTTGATGGAATTCTTGTAACCCCATACTTCTCTCATAGTCATGTGTTAAATAAATTTTGAAAGACTACAATAACATTCAATACATTAGCATGTAATTTGATGAAATATTTGTAGCCGTATACTTCCCTCATAGTCCCATATTAAATCAAGTTCAAAAGACTACATTAGTAGTATTTTTGAAATCTTGAGATACTCAAAATACTGGCCTAATTTTTGAGCTCTATTCAATTAAAGCAATCTACACAATATAGTGTATTTCAATACAATATTTATAAATATTGAACTAATAGAATTTTAAGTTCTATTTAAAGTTATTTTGCTTTAGATCAATTTTTCTTTATTATAATTGAAGATGGATTTTAATTTTGAATAATAATATCATAAATCATAAATCATAGAAACTATTTCAAAATTCACCCATGACAAATTCACCACAAGTAAAATTCACCGCCAGCAATTCACCGCGGCGAAAATTAATTTGATTTAATGTTGTGAAAGACCATTGATTAAGTTCAGGTTGAAGATGAATATGATAGCTACAAGTATGATGATGAGGATGAATTTATATTAGATTTGATGCCCCAGGTTCCATCTCTTTGATTAAATAGAATTAAAATTACATTGTAAGAAAAATCTTGAGCTATTAATAGAAAGTATGGGCCAACCAAGACATTTTGTAACCTTGCATTGATGTCATTTTGAGTAATAAACAAATATATAATAATACAATGATCTTATTCTCACATTAATATTTATGCTTTTTATAATATATATTTTTTAAATTTTTATATACTCAAAAATTCTTGATTTAGAATTATTGATGAACTTATTTTATACTCTCATGTATTAACTTTTGAACTCTACTCAACTAAGTCAAAATTTTAGAATTTAGTGTAGCTCAACACAATAGTTGTATCATAATGTACTTAATCGTACAGTTAAACTCCTCGTGTGATATCAAGAATATAATGTAATTTGATGGAATGTTTGTACCCTTATACTTCTCTCATAGTCACGTGTTAAATTTTGAACTCCATTCAATTATAAATCATACAGTTAAACTCTTGGTGTGATCTCATTTATTATTTTTTGAGCTCTATTTAATTAATCAAATGGAAAGAATATAATGTAATTTCATGGAATGTTTGTACCCCTATACTTCTCTCATAGTCAGCTGTTAAATCAAATTTGAAAGACTAGAGTAACATTCAATACATTAGCATGTAATTTGATGAAATATTTGTAGCCCTATACTTCTCTCATAGTCACGTATTAAATCAAATTCAAAAGACTACATTAGTAGTATTGTTTAAGTCTTGAGATACTCAAAATACTGGCCTTTAAATTTTTGAGCTCTATTCAATTAAAGTAATCTACACAACATAGTGTATTTCAATACAATATTTAGAAATATTGTTAATAGTATTTTAAGTTCTATTTAAAGTTATTTTTCTTTATATCAAATTTTCTTTATTATAATTTTTGATGTATTTTAATTTTGAATAATAATATCATAAATCATAGAAACTATTTCAAAATTTACGGCCATGACAAACTCACTGCCGCCAAAATTAATTGCATTAAAATTAATTTGATTTAATTCCGTAAAAGACCATTGATTGAGTTGAGGTTGAAGATGAATATGCGACTACAAGTATGATGACGAGGATGAATTTATATTAGATTTGATGCCTTAGGTTCCATCTCTTTGATTTAATAGAATTAAAATTACATTGTAGGAAAAATCTTGAGCTATTAATCGAAAGTATGGGCCAACCAAGACATTTTGTAACCTTGCATTGATGTCATTTTTTTTTGGAGCCATCCATTAGTTTTAATAAAAAAATTGCCTTTCTCCTAGAATTTGGCCTAGAATAGTATATAGAGCTTTAATGTGGAAGTAAATGGAAGCACCCACCTTCATAGGCATTGTCCATAGCTTAGAAGTGTGCTTTATGGGGAAGAGTTTTTGTTAAAGTGAGAGTTCTTTTGGCTTAAATTCAAATAGTATAGTTTATGGTAGTAAATTTACCATTTGGTATTATATATAGAGAGATAGAGAGATATTTTGAATGTGAGAGTTTATTTTATTAAATTTTAAATATTTACAAGTTTCAATAATAAAAAAATATACTCAAATCTTATTGAGTTTAGAAATATTGTAAATAGTAATATCAAATCTAAATATACACAAAAAAAATGAAATCATAAATAGCTTATGTAATATTCTCTTATCACAATGTATTGTATGCATTCTTATTATATTGTGGTGAATTAACTTCTACGGTATACTCAACTAAAGAGCAATCAATAAAATAAAATAAAATAAGATTGATTTTTTTTCAAAAGAATATAATCCCACCAATTAAATTATTAATGAATGAATGATGAATTTTAGAAAAGCAGTAAAAAAAATTGAATTGTGTTAATTATATATTTAATATATATAATAAAATATTTATTTTATATAATAAAAAAACAATTTTGAGATATTTATATTGAATTTGTATCGTTTTAACTTTTTTAAGTTATTTTACTTTAGATAAAATTTACTTTATTATAATTGAAGAGGTATTTAAATTTCAATAATAGTATCATAATTCATAAATCATACAAACTATGTCAAAATATCTACAAAATCAAACTTATGTAAAAGATTTATTATAGAAATGTCATTTTGATATCTATCTAAAATATTAAATATTGAAATATTATTTTTCATAACCAATATTTGCTTTAATCACTCTTAAATATTGATGGAGATGAGTACCAAGAGTGGTGTTTGTGGTTTTTAATTCCCAAGCTAATCTCAAAGATAATCTATTGAATAGTCATTCCTAATTGTTAATTATCTTGAGTGATTGGAAATCAAATTAAAAATCACCAATAAATTGGAAACTCTAGTGGGGATACCTTGAAAGTTTGTTGTAGATTGTTTTGTATAGAGTCAAAATAATTTTCAAGTGTTGTCTTAAGTGTTTCTCATTGAAATTGCATATTCATGTGAAGTGCCTATTAGTCTATGTTAGGATTTGTCAAATTTCTTTCCATTTACATTCTTCAGCAGTCATGGAAGAAGAAAAGTACAAGTAATTTTGTTCCTCCTCCTCCTCTTGGATCTAGGTGTCCTCATGATAGTAGCAATGACAATTTGAGATATTTTATTGATCTTGAATTCGGAATGCCTCCCACAAATGAAGATAATGTAGTTATTAAGTATGCTATGAGTGAGGATCAAACCCACCCTGATAGCCTTGCTAAGAAAAAAATGGCTAAGAGAGAAAACTTTGCAAGATAATTTTGATGCTAGAGCTACTCATAGCCTAAATCCTTTAGCAGATACTTCTAGTTCCTCATAGTATGAATTATTAAGCAATGGCCCTCTTGAAAAGGAATTAACTAACTCTAGCTCTACTATTAACCCAATTACAACATTTTTTGTTGAATATGCTAAAATTTACACTGATAGCTCAGACACTGAGAATGATTTACCATATGAGAATGAGTTGTCACGAGAATTCCAACAACTTTAGTATGAAATAAATAGGCTAGAAGAGATAAAGCTCAAGAAGATTAAGGATAAAGAAACTCAACTTAGGAATGATATATTTTACAAAGATAAATTGAGAGAAAGGGTTGCTCAAATGAAGAAGTATTATGAAGAAGAGCCCTCATTTGTACCCACTCCATGAAATTCTTTTCCATCAAATACTACCAAGCTAAATCCCACAATTAGTAGCAATACTGAAAGTGTTCCCTTAGGAAACACCCACACTAGTACATAGAGTAATCCTCCTATTACCAACATAGTAGTGTTAGCTACCAACACAAATGTTGAATCTAAGCCTATGGATAAGGGTAAAAAAACATGTTAATCCTACAAAACGGGTAACCATAAATGGAAATTTTGTACCTTAAAAGTTTTCTACATCTGTAGTACATGTTCCTAAAGATGTGCAACTACAAGTGGAGGCAGATACTCTAAAAAGGAACTAGAGAGAATGGAGCAATTAGTTTCCAGTGTAGAATTGCAAAGAAAGATCGAATTCTTGAAAATATCTAATGGATCTGGACATTCTTCAACTTCTAAGGGATAATAGCACAAACCTGTGTCACACTTGATAAAGGAATCAGCCAACAACAAAAAAATTCTGAACTTCGACCACATAAAAGTTGTCTTTATGTTTTTATCAATTTAAGGACAAATTTTGGAATGCTGAAAATTTCATAAAAGAGTGACTTCACGGACCATCAAGAAACAAATTGAAAAAAACTTCATTTCTCCCTATTTTTTTTTCTCCAAATAGGTAACTTCAATATCTTGTGCATGGAAAAAAAAAATCAAATTTTGATGTATATTTTTCTCTTAATAACGTTTTAAAGTCAAACATGTCAGAATTTTATAGTTTTCATAGACTGTCAACTATTTTCATTTTTTTTAATCATTTTCAAAAAAAAATATATACCCTTTTGAAGAAGACTCTCTCATCTTGTGCCCCATATAAGATTTAATTTTTTTTAATAAGTCTTACTATCTTTTTTTTTTATTTGTAATCAACCTCTTTTTTAATTTTTAAAACCTACTTGCATTATTTTAAAAATAAAATATATTAAAACTAATCAAAATATTAAAAAATATATATATATGGATTCTTCACTCCGAGCTCTACAAAATGGTATTTTTATTGTTTGTAGAAAGATCATTCTAACTAGAGAAATACTCTGCCAAAGTTGAATGTTTTAGAAAATTCTAAAAAATGATGAGTTGGCTGCCATGTAGGATGCCAACTAGACATTCTCAGTCGAGAGGGTTTCGTACAAGCCAGTTTCAGCCAAAACTCTCTTAGCCGAAAATGTCTTGATATTTCCAAGCCATAAATACCTAATATGCTCACTTTCTCCATGTTTTTGGCCAGTCGTATTCGGTCGACTGGGTTTTGGCCGAAACCCTCTCGACCGAAAATGTGCCTACCACGTCAGCACGACAAGGTTTCTGCCGAAAGTGATTCGGCCTAATGTCTTCCAGGCAAAAATTATTTGCTCGAAACCATTTATTTGGCAAAAAGTGTGACACACTATTGTGCTTTTACCCTAAGATAAATTCTTAAAACCCACGTTTCATTTCTATTGCAAATACTTCAATAGTTGGCACTACTAAAACTTCATCACATACAGGTTATAGTATCCCACAGTCTAGCCCACAAGTTGAGCCAAATGTTGTAAGTCAAAATACTGTTGGTCAACAACAAGGTGCTAAAAGGAATATTCATACAAGAAGACCTTTGTAAATGGACAGATATATAGGAAGTTAAAATTTGATGGTACTCTTGGCTATTCTAATCCCATTCCAAATGAGGTTAGAAATTGTTTAAGTTTTCTAGAAATAATGCTATATCATGTGAAGATCACCTAAGAAATTTTCTAAACCTTATTGATGATTTTTAGATGAAGAAAAGGATATATTCATGAATTTATTTATGTAATATCTAGCCTAGGATGGGAGAGACCGGTATAGAGGTCTATCTAAGAAAAGCATTGGATCTTGGGAGAAATTTAAATATTTTTTCATAGAATGGTATGGGGATAAAAATGATCCCAAGTTTGTGATCAATGAATTCCCTAGTATTTCAAAGGGTTAGAATGAATTAGTCTTGGATTTCAACACTAGGTTTGGTAAAGTAATGTATAGAGATCCTACAGACATTAGACCACTTGAAAAAATGTGCTTAGTTCTCTATTATAATGCATTTGACTCCAAGATGGGATACTTATTGAGGGATAATGATCCTCAAACCTTGAGAAATGCTTTTAATATTTCTTTGCACATTGAGGGAAATAGAAGAGAATCAAGAAAAGTTGATAGGAGAGATGATGTCAAAATAATTAAGAATCCAAAAGGACATCATGACAAGGCAACAACTTCTGATGATAAGTTGGATAATATGATTAATACCCTTAAGTATTTAAGTTACAAGATGGATAGAAATGAGAATTTAAGGATTTCAAAAGCATTAGAGAATTCCTACACTACATGATTAGCCTTATAACACAAATTGGCATAATGGAAAGCTAGTGTAAAATAATCAAAAGAATGTGTCAAATAAAGAGAATATAGATCCCTTGGAGAAGAATTATTATCATTTTGTAGATGATACTCCATGGTGTGTAGCATGCCAGCTACCTCATTCGCCTCATCAATGTGTAGTAGCACAATCACTAGCAGAAGATCAAGGCACATGTGATGAGTGTAGCATGCCACATGAGTAGGATGTTGAGATTAAAATGCTAATGAATAAGTTGAATTTTGCTAAGGAAGAATGTTCCCTTAATGAATAATCACATGAATTAGATGTAAATGATCAGTTATAGATCTAGTGTATACCATCAACAAGTCTTTTCTGAACGAGAAGAAGAAGATCAGAATGTGAATAATTTTGAGACAGTTCGATTTGATGTTAGCTTGAGAAGATCATCGGTAGAAGAGATTCAAGACTTGACAGCCATTGTAGTTACCTAGTTCAAAAGTAACTATAATTTGAGGAATAGAGTTGTCAATGATGACTAGAGAAAAGTTAGTAGCACTTTTATCAAAGAGAAGAGTAATGATAAATAAGGTTGTCAGGCACTTAAAGGAACTTATGAACTTAAAAAAATAAACAAAGGTGTTAGGGAAGAAGTTTGGAGTTGTTAACATTAATGAGCATGTGGTTTCTCCATTAATAAAATCAAAGTGCTAGAAAATGAAGGTTGATCAAGAGAAGAAGATTGTTGAAGTTAGGCATGAAGGAAAACTTAAGCATATAAAAGATAAATCGGTTTAACAAAATGTGGTAGTATATGTGATCTTCCCAAGCATAATTTAGTTGATATGTTTAAGTTGTCATAAGAAAAAGTTTTAGTTACTCTCCTATAAATGATGAGTTATGAGGAACATAAAGAGAAGGTAGATTCCCTTATTAATGGTGCAGCTATGGCTTCTAATGAGAAGAAGGTGATTACTCCACCTAAAATGATTAAAATAAAGATAAAAGAGGAAGATGTTGAGGGAATCAACAATGATATTCCTATTTTTTTGGATTCCACATTGAGTGCATGTCCTAATTAGATAGACCCCTTTTATGTGACTCTTATGGTTAAAGATAAGTTGGTAAAAATTGCATGATTGATTCAAGACCATCTTAAACATAATGCAAATAGAGATCATGTAAGAGCATGGGTTAAAGATTAACAAGGCATTTGGAAAGTGTTATGTAATGGATTATATAGGGGTTCTTGTGATAGGGATCATTAAGGAGGTATGTTTTAGATTGGTAGCAATCCAGAGAAAGAGTTTGCAATGCATTTTATAGTGGTGGATATTCCCTCTACGTATGGAATGTTTTTGTCAAGGAGGTGGAGTGTGACTATAGGATGCAGTATTCAACTAGACATATCCCATGCCACTATTCCTATTGATGGAAAGGAATTTAACCTCCTCGGAGAAGCTAGATCATAAGAAGAAGAAAATAAAACTACACCAATAGAAAGAGAAGCATTGGAGAAAGTAGTAGACAATCGCATCTGAACAATGTATTTTGATGGTGCTTGCTCAAAAGAAGGATCTAGTGTGGGGTGATTTTCATATCGCCTAGTGGTAAGTCATACAAGTTCTCATTATCTTGAAATTTTTGTACCAATAATGTAGCAAAGTACAAGGCCTTGTTATTGGGACTTAAATTAGTTTTCAAACATAAGATAAAGAAGCTAAGGGTGTTAGGGTATTTTGAGCTATTGGTATGCTGGGTTAGAGCAAGATTTGTGTCTAAAAATAAGAGATTGAAAAAATATAAAGTTGTTATGTGGGATACACTTGAATTGTTTACTCATTTTAGGTGGTGACTGAGTTGGAGGAAAGAATGTGATGGTTCATCTATTAGCCAATATAGACCTATGGCTTGATGATATTTAGTTTGTTGGTAGCTCAACAATTGATGTGCACACTAGGCCTTTAGTACCAAATAATATTCATAAGTGCAAAATATTTAATGATGACAATCATATACTAAAATGTTTGCATTATGTTGAGCAATATGAGTGCCAAGAGATTGACATTGAGGAATTTTTAGAAGTTTTTGATGGGAAAGAGATAGTATTTGGGAATGAGGTGATACAAATAAAGAAAAATAAATTTCCCAAAGGACTAGCAGGATTGGAAAGAGTATTTGAAAACTCAGACAAGAGTAATGTCAAAGAAAATTCTACCTATGAGCAACACTTAGAAGAAGTCAATCTAGGAACAAAGTGTGTGCCAAAGAAGGTGTACACAGGTAAGAAACTGAACCATAATATAAGATAAATTCTTATTTTTCTTCTAAGTAAGTACAAATATGTCTTTGCATGGTCCTACAATGATTTAAAGGCTTATAGAGAAGATCTATCCTAGCATAAAATTCCATTAAAACCAAATGCTAAGACTTTTAGAAAAAATTAGAGACCTTATAAATCTTACATTGGTATTGAAGATGTTGGAAGAATTAATGAAACTTAGGGACGGTCGAATAATTAAACCTATAAGACATTCTACTTGGGTTTCAAACCTAGTGCCAGTGAGAAAGAAGAATGGTGATATAAGAATCTGTGTAGACTTTAGAAACCTAAATATAGCATCTTTAAAAGACAATTATACATTTCCCAATATGCAAGCAATGTTTCAAATGGTTATTGGTTGTGAGATTTTATCTATGATGGATGGGTGCTTAGGCTACAACAATGTGAAGGTAAAAGAATCTAAATAGTACAAAAATGCATTCAGTACTCCATGGGACACATATGTTTATGTTAGGATGTCATTCAGTCTAGTCATAGGGAAAGATTGAATTTCAACCCGTAGGTGAGTAAAACTTGATGGAGATATTGTTATTTTCCTTATGACTTAGGATGGGATAAATTAGTTTGAAATGCACTTTTGGGAGATGAATTAAAAATACCAAATAAATGCAATTATGCAATGTAACACATGAAACATCTAAATTAAACCTTAATCTTATAGAATCCATAATGCTTTAGCAAATCTGAGAGGGTTATGATTTTGTGCACCTATCACAAATAGGTTGTGTTGAGTGTCCTCAAACTCATTCACCCAAGGGTGAATGGTTCTTGATACAAGGGTTCAAAATCTAGTTTTAAAGTCCTTTGCTCCTAGGCTTGCACTCTTTATTATTTTGGTTTTCACAGTCCAAAATTTAGAATTAAATTCTGAAAGTGAGTTTCCATGGCTTGATGACAATGTTGGAAACTTTGCAACTTTGACAACTTTTGTATTTTTTATCTTTTGATAGATCTTCAATCCTTATTCAAACTAAGATCTCCAAAACACACAAGGGGGGAAATTTTTGTGTTTTTAGTGGATGGGGGTTTTCTTTGGTAAAACCTTGTTTTGGTAATTAAACCTTGAAATGAAACAATGAAACATGAAAGAAATGATGAATAAGAAATTGCTATGTTGCAATTCACCAAACCCTTGAGTGAAACCCTTGAAGGAATAAAAATTAACATATCTCTCCAAGTTCTTGATCATGCATGAAATGGACTGATTGATGATGTGATCATGATTGAAATTTTGACTTGAATGCTTGAAACTTACATCACAATGTTAGCTCCAAAAACATGCATGAATGAAGATAAATTTGACACGATGCTTTAGATATTGAATGCTGAAAAAAATGACTAATAAATATTCTCTTGAGCACCTTATACAATAATATTATCTCTTGAATTTGATCTCTTTATTGTTCTCATGAATTTCTAGGACTTGAATTGATAAAAAGACCTTGTATTTATAGGCAATTTTCTAATTTGTTGAAAATTAAACATTACAAGCCAACATTTGAAATTTGAATTTGGATCATAAATAGGCTGCAAAAAGCATATTAAAAATTTGAATATAGCAACTTAAAGGGGACCCATTCACCCTTGGGTGAATGGTGCCTTGACCTAAATTGCAAGGACCTATTCATTTCAAGGTGTTAAAAACAATAATTGTATTGATTAAATCCTAATTCCCCTTTCAAAAGTCACAATTAATTAGGCTTGTAGATGCATAATTGGGCCAATTAGACTAGGCTTAATTAATTCCAATTAATTAAGGGACCAAAACTTAGTGTGAAATGTAAAGGAGTGCATTTTCCGATACTACATTTAGTCCCCACTTTAGTGAGAGGATGAACTTGCACTCAGGCTCACACTAAAGTAGGTAAACCAATGTCAAAAGAGGTCTAATTGTACAACTATTGGAAAGATAAGAAAAAAAAAGGTCAAGAAGGATGATCAAGCCCCCAAGATCTAAGATCTCACGATAAACCAACAAAGGCACAAAGAGACACATGCCTACGTTAAATATGTAAAAACAAGACAAGATACCCAAGTATATAATGTTAGAATTAAAGAGAAGAGAAAGATGGGAGAGAGGATGGATCAAGGCTTGACTATTTTTCCAATAAGATATACTCACACGGGCTAGTGAAATCCAATGTCCAATAGGTGAGCCCCAAAAAGTGGCTAATGGGAAAGTCATGCTAGGTCTATAGGATCCCATTGTACTAACCATACCAAAGTTATATGGTCTCCTGATAAATTTGATAAGGTGCCATAGAAATGGTCACACAGATAGCAAGTTGTGTTATACTAGGCATTGATGAAAAAGGCTTCACTAGTAAGCAAGTTGTTTTATTCTTGGTGGTTGTTTGAACAAACTAAGGGCTTCACTAAGAAGCAAGTTATGTTATGTATGGTGGCCTTGATACATGCAATAGGATATTCAAAGGGGTTTTCCTTAGTTCATGAAAGGTCTCACCATAGGGAACATCATTCTTATTGTTTCCAAGAAAGGACTAGTTGAGGATAAAATATTCACAACAAAGGGAATACAATCCATAGCATCACAACTAAGAGGAATGTCATATGCCAAGAAAGGTCACACTATTGAAGGAACTTCAAACCTGATGTCACCACCAAGAAGACACATCATGTGAAGTAGGAAGTCTGCAGTTTGAAACAAATAATGCGCAGGGACTCACATGCCCCAAATTTAAAGAAAATGCTAAACACCATTCTATGAGAAATTACTTTAAAGTAGAACACAATAAATGCCAATAAATGAGGTATTTATACAAAAATCCCTATGTAAACATGTATGTTTGTAAGATAGAGCTACGTGATATAATGGAAAGTTTCCCCCCATATGCAATCCTAAGATAGCATATAAGAGATCCATGGAGCTAGGGTCAACGTTTGTCAGTGCTACAGTGATATAATCGAGCTTAACACCAACATCATTCCCCAAATATCTCATGGAACAAGTATCACAAAGGAAGAATCACACATATATAGAGAGAGAGAGAACAAAGGAAATATTTTGGGTCAATATGGAAGAGACCTAAATTTCTCAACACCTTGCATCATCTCCAAAAGGAAAACACAAGACAAGAGAAAAGACAATGGTGTACGATAGATAGAAGAATGTAGATACAAATAGAATAATTTGTCACAACAGATTCGCTTCCTTTGTATCCTTGCATCAACAAAGTGATAAGGGTCATCCAAAATAGGCTCACAAACGTATAAAGAAATGCGGCCAAACAATATTGTATAGGGGATCACATTGCACACATCCAATCACAAAGAACATGAAGACAAAGACAATACTAGTATGACACATGTGAGTCAACCTATAGCAGGTCATTTGCATCCCAATAGCCAAGGGACAACAACAAGTGTTGTACTAGGAGCATCACCAGGTTCAACACATGGTGGGTCACTCTTGTTAGGAGGATCATCATGGTTGTTATCATCTAAGCTCATGGAAGAGGAAAACAATAAATTCAGTTCATTATGCATTTTCTCATCAATCTTATCAATCTCATCATCATCATCCAAGTTAATCACAATAGGAGGCCTAATGAAAATGTCTGTAAAATTTGCTTCTTTTTTTTTTTGTGGTGAAGGTGGAGAATTAATTGGTGTTTGATCTTGATTTTATTTTGTATTCTCTTCATTTAACTTATGAGAAATAGCATAAAATCTATGCCTACGGTCTTTAGCATTTATATTTCTCTTTACACAATTTTCAAGTTTTAATTGTGTAGGAGCAGGTTTATCAAACATAGGTTTATTTTCTTCCTACAAGAGAGGAATGAAAGGAACCACAAGAGGTTGTTCAACTACTTTCTCTTTAACTCTATAATTTTTTTGATCTTAGGAGGGACAATAGGACTTATTTGGTTATCTCTTGGTCTTTTATAAGAGATAGGTGAAGGATTTTTCATGTATTCATCTTGGTTACTTGGAAGGGATTTTGGTTCAATCATGGTTTCATCAATGATAGGAGGCTCGATCATCGGTTGAGGCATGTTGCTAAGGAATATTTTTTCTACTTTCTTTTCCCTAAACTTTTGATAAGATTTGAAAAAAAGAGTCCTCATGATACTTAATAGGTTTTAGAGGTTTAGGCTAAAATAAATCCAATGAGAAATTCCTACTAGAATGAAAAGGATTAAAGCCACTATGGTTCATAGTAAAGATTTCATTTCCAAATGGAAAATTTAAGCATTTATGTACTACTGACGGGACAACATCCATGGAGTGTAGCCATAAATAACTAAGCTTCACATAGAATTGTTTCAATGAAAAGATGATGGAGAATGAGACATTCAATTTTTCGGTCCAACATTTAAAGGAAGAGTGATCGAACCTATCATAGGGAAAGAAAAACCATTATGTGGTTTGATCCATGCTTTCGATTGTTCATAAGAAGCTTGATAAAGTTCATGCACAAATAAGAATTCCTCGATGATCACACAATTAATATCCCATTAATAATTCATTGATTCTTTTGGTGATGTAAAGAGAACCATAGGGTGCAAGTCTAAATGAAATAATTAGACATAATTAGACGTACACCTGATGACACTCTTTACATCAAAAAATTAAAAAAAATTGTCATTTTTTGCATTAGGAACTTAATTCGTTAAATTGAGTGCATTGTTTGAAAATTAAATTTGGCATTAAAAGACATCACTTTCATGATCTTGCATAGTATACTCAATAAATTATCTTGTTTAAAATCTGAAAATTTCTCTATTTTTGCATACTTGTATTACACTTTATATTCTAGGGTGTTTGATAGCATTTATCTAGTTCCTATTCTCCATTTTGGGTGCACCTAGGTTTTGTGAAACTTGTATGAGCTTCACAACTTGGTGTCCTATTTCCAATACTATGGTGAGACATTGTTCAAGACTCATGTCATCCTGCACTACTACACTCGCCATGGATCTTGATTTTTCCAACTCTTTCACTCATAGTGTTCATACTATTCAACCCACTATGGAACATAGCTTTGATACCCCATTTCCCATTACTACGCTACCAACAATCAATGTGACTCATGTTGACACAATGGTTTCTAATATCTCTCAAGAAGAGCTAAAACAAATGGACGAAGATTTAATAAAATACAAAACATTATGAGTTTTGAATACATTATTGGTACTACAATTCTTGTCATAGATAACATGAGGAAAATGCTTGATAATGAACAAGGAATAGAGATTGTGCATAGCCTAGCTCACATTATTGATACACATGTTCCTATGTAAATAGCTAGTTGTGCTCAAACATTGGGGTATACTGAAAGTAAAGGTGGAAATCTAATTCCTCCTTCCAAAACTATGAACTTTGTTCCTACATACACTAATCCAATTGTTCCAACAACTAAACAAACCACTAGTAATGTCAATACCACCTTAGGTATTTCCACTGGGAATCCCTTTAGCTTTGTGCATTCAAATCTCATACCTCTTAATCCATCTCCCCTCACCAACTTACAATTCACTTTTCCACTAAATACATATACACCTCCACCTTATTCACCTCTATCTCACAACACAACCAATGATCTCATCCTTCATCAACTCTTAAAAAAAATTTCATCCCTCTAACAAAAAATTGCCACATTGAAACAAAGTCAAAATGGTCAACCTTCACAATATGTCCAAAGAAACCCTTATCCTTGGAGATATTGAGAGCACAAATTCCACAAGGCATAGATATTCCTAGATTTGAGAAATATGGTGGAAAAGGAGACCCTAGTAACTATGTCTTGACATACACAACCTTATGCAGTGACTTCATTTTTCAGGACAAGCTCTTGGCTAAACTTTTCCCTAGATCCTTGAAAGAAATTTCATTGGAGTCCAGTTTTGTTCCTTACTAAATAACTCAATTAGTTTATTCAATGAACTTTTTAATGCCTTTCATAACCATTTCCAAGTGCACCTGGGTCCCAAGATGACCTTAGCTGACTTAATGCAATGTAAATGAAAAAAACATGAAAACGTTACTAATTTCATAGCACGATACCAATTGCTTTACTTAGAAATCAAGATTAAGATTCCTAACTATTACCTTCAAAGAATGTTCATTGTAAATATGCATACCCATATTCAAGCTAAACTTGAGATGTTGACATTTCCCTACTTTAGAAACTTGTGCATTACCCTCCGTGATTATTAGAACTCAGTTAGTCTTCATGATGAAAAACTCCTTCTAACCACCCTAAGAAATCTAAAGTCATACCCCATAACAATTTCCTACCTTTTAAGAAACAAAATAAGGTCTTTTTACAAATAAATACACCTCAAACAAATAAATGTATGTTAACTCCCAAGCTGATGCTATAAAAACGATAAATCCATATTCATTTAGGGAGAGGAGTGGACAATTTACCCCTTTACCCAATACCCTTCACTCCATCATGTTGCGGCTTATAAATAAGAACTTAGTTACCTTACCTCCTGTTAGAACCATTGACAAAACTAAGCCCTTACCTCCAAAATTCCTTTTTTCCATTATCACCGACAAAATGGACATGATACAAAACAATGTAAGTGTATTAAACATATTGTGCAAGAAATCATTGATTCTAATCACATCCAAATTGGTGGTGTTAATCATCAAGGAAACAAGTTTGTCACCCCACCCAACCTAAATTTGTAAATATTTACCAACCCCATGCCAAATCATAATATCTCTTTTGTGAAAGCTAATGATGCCAAGAATGATGTGATGAATGTTGACAAAGTTGAAGATACAAATAATGATTTAATATAAATGAAAATTAAGGAGACTTAGAACATTTGTTCAACTTAATTGATGTTCAACCTCCTAAGGGACAAACCAAAATGCCACTTGACATTTCTTTCTCACATTTAAATGACATAATTAGACATGCACCCAATGGTCCTCTTTACATTGCCGAAAGAATCAATGACAAGCCTATTAATGGGATATTAATTGATCTCATGTGTGTAGAGAATGTGATCATTGAGTAGTTCTTATTTGTGCATGAACTTGATCAAGATTCTTATGAACAACCAAAAGCATGGATCAAAACACATAATGGATTTCTTTCCCTATGATAGGTTCAATCACTCTTCCTTCAAATTTTAGTCCAAAAAAAATGAATGTCTTGATGCATTCTCCATCATCTTGTCATCAAAACAATTCCATTTGAATCTTGGTTATCTATGGCTACACTCCATGGATTTCAACCCATGAGTAGTACATAAATGCCTAAATTTTCCATTTGGCAATGAAATATTTACTATGAACCATGGTGGCTTTAATCCTTTGTCTTCCCATGGGAATTTCTCACTATATTTCTTTTAGCCTAAACCTATGGAACCTATTAAGCATCATGAGGACTTTTTTTTTCAAATCTTATCAAAAGTTTAAGAAAAAGCGCATAGCAGAATTATCCCTTAGCAACATGCCTTAACCCATGATTAGCCTCCTATCATTGATGAAACCATGATTGAACCAAAATCCCTTCCAAGTAACCAAGACCATTGATACATGAAAAATCCTTCACCTATCTCCTATAAAAGACCAAGAGATAAGCAAATAAGTTCTATTGTCCCTCCTAAGATAAGAAAAAATTACAGAGTTAAAGAGAAAGTAGTTGAAAAACCTCTTATGGTTCCTTTCATTCCTCTCTTGTAGGAAGAAAAGAAACCCATGTTTGATATACCTGCTCCTACACAATCAAAACTTGAAAATCATGTAAAGAGAAATATAAATGCTAAAGAGCGTATGCATAGATTTCATGCTATTTCTCAGATGTTAAATGAAGAGAATACACAATAAAATCAAGATCAAACACCAATTTAAAAAAAGCATGTTGATTCTCCACCTTCACCACAACAAAAAACAATAAGAAAAATTTATGGACATTTTCATTAGGAATCCTATTGTGATTAACTTGGATGATGATGATGATGATATTGATAAGATTGATGAGGAAGTGCATAATGAACTGAAATTATTGTTTTCCTCTTCCATGAGCTTAGATGATAACAACCATGATGATCCTCCTAACAAGAGTGACCCGCCATGTGTTGAACCTGGTGATGCTCCTAGTACAACACTTGTTGTTGTCCCTTTGGCTATTTATTCTCCTTTTGCATATGATGACAAATATTGGGATGCAGATGAGCTGCTATAGGTTGACTTGTATGTGCCATACTAGTATTGTATTTATCTTTATGTTCTTTGTGATTGCATGTGAATAATGTGATCCCCTATATAATATTTCTTGGCATGCCTTTATATGTTTGTGAGCCTACTTAAGATGACCCTTGTCACTCCATTGATGCAAGGATACAAAGGAAGCAAATCTGTTGTGACATTATTCTATTTGTATCTACATTCTTTTGTCTGTCATACACCATTGTCTTTTCTCTTGTCTTGTGTTTTCCTTTTGGAGATGATGCAAGGTGTTGAGAAATTCAGGTCTCTTCCATATTGACCCAAAATATTTCCTTTGTTCTCTCTCTATGTGTGATTCTTCCTTTGTGATCATTGTTCCATGAGTTATTTGGGGAATGATATCGGTTCTGAGCTCGATTATATCACTACAACAATGACAAACACTTACCCCGACTCGATGAATCTCTTATATGTTATCTTAGGATTAAATATGGGAGGCAACTCTCCATTATATGATGTAGCTCTATTTTAGAAGCATGTGTTTACATAGGGATTTTTATATAAAGACCTCATGTATTGGAATTTATTATGTTCTACTTTAAATTAATTTCTCATAGCTCATGGTGTTTAGCAATTTCTTTAAAGTGGGGGCATGTGAGACTTTTCTCATTATTTGTTTCAAAGTGTGGAGTTCCTACTTCACATGACGTGTCTTCTTGGTGGTGACATTATGTTTGATGTTCCTTCAATAGTGCAAACTTTCTTGGCATATGGAATTCTTCTTAGTTATGATGCTATGGATTGTATTCCCTTTGTTGTGAATCTTTTATCCTTGACTAGTCCTCTCTTGGAAACATTAGGAATGATGTTCCCTATGGTGAGACCTTTCATAAACTAAGAAAACCCCCTTTGAATATCCTATTGCATGTATCAAGGCCACCAAGCATAATATAACTTGCTTGTCAATGAAGCCTTTATGTTGTTCAAATGACCACCAAGCATAACACAACTTGCTAGCCTTGTGACCATTTTTGTGGCACCTTATCAAATTTATGAGGAGGTATAACTTGGTATGGTTAGTACAATGGGATCTTATAGACCTTTTTGGCATATGGATTTGGGAGATATTTTTTGACCACTTGAGTTGTCACTGATGGCAACTAGAGTCAGCAGTATGGTCTGCAGTGTTGAAGTTCCTCCTACCAAAAAGAAAAGTAAGAGACTATAATCTATCAGTAGAATGTACGAAGAACAAGGCATCTGGTTGATAAGATGATCTGAATACTTCACTGGATCACTATTTTGTGGTGTGGATCCCCAGGGAAGCTTGTTCAACATGTATGCTATCCCACTGGTGAGTTTTGTGGTGTCATATTAATTAGAGTACGATTTAAGAGATTTAGTAGAAATGATTTATTGTTTATTTTTGTATTATGGCTGGCCTATTATGTCTGGCATGTCGTGGATGTATGAGGAGTATGTGTTTAATTATTTCTTATGTTTGGAATTTTGGTTTGGGTCCCTACTATAGTCTAGCCAACTTGTAAGGGTACACATCAATTATAATTAGTGATTTGAGCTGACATGAGCAAGAATATTATATTTTGTTTTGAAGCCGACATATAATAAAATTCATGTTAGCGGCTCTATAAAGGAGATCATAAAATCATTTTGGCATGGATAAAAATAGAAATGTGCGAGGATCAAGAAGAGTGAAAGTGTAAGAGTGAAAAAGTACATAATAGTCATATGAGGTAATATTAGAAGATCTATTTGAACATCATAAGGGTTTTTGTATGTAGAGCAAAGCATATCAGAAGTGCAAACTAGATAAGAGATCCAAAATATGATTGTGTGCTTCATTGGAACTGAATCCAAGCATATGTAGATGCTATATTCTCAGTTCAACATTTTGTTGTATTATCAAATATATTTTGTAAGGCAGTGAGCCTTCTCTTTTGAGCAGTGAGCTCTAGGAAGTGTGTCTGAATGCAAGTGCATTCCCTTTTATCATACTTTTAATAGAGTATAGTTTGTGGATTAATCTCCACCATGGTTTTTCCCCTAACAGGGTTTCCACATAAAAATTCTAGTGTTATGGTGTTCTCTAATGTGTTTACATGTTTCCTTCTATCTATATACTGTGAATGTTGTTAAGGGTTTAATTATTGTTGACAGTTTAAGATCTGATTTGAAAATCAAACATTGTGAAACATTGATTCACCCCCCCTCTCAGTGTTCCTTGTGTCCAACAAACCTAGCATGACATTCCCATTAGCCACTTTTTGGGGCTCACCTAATGGACATTGGATTTCACTAGCCTGTGTGAGTATATATATTTTGCATTGTGTACAATGGGTTTCCACTTGTAAATATTTTTGGACATATAGCTAAATCTTGATCCATATCGATTGGAAAAATAGTCAAGGCTTGATCCATCCTCTCTCCCATCTTTCTCTTCTCTTTAATTTTGACATTATATACTTGTGTATCTTGTCTTGTTGTTTCATATTTAACATAGGAATGTGTCTCTTTGTTCCTTTGTTGGTTTATCATAAGATCTTAGATCTTGGCATCTTGATCATCCTCCTTGACCTTTGTTGTCTTTGTAGTGTAGGAAAATGCATTCCCCATCATTTTCAAACTTGTTTGGGCCTGCCTTACTTTATTTATCATTATTTATGTCTTAATTGGTCCTATTTTACATCCACATTCCCAATGAACTATATCTTTTTTTGGCTAATCCTAACAAACATCAATGGATAAATGATAATTTAATGATTCTAGTTGTGTGTCTCAAACTTTTGGGTCGATACTAAGATGCCACCTAGGGCATATTTTTCCTCCAAAGGTCATGGGACCCTGATTTTAAATGTTCCTTAAATGGGCCCCTTTCTGGAGTCTGTGCCCCTAGTTTCATGCCTCAGGACTAAGACGCCACCTAGGGAATCTTAGTCCCCCTTTTAAGGTAATTTTAGGATTTAATTTAAAATATTGGTGGGATTTAGCCTCCTTTAATTAATGATTTGATATGTTAGCTTGGTGTGGTGTAATTTCAGGATATTAAGCATGGATAGGTATAAATACAAGGTTCCTTCCTCCCATTTTCATATAACAAGATAACAAGCAATCTAAGCATCCAAGAATTCAAGCATTGAAGAGCAGTTCATCAAGCATTTGGAGCCATCATCAAGATTCAAGCATCATATCAAAGATCTTGCATCATGTGTGTTTTTGAGCTAACACTTTTGGTGTAGAGTTTCAATTCAAGCAAGCAATTCAAGCCAATATCCATCAAGCATTCCTTTAAATCAAGATCTATATTCAAGCTAGCCATCTCACACAAGTTTGCAAACTTTACAACAAGGGTTTGGTGAGTTGTAACATTGCATGTTATTCATTCATCATTTCCCTCCATTTCATTTCATTTCAAGGTTTAATTACCAACAAGGGGTTTGACCAAGGAAAACCCCCATTTACTAGCAATCAACAAGTTTTACCCCTCTTGTATGCTTGTGATTGCAGATTTACATTGAAGACCTAAAGATCATTTGAAGTGCAAAGTTGCAAACTTGCATTGCAAATTTGTCATCTTCACGAAAACTCACCTATAGGCCAAATCCAAAAGTTTTAATTCCCTAAGATCAGAGAAGAAGGAAGTGCAAACATCAAGCCTCGGGACCACATTCAGAGATTTTAGAAATTCCATATGGGACTAAGTTTCCACCTAGGGCGTGTTAGTCCTCCCGAAGATATTTTTTAGAAATTCTTAAAGATCTGGTTCCTACATCCGAAGATTTCACATCTACCCCAAAAAGAATAGTGAGACTAAGACAACAATAAGGGCATCTTAGTCCTCCATAACACATTTTGGCAACATAAATTTTCATTTCTAGAGCCCTCTTCACATTTCTAGACTTCTGAGGTACACACATCATAACTTCCTATTGCTTAGCTTCATCATTTGCATCCTTCATTTAGCTTGCATTATTAGGTTTTGTGTGTTGAATGCTAAATTGTCTTTTCAAATCATTTGCTTGGTGATGAACCCATAAAAGCTTAAAGAACCCCTTCCTAGGTCTTCTTTGTTGATAATTGAATCAACTTGTGAGGTTGATAGTCAATCCAATTAGGACTCCTAGGACATCCTTGAATGAGAATTGGAAAAAAGTGGTGTTCTATTACCTAGGTTATAAAGCATCCATTTTCCCATTGTTCATTTTGGTGAACCCAACATTTTTGAGCATTCACTTTCTGATTTGGAGCTCATTAAATTTCTAGATCTAGGTTGCATTCATTCTTGCATTAGTCAAATTGCACCTAGGGTTTCTCATATTTAGTGAAATTGCATCTAGGGTTTCTAATATTTGCATTAGTGAAAGTGCATATAGGTTGTGTTTTTGCTTTCTTGCATCATTTCATTTCATTGAAAAACTAAAAAGTGTATTGTTAATAATCCTAATTTTATTTAGTAACACTCTTATTGCATCCAAAATTGAAAAAAATTGCATTCAATTGCTTGTCACTAGTTACTTTTTCTTGCATTTATTTGCATAGTTTTATGTTTCTAAACATTAGCTCCTTAAATAGGAAACCTGTGAACACTGTAAACAATCCATAATTTGTTGTTTTTCTGAGAAAAACCTCTACTAGGACTAAAACACCCTTCCTGGCAACTTAGTCCAAGGGCATCTTAGTCCCTCTAAAGGTTTTTGGCTCAGAATCCTTTCCTATTGTTTGATGTTTGTTTTAGTCCTTGGAACCTCAAAATTTCACTAGTAGGACCAAGATGCCCTTACTAGCATCTTAGTCCCTGTTGACTCTGACTTTCTAGTTTTGAAGATCTAAAATTGCTTTTATGTGCTTCTATTTGTTGCTTTCTATTTTTTGTTACAGTTTGCAGAGTTGTTATATCAATTCCTTTCATTTCAAGTGTATTTGTTCAATATTGCATCATGGATATGTACTTTGGAAAGCTTTTGATGTCCTTGAAATCTTTGGTAGATATGTCAAGTTGTGCCTTTGGTAATGACCCTAATGAAATTGAACTTATTCATGCTCACATAACTCCTAATGCATGTCCTCCTCATGATGTTGACATCATTGGAGAAGATGATGACAACATGAATAAGTTCTTAAATGATTTTCTTAACAAATTTGAAGCTAATGCATCATTTTATCCATACATGACACAACCCAATCCCCCTACAACACCACCTCTTGAGGTGTTTGGTTACTTACATCTTGAAACCAAAATAAAAGTTGAACCTAAGTTCCGTACACTAGGTGAACCTAGTTCCTCTAAACAAGTGAACACTCAACCATTTTATGATAACAAAGTAACAGACACTCCAATCAATTTAGAAGAAACATATGGAAAAGGATTCACAATCTTGAGTAAACAAAGATGTGATACAACAAGTGAACATAACATTCACCAAGTCCTAGAGAAAATATTAACTAATGGAAGGGTATGTGCAGGATCATCATGGAAAAAATAGGCCCTTAAGTGGCAAAAAATTCAGAAAAATCAGAGTTAGGCAACTTCACGTAAAAAAATGAATAAGTTATCTATATTATTTAAAAAATATGTAAGAATAGAATCTATATTAAATTGAATGTAGTTTCTAAACTACTAGGTTTGTTAAAAAAAAAATCTATTTGGTGAAATTTTGAAATTTCAATGCAGTAGTACTTAAATTTTAGGAAAATATAAGAAGTAGGTGTTTGTCTAACTACCCTAACCACAATAAAATAATAATATTTTTTTATAAGATTTTAGATATAAGTAGAGGACTCATGTCTTGATGTGATGCATATTTTTTTGTAATTTTTTTCTAAGTAAATAATTAATTATGAATTTTTTATTACAACTTTTAAAAAATATAAAAACTCATATGTCTGACCACCTTAACTTGGTCAAAACTTCATTAAATTCATTTATAATTTTTTTAATCCTATAGTATGGGAAGCATAGAATGTGATGCATGTTTTTGGATTCAAAAAATGTGATACCGTTTAAAAGCTATAGATGTTTTTCAATCAACCTATCAATTAGGACTTTAGTTGTAATTCAAATGGAAAATGAATAATAATTACTTGTTAAATTCAAAGTAAAACATAATTTATATTGGTGGAAAGTTGAGAATCTCCATTAAAAACCCTTTTCATTTCATCAATTTTGGGTAAAAAAAAAGTTGTCAGCCACATACCCATCATATTGCCACTTTTTGGCCCATCATGATCTTGCACATACCCAAAAGCACAAAATGGCTAAGATATCAAGATCCCCCTCACAACATAAGACCTCCTAGAGAATACCTAAGGCTTCATAGTGATGGTATGGCAATCTTAGATTCTCCCCCCAACATGAGTGTCCTTCCTAAAGAAGAACCAATAACTCATGACAATGACAAAGGTAATAGGGTCACCTTAGATCCTCCTCCTCCGAGTTCAATCTAAGAAGTTGGTGAATCTAGAAAATGAAAAAGACCTTACAAATTATAAAAAATCCAACCCCCTCATCTGCCACCTAAAAGTGAAAGAAAATTACAAATCCTTCTCAACCAAGGACTTATCCTATTTCCACTAGAGAAAGATAGGCTAATACTATATCCTAAAGATGCAAAAGTTCCACTTTTTTTATACCACAAGACTCTTGGACATAGTACTGATGAGTGTCATGAATTCAAGATCATATTGAGTAAATATCAATTTGACAGAGATATTTGTTATCCAGTGATTAAATAGCATATCATTCATCCTTCTTGTCATGTAATAGTTGTATAATACTCTATTCTCACTATTACATGATCCATCCCATCACTTACCTCAACTCATTATTTTCTTACACTTAGTGGGGGGAAGAATTAGATAGCCTTGTCTAAGTAAGGAATCTATCGTTGTCCTTTAGGCTCGTTATCCACCTCTCGCTTATACATAATGAGACTGGGATGAGGATGACCTGCTGGATGGTTGACTCACATGTGCTTTACTAGTCTTTTATCTTTTCCTTTTTCTTTTGCTTTCCTTTTTTCTTGCTTTTTATTTTGATTGCATGTGTGTGATGTGATCCACTATATTGTTTGATGTTTCCTCTCTCTATGTGCATTCCTTTATTTGTACCTTCATTCTTCTATATGTCATAAGCTTTTTCCTTTTCATTGATCTTTACCTTTCATTTGAATCTTTTTTCTTGTGCTTTCCTTTTGGGGATGATGCAAGGCGTCGAGACACCCTATGTATCTTCCATGTTGACCCAAAAAAATATTCATTATCTTTTCTTTCTTTTCATTTTTGTCTTGTGTTTTCCGTTTGGGAATGACGCAAGGCACCGAGACACATTATGTCTCTTCCATGTTGACCCAAAATATTTTTCATTATCTTTGCTTCTTTTCATTTTTGTCTTGTTTTTTCCTTTTGGGGATGATGCAAGGTGTTGAAACACCCTACATCTCCTCCATGTTCACCCAAAAGGATTTTATTTTATTTCGCTCTCTTTGTGTCATTCTTCTAGTTCCATGTGTATTTCGGGAAAGATGACAATTTTGAGCTCTCTAATATCATTGCAGCAAAGATAGATACTGACCCCAAATCCATAGATCTCTTATGTGTTTCTGGGGGGAAACCCTCTTTTTCTTTTCATGTTTTAGCTACTTTAAAGTAATTGCTCATGACATGGTGTTAGAAATTTCCTTAAAGTGGGGGCATACATTGGCATTATTTTTGACATTATTTCACTTGTATTTATTTTCATGTTCCTTGTGTGATTTTCCTCCTTGCGATATTTCCTTTCTTGGTGTTGTCATTGGGTTTGATTTCCTCTAAGAGAATGATATTTCCTTGTCCTCTCTTGGAAACATTAGGTACAATGTTCTCCAAGATGAGACCTTGCACTTTTCCTCTCTAGGAAACATTCTAGGTACAATGTTCCCCAAGATGAGACCTTGCACTTGTCATCTCTTGGAAACATTAGGTAAAATGTTCCCCAGGATCAGACCTTGTATTTATCTTCTCTTGGAGACATTAAGCACGATGTCCCCTAAGAAGAGACCTCGCATGAACAAAGCAAAATCCCTTTGAAAATTCTTCTTTCCTATTGTGTTTTTATTTTTCTACCTTATTAAAGTCATGGAGGTATGGATTTGATATGGTCCTCTAGGGCTCACCTATTGAACACCTAGCTTCACTAGCCCTTCTGAGCGTGCATTTTCTTCTTGTCCTTATCATATTCATGGGGGTATTCAATGTTGATATGGACTTCTCGGGGCTCACCTAGTGAACAACTAGATTCACTATCCCTTGTGAGCATGCGTTTTATTTTCATAGTGGATAGCGTGTTCCACTTGTAAACCTATTTTGGAAAAACAACCTAGACATAGTCAACAATACGTTGGATGGACAATCGAAGCTTGATACGTTGCATTTTTTTTCTTTCTTTCTTTTTCTCTTTCTTGTCTTTGATGGTGTATGTTTGTGATCTGGTTATGGCTTCATATATCATTTGCATGCATGTTCCTTTGTGCTTACATTGGTTTGTCATAAGATCTCAATGATCCTAGGGGCTTGGCCACCCTCTTGATTATTTCCATCCTATCTTACTAGCATGCATACATTTGAACCCCTCTTGATTGCATGGTTGGCTACTTTAGTGTGAGTTTGAAGCAAGTTCCTACTCTCACTAAAGTGGGGGCTAAATGTAGTTTAGGAAAATTCATACCCTTGCATTTTCACAATTGTTTGTGTTGGAAGAATGAAGAAGAACATCTTATTATACGACTTTTGTGTTGCCATTGATGTCACCATGTTATATGAGATGCAACTACAAGATTATATTCATGATTGATTAGGTATTCTAAACTGATATCTAAATTGGTATGTAGTTACTATCCTTCAGTATTTTGGTCCACAATCCTCCACTGATGATTATTGTTGCTTGTGGTTTTGGGAAATGGATTTTGGATGTTGGAAGTGTGTATGTTCAAAATATCATGTGCACAAGTGCTTGTATGGAGAGTTGGCATTATTTTGTTCTTGCATTTTGTTATTAGGTCTATCATTGGCCGACCTAAAGTATTGTTGATGTTGTAATGGATTAACTTTTGTATTACAGATGTATGTGTGACCTATCTTTGGTCCATGCTAACATATTGTAGCATGCTACACATTTGAATTGTTCTGGAAATATTTTGTACATGTTGGAAGTTGACAATTATCTTTTTGGTGAATAAAGGTTGCATCTAATTAGGCTGACCTAATTGATGCTTGTGGATGTATCATATATATATATGTTGGATAGTCTTGAGATTGTTGATGTGATGTATGAAGTGAATGTGAAGAAGTGCGAAAATGATGAAGTGTGTTAAGTTAGTTTACTAAGCATCAAAGGAACTGAATCAACACTTGTTAGGTGTACCTTATTAGTTCATTTTCTAGCTGTAAGCCATTTTGTCATTGTATATTTTGTAGGAAATGAGCCTCACATTTTGGACAGTGAGTCCTGGTAGTGAGCCACCCTTTTGTAATATCTTATAACCAGTTATACTATATTGTGAGCTAACCCTCACCATGGTTTTTCCCATCTTGGGTTTTCCATGTAAAAATTATGGTGATCATTTGTTGTGCGCTTTCATGTTCTGTTAATGCTCTTACTTATCTTTATTGTTATATGCATTCGAGTAATTGGATAGTGGGTAAGTGCACAAAGTTGAGTCCACGAAACGTGGAATTTTTTGCCTTAGGCAAAAAAATGAATTCGGCTTGCAAAAAATGGGATCTCGTTTAGCTTCGGGATCCCGAGCCTAAGTTTAAAAACGGGATCCTGTTTTTCGAAACGGGATCCCGTTTTTGGAAATTTCCATTTTTGGAAAATTTTCAAAACGAAAATTTCAAAAAATGGAAAATTTTAAAACGAGATCCCATTTTGAAAAATTTCGAAAATGGAAACTTCCAATTTTTGAAAAATTTCCATTTTTTCAAAACGGATCCCGTTTTGAAAACTTCCATTTTTGGAAATTTTGTTTTTGAAGAATTTCAAAACGGGATCCTTTTTCATAGAACCATAAAAAATGGCTTTTTTATGAAACGAGATCCCGTTTTTTAAATTATGAATTTTTGAGCGGGTTTTTTGGCTTGTTTTTTGGTTTGGGAAATGGCTTGGGGACCCGAACCTAAGCTTTGGACCTGGTTTGACCTGCAACTTGAAGGTCCTGTTAATGTCACAGGAAAATAATCAGTTTGGACATATGTTTGAAGACCTATTTTGCAAAAAAAAATTACAAAATTAAAACCCATTATAGATGAGACAGTGCAGATTCCAAATATGTAATTTTTTTAATAATTTGATTATTTTTTCTATTTTTCAATTAATTTCTAATGAAACTAGTCCATAAACTTGAATTGTTAGGTTTTTTAGTATTTTAATAACTTTTTGATCAACATAACATTTTGTAACGGATTGCACGAGAACAAACTTCAATTCTTTTCAGTTAAAAAAATCAAAAATGATAAGTTTAGGTCATCTTATGCATGTCGTACAGCGATTTTCAAAATGACAAATATGCCTAATAAATATTTAATAAAAAAATATATATTCAATAAAAAATTATAAAAAATATTGAAAACAAGCTTTAGTGAGTCACAAATCTTTTCCCAAAAGGATTTAGAAAAATATGATAATTTAGGTCAAAATATGGATGTCGTACACGTGCATGGTATGGTATAAAAAAGTGACTTTTAAACAGTGGTTTTTAGAAACGCCTATTGAAACTCAATTTTTACAATCTAGGTATTGAAATAAATTACATATTTGGAAACTAGACTCCAAGTACTACATTTTATGATTAATGACTTTTTTGAAGTTTTCATCTCTAAGTGCTTCAAATTTTAAGGTCAAATGTGTCAAATTCTGAAAATCAGGGAAAACACTTCCACTTTTTGGCCAAAAAGTGGACTCAACTTCTTGCACACACCCTAGTATTTGTTCAATAATTTTAAGAATATACTAATTCACCCCCCCTCTCAATATATTGGGTATTTAACAATTGGTATCAAAGCTTGGTTCCTTTGAAGAAGCCTAACAACTTGAGGAAGATCTTGAAGATTGAACAAATGGATGATAAATAAGAACTCTGGGCTGATCTTGAAGATCTTGACAAGGCTGAAAATGAAAATAGAGATTTGAAAGAAAATCTTGATGAGGCAAATGAATGTGTCCAAAAATTAAAAGAGCAATTGAAGAAATTCAAGGAAAGGCATAGAGAAGTGAGTGAACAATTGAAACAAGCAAATGAAGAGGTTACTAGATTGAAGGTTCTAGTGGAGGAAAAGAAGAGAATTAAAGATTGTTTAAATACAGTGGTGCAAAGCAAGACTGATGAATGCACAAGGCTTGAACAAGAGGTGGTAAACCTGAGAGTAGATCTAGACAAAGAAAAACTCTGTGAAGATAATTTTAAGTCAATCTCCACCAAGCTTGATGAGTTGATTGTAGGAAAGAAACCTTCTAAAGAAAAAGGTGGTTTTGGAAATGAAGTAGGTGAAAGCTCTAAGGCTGTGCAGACCCCAAACACTTAGAACAAAGGAAAACACATAAGAAATCCAAGAAATTTTTTTAGAAGACTTCCTATTAGACAACCAAATGCTCAAAGGTGCCCATCTTTCAATGGTGTTTTCTTTTCATGTAATAAATTTGGTCACAAGGAAACAAAGTGCAAAAGTAGAGTAAACTAGTATGCTAGTCCCTTCCCTAGATAATTTTTTGCATGCAAGAAAGTTGGACATAAAGCTAGTGAATGTACAACTCTGATGATGAATTGATTTAACAGAGGAAGAATGAATGAATATTTTTCTTGATATTGCTATACATGTAATAAGTTAGGACATAAATAAAATTAGTGTAGATCAAGGGGTAATGGAAGTCAAAAAAATCAGAAAAATGTTGTCTACTACAATTGCAACAAACTAGGATACATTTCAAGAGTTTACAGAAGTAAAAAGGGAAAGGAATTTGATCAGGTAAAGAAGAATGAACCAGTGAAGAAAATTGACAAGAATGAGATTAAGCAAGAAATGAACAAGATATGGAAGAAGAAATAAGAGCCAAAAATATCAGATGTGTTTGTGCCCCCATTCGGTGCAGATAATTCCTTCGACAATTAGACCTGGAATGGTCTTAAGGGGAGCTTTAATAGAAAATGGTTCAAACCCCATGGATATTTGGCATGTCAGTCTTTGGCATGAAGATATGTTGTAAGGAATTGATAAATAGAGGTTATGCAAAAGGAACCAGAAGAAAACGTATAGGTATGTTCATTTTTGGAGTAAATTAGGGTTTTCAGTGCAGTGAAGAAGGGTTTTTATCAGCTTTTTGAAATCTACCACATTTAATACGAATTAGGGAAAATTATTGATTTATAATGTGGATTAGCAAGGTATTTTGATCTCTTGTGTATTTGAAGAAATCGGAGACTAGGTAGCTAGAGAATCATTTGGATCAAGGAGATTCGATAGGACTACTCCTTCAAAACCATTTGTAGCCCCTATAGTGAACGTAGAACCCAATGTTCCTGATAAAGAAAAAGGCTCAGCTCCTTCTAAACCCAATACTAGATCTGGTAAGAGGAAAGAGACTCCTCTGGTGCCACTATTCAAGAGAGGAAAGAAGGAGAAATCTACAAGAGGAAAGAATCTTAGAATTACCAAGGAATAAGAGGAAGAGGAGGAAGACCCTGTAGCAAAATTGGCCAAAAAGAGAAGAGGAAGCATGTCCTCTAGTGAAGGTGCTTCTCAAGAAGCTACTAGTGTTGGTGGTCATGCCCACAAAAGGATATGAAAGTCACAGTAAAACCTATCCTGGGAATTGGACATTCCAGCAGGCGACTAATACCTCTTCATGGTCGTTCATTTACTTGTCAAACCAGGGAACGTATGATTTAAATGGAGTGGCACTATATGTGCACTAAGAACTGGTTTCAGTCACAACCTATTGAAAATAAATACTTGGAAAGAAATTCTACCTATGCTATAGGAAAGTAATGCAAAGTTCTCTTAACTCAATCATAATCTAATCAAAGCAGAAATCGTAATAGCTACAATTGAGAGACAAACTATAAACTGGCCTTATGCTGCAGGAACAAACATAGGGATGGATTCCCGATGCTGCAGGAATAGTATAAGACTGAGCTTGTGCTGAAACTTCTAAAATGAAATCTAACTTGAATTAACAAAGGATAAACAACTACTCTCCTATAGATACTTACTAAGTGGGCCCCCTTAGCAAGCATCAACTAATTTACACAGAAGATTGTGCTCAAAACTCCATCAACTTTTATTCATAACGTGAAATAATTTACATTGATTGTTCTACTTCAAAAAACTAACAAAAACTCTGATTCATATTATAACTCTAAAAACTACATAATCTGCTTCTCTATCTATCTCCTTCCTTCCTACTTGTTCACCCGTGCAGGAGGAACACTTTATTTAAATATGGAAAACAACGAACTAACTAACCCTAACAGAGAAAGACGTGGATGTAAAATGTATCCTAAAATTGAGGAACATACTTCATAAATGAATTTGTCTGTTCAACCCGATCCAGAGAGAATCTAGCACTCCACTCTTTCCAGATTAAATGTCATTTAAAATCCTTCCCAATAGTTTCGGTCAAAGAGTCTTCGCCAGAGCTTCCTCAAAGTCATGCAGGAAATGGACTTTACTACAAGGCCGAGATTGGATGCGCTTGACTCGATCATACTTTCTTCAACAACCTGCAAAACACAAGGTAATAGATGTGAAAGAAAAGGCGCATGGCACATACACAATATCCATTCATTAATCACATATTTAAATCTATTTCATCATTCAAAAACTACATGCGTTATACTAGTCATTTGGGAAGTCAAACAGGGTAATAAATATAGACATGTCAACATGAAAGGCTACAAGAACATGAAAGTGTATTGCTACAGGATATCCCCCAATAAAAGGTTTCAAGAGAGTTAAACAACCATGAACAATAGAAGTAAAGGTATTAAAAGTACACCATGATATCCAAATTATGAGCATATTTTGGGCTCATCAGTTGGTAGTAAAATATTTCATGTTGAATTGTCCTCCGATGAAGATGAAGAGCAAGGTTTTGGTGTTCATGTGCACACCAAACTAGAATCAAAGAAGGAAAAATTGTCAGAAGAAGCTCCTTCGAACCAGGAAGAACATAAGGACTCTCCAATAAGACCTATTTCTACTCCGAGATTAGAGGATTTGGTCAAATAGCTTGATACATTTTGAAGATATGTTGCAGCCTACTACTGAAATTTATAGTCAAGTAGGTAGAGAGGACAAGAAAACTTTAATTTTAGCTATTATTCAATATGTTATTACTCTAGAAGTTAGTTGGGACAATTTCAAGAACAATGTTCTTGAGAAATTGTGGGAAGCCCTAATGAAAAGGAGATTAGAGGATGTTGATTTAGAAGAAAAGATTAGAAATGAAGTTTTTGAGAAACATGGGTCCTCTTTGACCCCGAATGATTTGGAAACTTTGAAGAAAATATTTTCAAATATGTTTTGGATGAAGAAAAGAGTAAATACTTTGATGAAAAAGGACAAGAAGTAGATAAATAAGGAAAGAAACTACAGAAGCCATCAGTGGTATGGCTAAGAAGTATGGTATGCTTGGTGCACTCCCATCCGGTTATGCACCCAAATCAGGAGAAGTTTCTGAAGAGGTAAAGGAAGACATTCCTTTTGGTAAAAATGATGCAAAAATCCCTTTGAATACAGGTATTGCAAATGATCCTTTGTAGATAGAAAAGCAGAATGTTGAAAAAGCTGAGCCAAGGAAACTTGATGTTGTTCCTCCAGAACATGTTGAAGGTGAAGGAAATGAAGAAGATACAAAATATGAAGATGAAAAAGAAGAAGAGAAAGTAGAAGAAGAAAAGATAGAGGAAAAAGAAATAATAGAGGAAGAATAGAAAAATGGGGAATTTTCCAGGAAGAATGAAGAAGATCAAAGGCAGGTTGTAGAATCTAAAAGGTCCCCTAGAGAATCCTCCTCTAGTGATGATGTTTTGAAAGGCTTCCTATCCAAGTAGATCAGGTTCTAGCCAGTGATTCCTCTAGAACTTATACAACTCTCCATGATCCAAGGTAGTGTGGACTTGGATAAAATTTCTCCTGTTCATAAGTTCCAATGTTAGGGGATGCATTGCATGCATCTGAAAGAAGATAATTTCTGGAAACATACCAAAAGGGAACAAAACTTATTGATGATGCTCTTAAAGATTTATAGGAGGCCACACCTAGTACATCAATGGATACATCTCTCACTCTAGTAGAAAATTTGAAAATTTTATTGGGATCCTTTAAGGAGTATGCCTCTGGACTTGGTGAGAAGACAAGGAAAGAGGTTGAAGAGAAAATAGTTGAGAAAAGACTTTTGGCACTTCATGACAAATGTGCTCTGGCACACACCAATGTTGAAAAGAGCCTGGAAGTTGCACAAGCTTGTGATTTTGAGGAAAATGTTGTCTTTTCTTATTGCATAAAGTGGTTAGATGTTGATCAGAACATCAAAGATCTCATGAACTCTACTGATTCCCAGTTCACTGTTGTCTCCAGTACATATAGTGCATCCAAAGATAGAGATAGAACAACCTGGAATGCCATCTCTACTCATAGAAACAAATTATTTATATTCCCAAGTCTGCTCCATTTTTCACTCTCTCTCTTTCTGCATTTCATCCTGATGATGGATCATGGAGTATGATCCAAAACGTTGATGTAAAAAAATTGACACATAGTTTAATCCAAAAATCCTTTCTTAATATTATCATGGACTATGGAAACTTCATGAATTTAATTGAAAAATTATTTACTTTATAGAAGCATAAGGAGGATATCATTAGAAGATTCAATCAATTAGGTGACCTTGTGAGAATGGAGTACACTCTAGTTGTGAATGCTTTGGCAAGTGCAAAGAAATTAGAAAAGATCAATTTGACTCCTGGTACTTTGGATGATGTAGAGGAAAGTCTGGTGGAATTGGAATCCCTGAACAGGATTTTGTTGTCTACTAAGAAGAGTTGGGAGAATGGTAAGGCAGCTTGGCAAGGTATTCTTAAGGAGTTTCAAGGCTCGTCACCCTTTGGGTAACATTTTTTTTGTTTTCATATTTGTTGGACTTCCCTTTATCCTTGATGTCAAAGGGGGAGAGAATGTCATAAGAGGTCTGTAGGGGGAGAGAATATTGTGAAGAGGAAAGGGAAAGAGTGTGTTGTATATAGGAGGTTTTGTATATTATTTTGGCACATGTTGCCATCAATGACAAAGGGGGAGATTTTTGGAAGAATGAAGAAGAACATCTTACTATACAATTTTTTTGTTATCATTGATGTCACCATGTTATATGAGTTGCAACTACAAGATTATATTCATGATTGATTTGTTATTCTGAAACGGTATCCGAATCGGTATGCAATTACTAGCCTCTGATATTTTGGTTGGCAACCCTCTATTGATTATTATTGCTGCTTTCAATTTTGGGAAATGGTTTTTGGATGTTGGAAGTGTGTATGTTTAGAATCTCATGTGCACAAGTGCTCGTATGGAGAGTTGGCATTATTTTGTTATTGTATTATGTTATAAGGTCTATCTTTGATTGACCTAAAGTATTGTTGATGTTGTAATGGATTAATTTTTGTATTGCAGATGTATGTGTGACCTATCTTTGGTCCATTCTGACATATTGTAGCATGCTACATGTTTGAATTGTTTTTGGAAAGATTTTGTACATGCTGGAAGCCAACAGTTATATTTTTGGTTAATAAAGGTTGCATCTAATTAGGCCAACATAATTGATGCTTGCAGATGTATAAGATATATATGTTGGATATTTTTGAGATTGTTGGTGCAAAGTATGAAGTGAATGTGAAGAAGTCTGAAAATGATGAAGTGTGTTAAGTCAGTTTACTAAGCATCAAAGGAACTGAATCAACACTTGTTAGGTGTACCTTATCAATTCATTTTCTGGCTATAAGCCATTTTGTCATTGTAACTTTTGTAGGAAGTGAGCCTCCCATTTTGGACAATGAGTCCTGACAGTGAGCCACCCTTTTGTAATATCTTATAATTGGCTATACTATATTGTGAGCTAACCCTCACCGTGATTTTTCCATTCTTGGGTTTTCCACATAAAAATTATGGTGTTCATGTGTTGTGTGCTTTCATGTTCTATTAATTCTCTTACTTATCTTTATTGTTATATGCATTGGAGTAATTAGATGGTGTTTTTTCAATAAGTTCAAGAAGATACTGATTCACCCCCTCTCAGTATCTTGGGTATTTAACAGTTTGGGCCCGCCTTGCTTTATTTATCCTTATTTATATATGAATTGGTCCTTTTTTGCATCCACAAACCCAATGAATTATATCTTTTTCTAGACAATCCTAACAAACATCAATGGATAAATGATAATTTAATGATTCTTGTTGTGTGTCCTTGATTTTTGGGTTGAGACTAAGACACCACCTAGGGCTTATTTTTCCTACAAAGGTCTTGGGACCCTGATTTTAAATGAGCCTTAAATGGGCCCCTTTTTGGAGTTTGTGCCCAAGTTTCATGCCTCGGGACTAAGATGCCACCTAGGGAATCTTAGTCCCCCTTAAGGTATTTTCAGGATTTAATTTCAAATCTTGGTAGGATTTAGTCTCCTTTAATTAATGATTTCATATGTCGGCTTGGTGTGGTGTAATTTTAGGATATTAAGCATGGATAAGTATAAATACAAGGTTTTTTCCTCTCATTTTCATATAACAAGATAACAAGCAATCTAAGCATCCAAGCATTCAAGCATTCAAGAGTAGTTCATCAAGCATTTGGAGCCATCATCAAGATTCAAGCATCATATCAAAGATCTTCTTGCATCATGTGTGTTTTTGAGCTAACATTTGTGATGTAGGGCTTTGATTCAAGCAAGAAATTCAAGTCAATATCCATCAAGCATTCCTTTAATTCAAGATCTACATTCAAGCTAGCCATCCCACACAAGTTTGCAGACTTTACAACAAGGGTTTGGTGAGTTGTAACATTACATTTTGTTCATTCATCATTTCCCTCCATTTCATTTCATTTCAAGGTTTAATTACCAACAAGGGTTTTGACCAAGGAAAACCCCCATTTACTATCAATCAACAAGTTTTTCCCCTCTTGTATGTTTGTGATTGTAGATTCAAGTTGAAGACTTCAATATCATTTGAAGTGCAAAGTTGCAAAGATGCATTGCAAAGTTGTCATCTTCACGGAAACTCACTTGCAGGGAAAATCCAAAAGTTTTAGTTCCCTAAGATCAAAGAAGAAGGAAGTGCAAACATCAAGCCTCAAGACAACATTCAGAGATTCCAAAAAATCCAAATAGGACTAAGTCACCACCTAGGGCATCTTAGTCCTCCCGAAGATATTTTTCAAAAATTCTTCTAGATCTGTTTCCTACATTTGAAGAGTCTACATCTACCCCAAAAAATAACATCGCGACTAAGATAATAGTAAGGGCATCTTAGTCCTCCATAGCACATTTTGACAACATTTTGATCATTTCTAGATTCCTCTTCACATTTCCAAACTTCCCAGGTACACACATCATAACTTCCTATTGCTTAATTTCATCATTTTCATCCTTCATTTAGCTTGCATTATTAGGTTTTGTGAGTTCAATGTTAAATTGTCTATTCTAAGCATTTGCTTGGTGGTGAACCCCTAAAAGCTTAAATAACCCCTTCCTAGGTCTTCCTTGTTGAGAATTGACTCATCTTGTGAGGTTTGTAGTCAATCCAATTAGGACTCCTAGGACATCCTTGAATGATAATTGGAAAAAAGTGGTGTTCTATTACCTAGGTTATAAAGCATCCATTTTCTCATTGTTCAGTATTATATTTCCAATAGTTGTACAATTACACCTCTCTTGACGTTGGTTTGTCTACTTTAGTGTGAGTCAAAGTGCAAGTTCATCCTCTCACTAAAGTGGGAACTAAATGTAGTGTCATAAAATGCACTCCTTTACATTTCACACTATGTTTTGGTCCCTTAATTAATTGGAATTATTTAAGCCTATAATTGGCCCAATTATACATCCACAAGCCTAATTAATTACAATTTTTGAAAGGGGAATTATGATTTAATCAATGCAATTATTATTTTTAACAACCCAAAATGAATAGGTCCTTACAATTTAGGTCAAGGCCCATTCACCCTTGGGTGAATGGGTTCCCTTTAATTTTCTCTATTCAATTTTTTAATATGATTTTTTCGGCCTATTTATGATCCAAATTCAAATTTCAAATATCGGCCTGTAATGTTTAATTTTCAAGAAGTTAGAAAATTACCTATAAATACAAGGTCTTTTTATCAATTCAAGTCCTAGAAATTCATGAGAACAAGAAAGAGATCAAATTCAAGAGTTAAGATTATTTTCAAAGGTGTTCAAGAGAAGATTTATTAGTCATTTGTTGCAGCATTCAAGATCTAAAGCATCATGTCAAATTTATCTTCATTCATGCATGTTTCTAGAGCTAACATTGTGATGTAGGTTTCAAGCATTCAAGTCAAAATTTCAAGCATCAAGATCACGTCATCAATCATAACCCTCTTAGATTTGCTAAAGCTTTATGGATTCTATAAGATTAAGGTTTAATTTAGATGTTTCATGTGTTACATTGCATAATTGCATTTATTTGGTATTTTTCATTCATCTCCCAAAAGTGCATTTCAAACTGATTTACCCATCCTAAGTCATAAGGAAAATAACAAGATCTCCATCAATGTTGACTCACCTACAAGTCAAAAGTCAATCTTTCCCTAGGGGATCTCTTTTTCCTAATGAAATAAGGAAGGAAATTGTAGATACATACCACCATTCAAAAATCACATCACCTTACATTTTTCCCTTGATTCAAGTACATAACCATTAAAATATCAATAAAATATGAGAAGGCTACATCCATGGCCCTTTGAAATGTGGCAACAACATTGGTTAGACCAAATGCCATCCTAAAATAAACATATGTGTCCCATGGAGTACTAAATGCATTTTTGTACTATTTAGATTCTTTTACCTTAACATTGTTGTAGCCTAAGCACCCATCCATCATAGATAAAATCTCACAACCAATAACCATTTGAAACATTGCTTGCATATTGGGAAATGTATAATTTTATTTTAAAGATGATATATTTAGGTTTCTAAAGTCTACATAGATTCTTATATCACCATTCTTCTTTCTCACTGGCACTAGGTTTGAAACCCAAGTAGAATGCCTTATAGGTTTAATTATTCCACCATCAATAATGTTGGAATATAACTTCTCTATAAGCCTTTAAATCATTGTAGGACCATGCAAATACAGTTTTACTTCCTTAGAAGAGAAATAATAATTTATCTTATATTAGGGTTCAGTTTCTTACCTATGTACACCTTCTTTGGTGCATACTTTGTTCCTAGATTGACTTCTTCTAAGTTTTGCTCATGGGTAGAATTTTATTTGACATTACTCTTGTCTAAGTTGTCAAATACTCTTTCCAATGCCACTAGTCCTTTGGGAATTTTATTTGTCTTTATTTGCATCACCTCATTCCAAAATACTATCTCTTTCTCATGAAAAACTTCTACAAATTCCCTGATGTCAATCTCTTGGCTTTCATATCACTCAACAATCTAGAAAAATTTCAGTATATGATTGTCATCATTAAATATTTTAAACTTATGAATATTATTTGGGAATGAAGGCCTAGTGTGCATATCAACCTTTGAGATGCCAAAAAATTGAATATCATCAGGCCATAGGTCTATATTGGCTAATAGATGAGCCATCACATTCTTTCCTCCTTCAATTGAGTCAATACCAAAAGCATCAAAAAATTCAAGTGTATCCCACACAACTTTATATTGTTTCAATCTCTTATTTTTAGACACAAATCTTGCTCTAACTTAGCATACCAATAGATCAAAGTCCCCTAACACTCTTAGCTTCTTTATCTTATGTTTGCCAACTAATTTAAGTCCCAATAACAAGGCCTCATACTTTGCTACATTATTGGTCTAAAACTTTCAAGATAATGAGAACTTGTATGACTTACCACTAGTTGATATCAAAATCACCCCGCACTAGATCCTTCTTTTGAGCAAGCACCATCAAAATACATTGTTCAGATGCGATTGTCTACTGCTTTCTTCAATGCTTCTCTTTCTATTGGTGTAGTTTTATTTTCTTCTTCTTGTGATCTAGCTTCTTTGAGGAGCTTAAATTCCTTTCCATCAATAGGAATAGTGGCATGGGATATGTCTAGTTGAATACTGCGTCCTATGGCCACACTCCACCTCCTTGATAGAAACATTTTGTATGTAGAGGGAATATCCACCACTATAAAACACATTGCAAACTCTTTCTCTAGATATGCTACCAATCTGAAACATACCTCCTTAATGATCCCTATCACAAGAACCCCTCTATAATCCATTACATAATACTTTCCAAATGCCTTGTTAATCTTTAACCCATGCTCTTTCATGATCTCTATTGGAAATATGTTTGTAGATGGTCTAGAATCAATCATGTAACTTTTACCAACTTTTCTTCAACCATAAGAGTCACATAAAAGGGGTCCACCTAATTTGGATATGTGTAGTCAATGTGGAATCCAAACAAAATGAGGAATATCATTGTTGATTCCCTCAACATCTTCCTTTTTTATTTTTAGTTTACTCATTTTAGGTGGAGTAATCACCTTCTTCTCATTAGAGGACATAGCTACACTAATGATAAGGGCATCTACCTTCTCTTTATGTTCCTCATAACTCATCATTTATAGGAGAGTAACTAAAACTTTTACTTATGACAACAAATCAAACATATCAATTGAATTATACTTGGGAAGATCATATACTGCCACATTTTGTTCAACCAATTTATCTTTAATATGCTTAAGTTTTTCTTCATGCCTAACTTCAATACTCTTCTTCTCTTGATCAACCTTCATTTTCTATCACTTTTATTTTATTAATGGAGAAACCACATGCTCATTAATGTTAACAACTCCAAACTTCTTCTCTAACACCTTTGTTTCTTTTTTTAGGTTCATAAGTTCTTTTAGGTGCCTGACAACTTTATTTATCCTTACTCTTCTCCATAATAAAAATGCTACCAACTTTTCTCTAGTCATCATTGATGACTCTATTCCTCAAATTATAGTTACTTTTGAACTAGGCAACTACAATGGTTGTAAACTCTTGGATCTCTTCTACTGATGATCTTCTCAAGCTAACATCAAATCAAACTGTCTCAAAATTGTTCACATTCTTATCTTCTTCTTCTCATTCAGAGAAGACTTGTTGATGGTATACACTAGATCTATAACTGATCATTTACATCTAATTTATGTGATTCTTCATTAAGGGAAAATTCTTCCTTAGAAAAATTCAACTTATTCATTAGCATTTTAATCTCAACATCTTGCCCATGTGGCATGGTACACTTATCATATGTGCCTTGATCTTCCTCTAGTGATTGTGCTACTACACATTCATGATAGGAATGAGGTAGCTGGAATGCTACACACCATGGAGTATCATCTACAAAATGAGAATAATTCTTCTCCAAGGGATCTATAGTCTCTTTATTTGACACATTCTTTTGATTATTTTGCACTAGCTTTCCATTATGCCAATTTGTGTTATAAGGATGATCATGTAGTATAGGCATTCTCTAATGCTTTTGAAATCCTTAAATTCTCATTTCTAGCCATCTTCTAACTTAAATCCTTAAGAGTGTTAATCACATTATGCAGCTTATCACCACAAGTTGTTGCCTTATCATGATGTCCTTTTGGATTCTTAATTATTTTGACATCATCTCTCCTATCAACTTTTCTTGATTCTCTTCTATTTCCCTAAATGTGCAAACAAATCTTAAAAGCATTTCTCAAGGTTTGAGGATCATTATCCCTAATTAAGTATCCCATCTTGGAGTCAAATGCCTTATAATAAAGAGCTAAGCACATTTGTTCAAGTGGTCTAATGTCTACAGGAACTATATACATTACTTTACCAAACCTAGTGTTGAAATCCAAGACTAATTCATTATAACCCTTTGAAATACTAGTCAATTCATTGATCACAAACTTGGGATCTTTTTAATCCCCATACTGTTCTAACTTAAATCCTTTAAATTCCTCCCAAGATCCAATGCTTGCCTCAAATAGACCTCTATACTGGTCTCTCCCATCCTCAGTTAGATATTACATAAATAACTTCATGACCATATCCTTATCTTCATCTAAATATCATCAATAAGGTTTAGAAAATTTCTTAGGTGATCTTCACATGATATAGCATTATTTCTAGAAAACTTAAAGAATTTCTAACCTCATTTGGAATGGGATTAGAATATCCAAGAGTGGTACCATCAAAGTTTAACTTCCTATATCTGTCCATTTACAAAGGTCTTCTTGTATGAATATTCCTTGTAGTACCTTGTTGTTCACCAACAGTATTTTCACTTACAACATTTGGGTCAACTTGTGGGCTAGACTATAACCTGTATGGGATGAAGTTTGAGCAGTGCCAACTATTGAGGTATTAGCAACAAAAATGAAAGGTGGGTTTTGAGAATTTATCTTAGAAGTTGAAGAGCGTCCAGATCCATTAGATATTTTCAAGAATTCTATCTTTCTTTGCAATTCTACATTGGCAGCTAATTGCTCCATTCTCTCTAGCTCCCTTTTTCGAGTATCTACCTCCACTTGTAGTTGCACATCTTTAGGATTAGGTACTACAGATGTAGAAACCTTTTAACGTACAAAATTTTCATTTATGGTTACCCCTTTTTTAGGATTAACATTTTTTTTACCCTTATCCATAGGCTTAGATGCAACTTTTGTGTTGGTAGCTGATGCTACTATGTTGGTAATAGGAGGATTACTCCATGTACTAGTGTGGGTGTTTCCTAAGGGAACACTTTCAATACTATTACTAATTGTGGGATTAAGCTTGGTAGTATTTGATGGAAAATAGTTTGATGGAGTGGGTATAGATGACGACTCTTCTTCATAATACTTCTTCATTTGTGCAACCCTTTCTCTCAATTTATCTTCGTAAAATATATTATTCCTAAGTTGAGTTTCTTTATCCTTAATATTCTTGAAATTTATCTCTTCTAACCTATTTATTTCATCCTAAAGATGTTGGAATTCTTGTGACAACTCATTCTCATTTGGTAAATCATTCTCAATGTCTGAGCTATCAGTGTCAATGTTAACATATTCAACAAAAAATGTTGTAATTGGGTTAATAGTAGGGCTAGAGTTAATTCCTTCTCAAGAGGGCTATTCCTTAATAAGTCATACTACAAGGAACTAGAAGTATCCGCTAGAGGATTTAGGCTATGACTAGCTCTAGCATCAAAAATATCTTGCAAGGTTTTCTCTCTGAGCCCTTTTTTCTTAGCAAGGCTATCAGGGTGGGTTTGATCCTCACTCGTAGCATACTTAATAACTACATTATCTTCATTTTTGGGAGGCATTCCAAATTCAAGATCAATAAAGTATCTCAAATTGTCATTGCTACTATCATGAGGACACCTAGATCCAAAAGGAGGAGGAGGAACAAAATTACATTTACTTTTCTTCTTCCATGACTACTAAGGATTGTGTGGCAATTATTCTTCCAGCTTTTGTTTAGAGTTTTTGTTGAGCCAAGATCTTGTTCCTCTCATGACTTCTAATTTTTTTTGAGATTCTTTTCATCTTTCTTAATTCTTTTGCACCAACAAAGAAGACTCAAAGTTGCCACCCAATTATGGGATTTCGAGTTATTTAAAATAATTCTCATAAAAGAATGTAAATGGAAATAAATTTGACAAATCCTAACGTAGACTAATAGGCAGTTCACATGAATATGCAATTTCAATGAGAAACACTTAAGACAACACTTTAAAATTATTTTGACTCTATACTAAACAATCTACAACAAAATTTCAAGGTATCCCCACTAGAGTTTCCAATCTATTGGTGATTTTTAATTTGATTTCCAATCACTCAAGATAATTTTAACAATTAGGAATGACTATTCTATAGATTATCTTTGATATTAGCTTGGGAGTTCAAAACCACCAACACCGTGCTCTTGGTACTCATCTCCATCAATATTTAAGAATGATTAAAACAGATATTGGTTATGAAAAATAATATTAATATTTAATATTTTAGATAGACATCCAAATGACATTTCTATAATAAATATTTTATATAAGTTTATATTTGTAGATATTTTGACATAGTTTGTATGATTTATGAATTATGATACTATTATTGAAATTTAAACACCTCTTCAATTAATAAAGTAAATTTTATCTAAAGTAAAATAACTTAAAAATGTTAAAACAATACAAATTCAATATAAATATCTAAAAATTGTTTTTTTATTATACAAAATAAATATTTTATTGTATATATTAAATATATAATTAACACAATTCAATCTTATTTACTACTTTTCTAAAATCCATCATTCATTAATTAATAATTTAATTGGTGGGATTATATTATTTAAAAAAAAATCTATATTCTTTTATTTTATTTTGTTGATTGCTCTTTAGTTGAGTATACCTTAGAAGTTAATTCACGACAATACAAAGAGTTCAACACTAAATTTCTCAATATAATAAGAATGCATACAATACATTGTGATAAGACAATCTTACATAAGCTATTTATGATTTCATTTTTTTGTGTATATTTAGATTTGATATTACTATTTACAATATTTCTAAACTCAATAAGATTTGAGTATATTGTTATATTATTGAAACTTATAAATATTTAAAATTTAATAAAATAAACTCTCACATTCAAAATCTCTCTCTATCTCTCTTTATATATAATACTAAATGGTAAATTTACTATCATAAACTATACTATTTGAATTTAAGCCAAAAGAACTCTCACTTTAACAAAACCTCTTCCCCATAAAGCACACTTCTAAGCTATGGACAATGCCTATGAAGGTGGGTCCTTCCATTTACTTCCACATTAAAGCTCTATATATTATTCTAGGCTAAATTCTAGGAGAAAGCCAATTTTTTATTAAAACTCATGGATGGCTCCAAAAAAAATGACATCAATGCAAGGTTACAAAATGTCTTGGTTGGCCCATACTTTCTATTAATAGCTCAATATTTTTCTTACAATGTAATTTTAATTCTATTTAATCAAAGAGATGGAACCTGGGGCATCAAATCTAATATAAATTCATCCTCATCATCATATTTGTAGCTGTCATATTCATCTTTAACCTCAACTCAATCAATGGTCTTTCACCACATTAAATAAAATTAATTTTGGCCACGGTGAATTGCTGGTGGTGGATTTTACTTGTGGTGAATTTGTCATGGCAGTGAATTTTGAAATAGTTTCTATGATTTATGATTTATGATATTATTATTAAAAATTAAAATGCATCTTCAATTATAATAAAGAAAAATTGATCTAAAGCAAAATAACTTTAAATAGAACTTAAAATAGTATTAACAATATTTACAAATATTGTATTGAAATACACTATGTCGTGTAGATTACTTTAATTGAATAGAGCTCAAAAATAAGGCCAGTATTTTGAGTACAAACATTTCATCAAATTACATGCTAATGTATTGAATGTTATTGTAGTCTTTCAAAATTGATTTAACACATGACTATGAGAGAATTATAGGGGTACATACATTCCATCAAATTACATTATATTCTTTCCATTTGATTAATTAAATAGAGCTCAAAAATTAATAAATGAGATCACACCAGGAATTTAACAGTATGATTTATAATTGAATGGAGTTCAAAATTTAAGGTGTGACTATGAGAGAAGTATAAGGGTACAAACATTCCATCGAATTACATTATATTCTTGAGATCACACGAGGAGTTTAACTGTATGATTACAATACATTATGTTACAACTATTGTGTTGAGCTACACTAAATTCTAAAATTTTGACTTAATTGAGTAGAGTTCAAAAGTTAATAAATGAGAGTATAAAATAAGTTCATCAATAATTCTAAATCAAGAAGATTTGAGTATATAAATTTTTTATAAATATATATTATAAAAAGCATAAATATTAATGTGAGAATAAGATCATCGTATTATTATATATCTGTTTATTACCCAAAATGACACAACTTGCTTGTTAGTGAAGCCTTTTTCATCAATGCGTAGTGTAACACAACTTGCTAGCCATGTGACCATTTCTATGGCACCTTATCAAATTTATCAGGAGGTATAACTTTGGTATGGTTAGTACAATGGGATTCCCATTAGCCACTTTTTGGGGCTCACCTATTGGACATTGTATTTCACTAGCCCATGTGAGTATATCTTATTGGAAAAATAGTCAAGCCTTGATCCATCCTCTCTCCCATCTTTCTCTTCTCTTTAATTTTGACATTATATACTTGTGTATCTTGTCTTGTTTTTGCATAATTAACATAGGCATGTGTCTCTTTGTGCCTTTGTTGGTTTATCATGAGATCTTAGATCTTGGGGGCTTGATCATCCTTCTTGACCTTTTTTTCTTATCTTTCTAATGGTTGTACAATTAGACCTCTTTTGACATTGGTTTACCTACTTTAGTGTGAGTCTGAGTGCAAGTTCATCCTCTCACTAAAGTGGGGACTAAATGTAGTATCGGAAAATGTACTCCTTTACAATTCACACTATGTTTTGGTCCCTTAATCAATTGGAATTAATTAAGCCTCTAATTGGCCCAATTATGCATCTACAAACCTAATTAATTACAACTTTTGAAAGGAGAATTATGATTTAATCAATACAATTATTATATTTAACATGCTGAAATGAATAGTTCCTTGCAATTTAGGTTAGGGCACCATTCACCCAAGGGTGAATGGGTCCCCTTTAATTTTCTATATTCAAATTTCAAATGTCAGCTTATAATGTTTAATTTTATGGAAATTAGAAAATTACCTATAAATACAAGGTCTTTTTATTAATTCAAGTCCTAGGAATTCATGAGAACAATAAAGAGATCAAATTCAAGAGCTAATATTATTGTCAAAGGTGCTCAAGAGAATATTTATTAGTAATTTTTTGCATCATTCAAGATCTAAAGCATCATGTCAAATTTATCTTCATTCATGCATGTTTTTGGAGCTAACATTGTGATGTAAGTTTCAAGCATTCAAGTCAAAATTTCAATCATGATCACATCATTAATCAATCCATTTCATGCATGATCAAGAACTTGGAGAGATGTGTTAAGTTTCATTCCTTCAAGGTTTTCACTCAAGGGTTTGGTGAATTTCAACATAGAAATTTCTTATTCATCATTCCTTTCATGTTTCATTGTTTCATTTCAAGGTTTAATTACCAAAACATGGTTTTACCAAAGAAAAACCCCATCCACTAAAAACAAAAAAAAATTCCCCCTTGTGTGTTTTGTAGATCTTAGGTTGAATAAGAATTGAAGATCTATCAAAAGATAAAAATTACAAATGTTGTCAAAGTTGCAAAGTTTCCAACATTGTCATCAAGCCATGGCAACTCACATTCAGAATTTAATTCTAAATTTTGGATAGTGAAAACCAGAATAATCAAAAGTGCGGGCCTAGGAGTAGAGGACTTTAAAACTAGATTTTGAACACTTGTATCAGGAACCACTCACCCCTGGGTGAATGAGTCTGAGGACACTCAACACAACCTTTTTGTGATAGGTGCATAGAATCATAACCCTCTCATATTTGCTAAAGATTTATGGATTCTATAAGATTAAGGTTTAATTTAGATGTTTCATGTGTTACATTGCATAATTGCATTTATTTGGTATTTTTCATTCATCTCCCAAAAGTGCATTTCAAACTGATTTACCCATCCTAAGTCATAAGGAAAATAACAATATCTCCATCAAGTTTTACTCACCTATGGGTTGAAAGTCAATCTTTCCTTAGGGGATCTCTTTTTCCTAATGAAATAAGGAGGGAAATTGTAGATACATACCACCATTCAAAAATCACATCACCTTACATTTTTCCCTTGATTCAAGTACATAACCATTAAAATATCAATAAAATATGAGAAGGCTACATCCATGGCCCTTTCAAATGTGGCAAAAACATTGGTTAGACCGAATGACATCCTAACATAAACATATGTGTCCCATGGAGTACTGAATGCATTTTTGTACTATTTAGATTCTTTTACCTTAACATTGTTGTAGCCTAAGTATCCATCCATCATAGATAAAATCTCACAACCAATAACCATTTGCAACATTGCTTGCATATTGGGAAATGTATAATTGTCTTTTAATGATGATATATTTAGGTTTCTAAAGTCTACACAGATTCTTATATCACCATTCTTCTTTCTCACTGGCACTAGGTTTGAAACCCAAGTAGAATGCCTTATAGGTTTAATTATTCCACCGTCCCTAAGTTTCATTAATTCTTCCAATATCTTCAATACCAACATGTATGATTTATAAGGTCTCTATTTTTTTCTAAAAGTCTTAGCATTTGGTTTTAATGGAATTTTATGCTAGGATAGATCTTCTCTATAAGCCTTTAAATCATTTTAGGACCATGCAAAGACATATTTGTACTTACTTAGAAGAGAAAGAAGAATTTATCTTATATTATGGTTCAATTTCTTACCTATGTACACTTTCTTTGGCGCACACTTTGTTCCTAGATTGACTTCTTCTAAGTGTTTCTCATAGGTAGAATTTTGGTTGACATTACTCTTGTCTGAGTTTTCAAATACTCTTTACAATCCTACTAGTCCTTTGGGAATTTTATTTGTCTTTATTTGTATCACCTCATTCCCAAATACTATCTCTTTCCCATCAAAAACTTCTAAAAATTCCCCGATGTCAATCTCTTGGCTCTCATATTGCTCAACACACTGCAAAAATTTTAGTATATGATTATCATCATTAAATATTTTTACACTTATGAATATTATTTTGTATTGAAGGCCTAGTGTGCACATCAAACATTGAGCTTCCAACAAACTGAATATCATCAAGCCATACGTCTATATTGGCTAATAGATGAGCCTTCACATTCTTTCCTTGTTAACCTCAGTCACCACCTAAAATGAGTATACAATTCAAGTGTATCCCACACAAAAAATTTATATTGTTTCAATCTCTTATTTTTAGACACAAATCTTGCTCTAACCCAGTATACTAATAGCTCAAAATACCCTAACACCCTTAGCTTCTTTATCTTATGTTTGACAACTAATTTAAGTCCCAATAACAAGGCCTCATACTTTGCTACATTATTGATAAAAGAATTTCAAGATAATGAGAACATGTATGACTTGCCACTAGGCGATATGAAAATCACCCCACACTAGATCCTTATTTTGAGCAAGCACCATGAAAATACATTGTTCATATGTGATTGTCTACTACTTTCTTCAATGCTTCTCTTTCTATTGGTGTAGTTTTATTTTCTTCTTCTTATGATCTAGATTCTCCGAGGAGGTTAAATTCCTTTCCATCAATAGGAATAGTTGCATGGGATATGTCTAGTTGAATACTGCATTCTATAGTCACACTCCACCTCCTTGACAGAAACATTCCATATGCAAATGGTATATCCACCACTATAACATGCATTGCAAACTCTTTCTCTGGATATTCTACCAATCTAAAACATACCTCCTTAATGATCCCTATCACAAGAACCCCTATAGAATCCATTACATAACACTTTCCAAATGCCTTGTTAATCTTTAACCCATTCTCTTACATGATCTCTATTGGCATTATGTTTAAGATGGTCTTGAATCAATCATGCAATTTTTACCAACTTATCTTCAACCATAAGAATCACACAAAAGGGGTCCACCTAATTAGGACATTCACTCAATGTGGAATCCAAAAAAATGAGGAATATCATTGCTGATTCCCTCAACATCTTCCTCTTTTATCTTTAGTTTACTCATTTTAGGTGGATTAATCACCTTCTTCTCATTAGAAGCCATAGTTGCACCATTGATAAGGGAATATACCTTCTCTTTATGTTCCTCATAGCTCATCATTTATAGGAGAGTAATTAAAACTTTTTCTTATGACAACTTAAACATATCAACTAAATTATGCTTGGGAAGATCACATACTGCCACATTTTGTTCAACCAATTTATCTTTTATACGCTTAAGTTTTTCTTCATGCCTAACTTCAACACTCTTCTTCTCTTGATCAACCTTCATTTTCTAGCACTTTGATTTTATTAATGGAGAAACCACATGCTCATTAATGTTAACAACTCCAAACTTCTTCCCTAACACCTTTGTTTATTTTTTTAGGTTCATAAGTTCTTTTAAGTGCCTGAAAACCTTATTTATCATTACTCTTCTCTGTGATAAAAGTGCTACTAAATTTTCTCTAGTCATCATTGATAACTCTATTCCTCAAATTATAGTTACTTTTGAACTAGGTAACTACAATGGCTATCAAGTCTTAAATCTCTTCTACTGATGATCTTATGAAGCTAACATCAAATCAAACTGTCTCAAAATTATTCACATTCTAATGTTCTTCTTCTCGTTTAGAAAAGACTTGTTGATGGTATACACTAGATCTATAACTGATCATTTACATCTAATTCATGTGATTATTCATTAAGGGAAAATTCTTCCTTAGAAAAATTCAACTTATTCATTAGCATTTTAATCTCAACACCCTACTCATGTGGCATGCTACACTCATCACATGTACCTTGATCTTCTTCTAGTGATTGTGTTACTATGCATTGATGAGGGGAATGAGGTAGCTAGCAATCTACACACCATGGAGTATCATCTACAAAATGAGAATAATTCTTCTCCAAGGGATCTATAGTATCTTTATTTGACACATTCTTTTGATTATTTTACACTAGCTTTCCATTATGCCAATTTGTGTTATAAGGCTAATCATGTAGTATAGGAATTCTCTAATGCTTTTGAAATCCTTAAATTCTCATTTCTATCCATCTTGTAACTTAAATCCTTAAGGGTATTAATCACAGTATCCAACTTATCATCAAAAGTTGTTGCCTTGTTCTGATGTCCTTTTGGATTCTTAATTATTTTGACATCATCTCTCCTATCAAATTTTCTTGATTCTCTTCTATTTCCCTCAATGTGCAAAGAAATATTAAAAGCATTTATCAAGGTTTGAGGATCATTATCCCTCAATAAGTATCCCATCTTGGAGTCAAATGCATTATAATAGAGAACTAAGCACATTTGTTCAAGTGGTCTAAAGTTTGTAGGATCTCTATACATTACTTTACCAAGCCTAGTGTTGAAATCAAAGACTAATTCATTCTAACCCTTTGAAATCCTAGGGCATTCATTGATCACAAACTTGGGATCATTTTTATCCCCATACCGTTCTATGAAAAATCCTTTAAATTCCTCCCAAGATCTAATGCTTGCCTTAGATAGACATCTATACTGGTCTCTCCCATCCTTAGTTTGATATTACATAAATAAATTCATGACTATATCCTTTTCTTCATCTAAAATTCATCAATAAGGTTTAGAAAATTTCTTAGGTGATCTTCACATGATATAGCATTATTTCTAGAAAACTTAAAGAATTTCTAACCTCATTTGGAATGGGATTAGAATAGCCAAGAGTATCATCAAAGTTTAACTTCCTATATCTGTCCATTTACAAAGGTCTTCTTGTATGAATATTCCTTGTAGCACCTTTTTTGTTGACTAACAGTATTTTGGGTCAACTTGTGGGCTAGACTGTGGGAAACTCTAACCTGTATGGGATGAAGTTTTAGTAGTGCCAACTATTGAAGTATTTGCAACAAAAATGGCAGGTGGGTTTTAAGAATTTATCTTAGGGTAAAAGCACAATGCTATGTCATAGTTTTGGCCAAATAAATGGTTCCAAGCGAATAATTTTCTACTGGAAGACATTAGGCCGAGTCACTTTCAGCCGAAACCTTGTCATGCCGACGTGGCAGGCACATTTTTGGCCGAGAGGGTTTCAACTGTAACCCTCTTAGCCGAATACAGCTGGCCAAAAAAATGGAGAAAGTGAGCATATCAGGTATTTATGGCTTGGAAATATCAAGACATTTTTGGCCGAGAGATTTTTGGCCAAAACTGGCTCGACCAAAACCCTCTTGACCAAGAATGTCTAGTTGGCATCCTACATGGCAGCCAACTCATCATTTTTTATAAATTTCTGAAACATTCAACTTTGGCAGAGTAATTTTCTAGTCAAAATGATCTTTCTACAAAAAATAAAAATACCCTTTATTAGAGCTTGGAGTGGAGAATCCAAATATATATATTTTTTTAATATTTTGATTAGTTTTGATATATTTTATTTTTAAAATAATGCAAGTAGGTTTTAAAAATAAAAAAAGAGGTTGATTAGAAATACAAAAAGAGGCTGATTACAAATAAAAAAAGATAGTAAAACTTATTAAAAAAATTTAAATCTTATATGGGGCACAAGAGGAGAGAGTCTTCTTCAAAAGCGTATATTTTGTTTTTTTTAAATGATTAAAAAAATTGAAAATAGTTGATGGTTTGTGAAAACTATCAAATTCTGAAATGTTTGACTTTAAAACATTATTAAGAGAAAAATATACATCAAAATTTGATTTTTTTTTTCCATGACAAGATATTGAAGTTATCTATTTGCAGAAAAAAATAGGGAGAAATGAAGTTTTTTTCAATTTGTTTCTTGATGGTCCGTGAAGTCACTCTTTTATGAAATTTTCAGTATTCCAAAATTTGTCTTTAAATTGATAAAAACATAATGAAAACAATTTTTTTTTTTAAATTTAAAATTACAGGAATAAACTACATCAAAAGTTCTACATTTCATTAGTTTACACCATTTTGAAATTCAAAACATAAAGACCACTTTTATGTGGTCAAAGTTCAGAATTTTTTTTGTTGTTGGCCGATTCCTTTATAAAGTGTGACACAGCTTTGTGCTTTTACCCCTTAGAAGTTGAAGAATGTCCAAATCCATTAGATATTTTCAAGAATTCTATCTTTCTTTGCAATTCTACACTGGAAACTAATTGCTCCATTCTCTCTAGTTCCTTTTATAGAGTATCTACCTCCACTTGTAGTTGCACATCTTTAGGATCATGTACTACAGATGTAGAAACCTTTTAAGGTACAAAATTTCCATTTATGGTTACCCATTTTGCAGGATTAACATGTTTTTTTACCCTTATCCATAGGCTTAGATTCAACATTTGTGTTGGTAGCTGATGCTACTATGTTGGTAATAGGAGGATTACTCCATGTACTAGTGTGGGTGTTTCCTAAGGGAACACTTTCAGTATTGCTACTAATTGTGGGATTAAGCTTGGTAGTATTTGATGGAAAATAATTTGATGGAGTGGGTACAGATGAGGGCTCTTCTTCATAATACTTCTTCATTTGAGCAACCCTTTCTCTCAATTTATCTTTGTAAAATATATCATTCCTAAGTTGAGTTTCTTTATCCTTAATCTTCTTGAGCTTTATCTCTTCTAGCCTATTTATTTCATCCTAAAGTTGTTGGAATTCTCATGACAACTCATTCTCATCTGGTAAATCATTCTCAGTGTTTGAGCTATTAGTGTAAATTTTAACATATTCAACAAAAAATGTTGTAATTGGGTTAATAGTAGGGCTCGAGTTAGTTAATTCCATTTCAAGAGGACCATTGCTTAATAAGTCTTATTATGAGGAACTAGAAGTATCTGCTAGAGGATTTAGGCTATGAGTAGCTCTAGCATCAAAATTATCTTGCAAAGTTTTCTCTCTTAGCCATTTTTTTCTTAGCAAGGCTATCAGGGTGGGTTTGATCCTCACTCATAGCATACTTAATAACTGCATTATCTTCATTTGTGGGAGGCATTCCGAATTAAAGATCAATAAAATATCTCAAATTGTCATTGCTACTATCATGAGGACACCTAGATCGAAGAGGAGGAGGAGGAACACAATTACTTGTACTTTTCTTCTTCCATGACTGCTGAGGATTGTGTGGCAATTCTCCTTCCAGCTTTTGTTTAGAGTTTTTGTTGAGCCAAGTTCTTTTTCCTCTCATGACTTCTAAATTTTGTTTGTGGCAATTCTCCTTCCAACTTTTGTTTAGAGTTTTTGTTGAGCCAAGTTCTTTTTCTTCTCATGACTTCTAAATTTTGTTTGAGATTATTTTCTTCTTTCTTCTTCTTAATTCTTTTGCACCAACAAAGGAGACTCAAAGTTGCCACGCAATTATGGGAATTCAAGTTATTAAAAATAATTCTCAGAGAAGAATGTAAATGGAAAGAAATTTGACAAATCCTAACATAGACTAATAGGCACTTCACATGAATATGCAATTTCAATGAGAAACACTTTAGACAACACTTGATAATTATTTTGACTCTATACTAAACAATCTAAAACAAAATTTCAAGGTATCCCCACTAGATTTTCCAATCTATTGGTGATTTTTAATTTGATTTCCAATCACTCAAGATAATTAACAATTAGGAATGACTATTCTATAGATTATCTTTGAGATTAGCTTGGGAATTAAAAACCACAAACACCACTCTTGGTACTCATCTCCATCAATATTTAAGAGTGATTAAAGCAAATATTGGTTATGAAAAATAATATTTCAATATTTAATATTTTAGATAGATATCAAAATGACATTTCTATAATAAATATTTTACATAAGTTTGATTTTATAGATATTTTGACATAGTTTGTATGATTTATGAATTATGATACTATTATTGAAATTTAAATAACTCTTCAATTATAATAAAGTAAATTTTATCTAAAGTAAAATAACTTAAAAAAGTTAAAACAATACAAATTCAATATAAATATCTCAAATTTGTTTTTTTATTATATAAAATAAATATTTTATTATATATATTAAATATATAATTAACACAATTCAATTTTTTTTACTGCTTTTCTAAAATCCATCATTCATTAATTAATAATTTAATTGGTGGGATTATATTCTTTTGAAAAAAAATCAATCTTATTTTATTTTATTTTGTTGATTGCTCTTTAGTTGAGTATACCTTAGAAGTTAATTCACGACAATATAATAAGAATGCATACAATACATTGTGATAAGAGAATATTACATAAGCTATTTATGATTTCATTTTTTTGTGTATATTTAGATTTGATATGACTATTTACAATATTTCTAAACTCAATAAGATTTGAGTATATTTTTATATTATTGAAACTTGTAAATATTTAAAATTTAATAAAATAAAATCTTACATTCAAAATATCTCTCTATCTCTCTATATATAATACCAAATGGTAAATTTACTACCATAAACTATACTATTTGAATTTAAGCCAAAAGAACTCTCACTTTAACAAAACCTCTTCCAATGAGAACTTGAGCGATGGGAGTGGGAATAGGAGCGAGCGAGCAGGAAAAGTCAGGATTTGAATCTTCGAACAGTGGACAAGGCGGGGGTTCGAGGGAATCTCAAGTGAATGCGGAGATTTCTTCGAGTTATGAGAAAGGTAAGTCGGGCTCTGATGATAAGGACGCCCACGAAAAAGTCCAGGTGGACCCAGGTGGAAAGGATGGGACTTCTGTTTCCAAGACTGTCGTGGAAATGTCAGATAAAGGGGATGAAAAAGGTAAAATGTGGACTTCGTTGTTTGGTGTTAAGCCAAATGACAAATCATCTTTTCCCCCTGTGCGTATTCTTTCTGATCCGGGGTCTGGAAAGTTTTCTATTTCTGTGTCGGATGAGATCATAGACCATAATATTGCTCAGATGGAGAATGTTTTGGTTGTTAAAATTTTGGGTCCTAGACCTAATATTGAAGTGGTAAGGGAGTTTGTTAAGAATAAATGGAAAACCAGTGGTCTGGTTTTGGTGGCGGTGCTTCCTAAGGGTTTTTTTGCTTTTCAGTTTACGTGCAAGGAGGACTCCAGGGCTGTCCGGAGTGGTGGCCCCTGGATTATCGGAAAGTCTTCCTTGGCACTGAAGAAATGGTCTTCTAGGGTTGATCTATCTGATTCAATTTTTAAAATGGTGCCGGTCTGGGCTAGATTGCCAGGTCTCCCCTTGGAGTATTGGAACATGGATATTTTCAATGGGATTGCTAGTTCTTTTGGAGAACTTTTGTCCATTGACTCAATGACTGCTGCTAGAAAGCGCTTGGTATTTGCTAGAATCTGTGTTGGGGTGTCTCAAAATGCTAATCTCCCCTCTTCGATTGACATCCAATCTAAGCTAGGGGTTTGGAAGCAAGCTATTGAATTTGAAACCACACCCTTCGTCTGCTTCAAATGCCGAAAATCTGGGCATTGGGCGAAAAAGTGCCCGCTTAATAATAGAAATGAAAAGGAGAAAGGTGCCAACCCTAAGATGGTCTGGAGAAAAATATCAGAGGAGGAGAAGCTTTTTCCTATCCCTGATGTGAATGAGGGTCTTGAAAGACACTTTTTTTCAAGATTTGAAGGAGAACCTTAAATGCTTGCATAAGGAGGCCTGCCCTGGGTTAGTTTGTATGGGCTCTCCTGACCCTAAGGATCCTAAATATTTGATTTCACTAAATGAGGATAGAAAGGAAGAAAATCAGACTATGGAGGGGACTCAGGATACTCTGAAAAAGGTTGAAACTAGAGGTGTAGATATGGGTATGGTTGCCTCGTCACCTTTGACAATGGCAGGTTGTATGAATGCACCTGGTCTAGAGGAAATACCCATTATAGGTTTGGCCCTGGAAATAGGAATTCTTGCCCCCTCTCATTCTCCTCTTGTTAACCCTTGCTCAAAAGGGGTACAGGATATGGAGATAGCCACTCTAGAAGTAGTGAAGGATACTTATGAGACCCAAAGCTTGAATTTGAAAACACCTAATTTCAATACTTCAGAAGCCAAGAATGGCTTAATGGAAACCCTCCCTTGGGATCAGAGGTTGTTTTTTGAGAAGGATGGGGAATCAGGAAGAGAGCTGGAAAGCCAAGATGAAACTGAATGGGAGGTGGTCATTTCACATTCAAAGTCAAAGAAGGAAAAAAATAAGAAGAAGGAAACTTCAAGTGGAATGGTCACAAGAACTAGGGCCAAGGCGGATTGTGGAAGTACCAAGCCTTGCCACGGTAAGAAATCAGAAAAATGGCAAAGGGAGCAAGGCAGCCTTCAGGATATTGCGGATGGAATCCAAATGACCATCCCGAAGATACTTCAAACCCCAGGTAAGAAATGAAAATTATGTCTTGGAATATTAGAGGGCTGAATAGTCGTCATAAAAAGGATGTTTTGCAAAATTTTGTTAGAGACCACAAACCTGATATTCTTCTTGTTCAAGAAACTAAAATGCCTAAAGATAAAGTAGAAAACCTTAAAAAATTTCAAATCTGTGGGGCTCATGGAAATAGTTCTGTGGGTGCTTCAGGTGGTATTGTTACTTTTTGGAACAAGATGTTTATTAAAGGTGAGCCATTAATGGAGAATGGTAATGTTGTGGCCACTAGATTTACCCACATTAGAGATAATTTTTGCTGGATCCAATCCAATATTTATGCCCCAAATTGTAAGAATGCTAGAAATTCCTTTTGGTCTGAATTATCTGGTCTCCGAAAATGTTTTGTTAATGAACACTAGATGGTTATGGGAGACTTCAATACTCCTCTTCTGAATGATGAGAAATTTGGGGGTTCTCAAATCAATTGGGACAGTAAATCAGGTCTATCCAACTTTATCAACAATAATGCCCTAATAGACCTAGACCTACAAGGGGCTTCTTATACCTGGACCAATAGGAGATTAGGGCCTGATATGATACAAGTGAGACTTGATAGGGCCCTTGTTTCTGGTCAATGGTTTATAGACTATTTTTGTGCTTTGAGTGCTTTATCAAGGGTGGGATCTGATCATTTTCCCATTTTGCTTATGGCGGAACCTACTAAGGTGAAAAAGAACTTCCCTTTTAGATTTAAAAAATTCTGGCTATCTCATCCTCAAATTTTTGAGGAAATTAGTAGGTGGTGGAATATTGATATTACTGGCACCGCGATGTTCAGGATTGCTAAAAAATTAAAGGAAGTGAAAACTAATGTGAGAAGATGGAAAAAGGATGCCTTTGGGAATATTTTTGGAACTAAGACAGAAATTCAGGGCAAAATTCAGGAGATCCAGGCTAAAAGCCAGAAATGGGGGTACATTGACAATTACAGAGAAAAGGAAAATGAACTTCTCACTCAATTGCATGACATCATTGCTAAAGAGGAAGTTTTTTGGCGGCAAAGATCCAGGGTTTCTTGGTTGACTGAGGGAGATAGGAATACCAGATTTTTTCATCTGTCTTCTTCAAAACATAGGGCTGCTAATAGAATCGCTCACATTGATGTGAATGGGACGAGGTTTGAGGAGGAAGATGATATCAGGGAATAGGCTGTCCTTTTCTTTAGCAACCTTCTTTCTTGTAATGGAGAGATTATTCTTGAAGCTCAAGATTCCTTGATTGAGGCTATACCTCAGGTGATTGGTCATAATGAAAATTCCATGATCACTGCTATTCCCTCCAATGCTGAAATAAGGAAAGCTATTTTTTCTTTTGATGGTAACAAAGCTCTGGGACCAGATAGTTTTTCTTTATTCTTCTTCCAAGTATTTTGGGAAATTGTTGAGTTGGATGTTGTGAATGCTGTCAAGGAATTCTTTGGATGAAGATGTATGTTGAAAGAACTGAACGCTACTTTTATGGTCCTTATTCCTAAAAAACTTAGGGCTTCGAAGTTTCAAGCTTTTCGGCCTATTAGCCTATGTAATTCCATTTATAAAATTATCTTGAAGGTTTTTACTACAAGAATTCTTTCTATTCTTCCTCAAATGATTGCTCCGCATCAGAATGGTTTTGTGCCAGGTAGGTAAATTCTGGACTTTGTTGTTTCTGTTCATGAGAATTTACATTTGTTAATGGTTTCAAAGACTCAAGGGTTTATTCTTAAACTGGACATTTCCAAAGCCTATGATCAGGTTGATTGAAATTTCTTATTTAAAATACTGGATAAGTTTGGCTTTAATAACAGAGTCATCCAGATGTTGAATCAGTTGGTCTCGACAGTTACCTCTTCTATCATTGTTAATGGATCACCTTCAAGGTTTTTTCAGACTTCTCCTGGCCTCAGACAGGGAGATCCCATTTCTCCTATTTTGTTCACTATCTTGGCTGAGAGTTTGGGAAGAAATATTAAAAAGCTTGTTGATCAAAGATCCCTTGCTGGTTTAAGGCCTTCCTCTTCACTTCTAACCTACTCCCACCAACAATTTGTTGATGACACCATTCTTATGGGAAGATCTACAGTGGCTGAAGCTAAGACTTTCAAAAAAAAATTGAATCTCTATGAATCTACTTCTGGGCAAGTTGTTAATAAGGCTTAGAGCTTGATTTTCTTCTACAATACTCCGGAGCATAGACAATTTAAACTTGCTCAGATTCTTGGATGCCGGATTGAGCCTCTTCTGTCAACCTATCTTGGTTTGCCTCTCTCCTCTAAACCTTCGGAATCGTTCTGGATTTCTTTGGTTGAAAAATTCAATAAGAAGTTATTGAGGTGGAAAGGAGCTCTTCTCAGTCAAGCTGGAAAAATCTAGCTCCTTAAGGCTTCATTGCAAAATCTTCTTGTTTATGCTCTCAGTATATTTAAAATTCCTGCTAAGTATGTTGAGGCTATTGAAAAAATTCAAAAAAGGTTTCTTTGGTCTGGAGTGGAGGACAAGAAGAGAATGCCACTTGTTGGATGGGATCTGGTTTGTAGACCCAAATCGAGGGGGGGCTTAGGCTTAAGGAAAATTAAAGTCCTGAATCTGTCCCTTCTTGCTAAACAACTTTGGAGAACTCTCACTTTGAATGGTGAATGGCGTGATACATTAAAAGCCAAATATTTTAACAGTTGTGAGTCTTTTAATAAGGTTATAAATTCTTCCTTTTTACCTCGTGGGTCTGTTTGCTGGAATGATATGAGTAGAAGTAGAAAGTTGTTGGAAATGGGAATAGGTTGGCTGATTGGAAAAGGAAATTGTGTGAGGTTTTGGGAAGACAGTTGGCTTTTTAAGGATCCTCTGATCAGAATTGAGAAATTCAGTAAGTGGATGAATAATTGTAAAAGGGAATTTGGTGTCTTGGTTAAATATTACTGGAGGAACGGGGGCTGGGTTGATCTGAAGACCATTAGTCCGGATCTTAGCCCTGTTCAGTCGGCCTTTAGGGCCTTAAGACTGGTGCTACACCTGGAGGAGGATATAGTTGTTTGGTTAGACAACCCGTCTAGTATTTTCTCGGTTTCTTCTGCCACTTCTATGTTGGTGAGTCTAGTGGAGCCTCCTCCCTTCTGGGCTAAGGCTTGGATTAATCACTTAACTCCTAAAATAAATATTTTCTACTAGATTATGCTATGGAATAAAATTCTCACTCTAGATAATCTTGGAAAAAGAGGAATTCAATTACCAAACAGGTGTTATATGTGCAGGAATGATGCTGAGACTGTTAATCATCTTTTTCTTCACTGCCCTTTTGTTTCAAATATCTGGGGTTAAATTCTTGTGCTTCTTGATGTGGTCTGGGTTTCCCCTATTTCTGTTGAAGATTTCTTCATGCAATGGAAAGCTCCTTCAAAAAGTCCTTTTGTGCGAAAGCTATGGTCTTTTGTTCTACCTTTTGTGTCTTGGAATATTTGGAAGGAAAGGAACAACAGAGTGTTTAGGGATAAAGAGATGCTGGAAGGGGACTTGCATGCTAAGATCATAAGAGCTATAAAGGAAAATTTATCTTTAATTCCAAGAAAAATGGTTGAGAAAGCTAATTGGTATCCTTACGACTTTGCCATAGCTGAAAAGTGGAATTCAAAATTAGTTGGGGTAAATGTCATCAAACCTGTTGTTTGTGGGAGAGAGAATGCAAGTTGGTTGCTGCTGCCTTTGGGCTGGGTGAAATCCAATTTTGATGGTGCAACTAAAGGAAACCCCGGGAAAGCTGGTAGTGGATGTGTTTTAAGGGACAACTTTGGGGCTTTTATTGCGGCTTTTGCTGTGGACATCGGCACCCAAACTAATCATGTTGCGGAAGCTGTTGGGGCTTATCATGCGGTTAGTTTAGCTTTCAAGATGAACATAAAATGTTTGTGGTTGGAGGGTGATTCAATGAATATAATAAATTGCATTTTAGGGCTTACCCCTCCCTCATGGACCATCAAAAAGTGGATTGAAGATACTCAATTCTTATTAAGTAAATTTGATAAAGTGAAAGTGTCCCATGCCTATAGAGAAGCCAATAAAGTGGCTGATTACTTCGCCAATGAAGGGGTCAAGAAGGGTGGGGAAAACACGTGGAGGAAGAATGACTTCCTCCACCCTGATGTGAAAGTGCTAATTTATTATGATTCAGTGCATGGAAGAGAAGTTTGTCTTCATCATGATGAAGCGGATAAAGATTAGGTACGTCGATTTCATTAGATTTGATGGGACCGACATCATTTTCCTTTTCAAGAAGAGTCTTCGGCATGCTTTCTGGGTGTTTAAAAAAATATGCCTAATTGAGACCCAGAGCAACAGTAGGGTATTTTTTAATAGAGCTCTGAAAATGGGAGGAGAAAGAAAATGTGTGGAGCCAAGCAGCTTTAAGGAGCATAAAAAGAACGACAAAGCTTGGGAAAGAATTGAGAAGGGAGGCTTAGTCCCCTATTTGGAAAAACTCCATGGTACTGACGAGGGGATGCTGGACTATTTTGTTAAAAACTGGAAAAATGGAGAGATTGTGTTGTTTGGCAGGAATGTTAAGCTGAAAGAGGATTTAATCAGTGAGATAACTGGTCTTTCGATAGAGGGTGTGAAATTTTATCGGGACCGTTGGTTCTCTGATGAAGCGGTCATTAAATTTCCTAAAAAAGGCAAGGAGAAAGCTAAGTTGGTTAAGGTCACCAATAGCTACTTTGATGTGGAGTCCCTCAAATCCATATGGAGAAAAGTTTTAAGAGTTATTACGGAGTATATTACGGTTGACGGGTGCTTCACCAGAGTGTATGGTTACCACTTTACTATTTTGAACCACTTCCGTCACAAGGTTCGTATCTCTCTGCCTTTTTACTTATTTTCTTCTTTGAAGAATTGCCTTGATGAAGTTGAAAGAAACCCTAGGAAGAATGCTATTATTCACCCTGGTCTTGCTAGGCTCATATTTGAGCATTATCAAAATTTACCTACTTTGCCTAAAATTGTTGATCTCGGAGATTTGGATGATGAGGAAACATAAAGTAGTAGGGAGACCGACCCCCGAGCCCCCCTTGCTTGTACCCCTGATGGTCCTAATACCTATACTCCCTAGTCCCAATCTTGTCGGAAGGCCCTTAAGGATTTTGCTCCGCCGTCTTGTCCTAAGTTGCAGCCTCTGCTTGAGTGCCCTAGCCTGCGTTTTACTTCGCCGCCCTGTCTTAATCCCCAGTTGCCTCTCGGTTGTCCTACTCCGGGTTTGGTCTCTGGCCTTAAAGGTACCTCTGTTATTAAATTTGTCTTGTATTCTGGGAATTCAATGGAAATTCTTTCTGATAAACCTATGGTCAGTAAGGAGTCGGTTCCTAGTGCCCCTGCATCTAGAAGATTTGGGAATGCCCCTTATGATTCCCCTAATCAGGATGAAATTAATTCGGCCTTGAATAAGCTCAATCCTTAGGACATTGTGGGTGTGGCGGAGAAAAGTATGGATGGTCTTTTCTCTGTTCTCAAGTGGACCCAGAAGGAAATCTGTGATTTGAAAGGCCGTAATATGGACCTAAGCAACAGGGTCATGGATTTGGAGCAGAAGATGAGTTGGAGTTGTAAAGACACTGATGGATAGGAAACCCCCTTACCAAGGAAAAGACAGCTTTCGCAGGAGGAAAGATTGACCAGTATCGAGTGCAATATATCCTAGCCCAAAATATTAGGGCCACGTTGGTGAACAATCACAAAATTGCCAGGCATAACACCATCATCATCAATGCTATGGTGGAAAAGCTCAAAAAAAATAAAAAGGGTTCACTGGTTGTGGATTTGGACGTGGACAGAGGTGGCTACAGATCTGCTGGTGAAGGGATTTCTACTAGTACCTGGGCTAACACTAAGAGGAATACCCCGACTTTGTCACATATGGCTCAAATCCTCAAGCAGGGGTTACAGGATATGAAGGATGTTGAAATGGAGGCTGAGGAGTTGCTGAACACCTTGGAGTAGGGTGGTCGTTGTTGTTTCTGGTTTTTTTTGGGTGGTCCATTTTTGGACCCTGTTGTCTTTTTTGCTGTCGTTTCCTTTGTGGGACAGTTGTCTGTTCGTTTGGACTTATTTTGTATCTTTTGTTGTTTAAACTCTGCGGTTTCAGGTCCCTATAAAACCTATTTTTTCCTTTTCAAAAACAAAACCTCTTCCCCATAAAGCACACTTCTAAGCTATGGACAATGCCTATGAAGGTGGGTGCTTCCATTTACTTCCACATTAAAGCTCTACATACTATTCCAGGCCAAATTCTAGGAGAAAGCCAATTTTTGATTAAAACTAATGGATGGCTTAAAAAAAATGACATCAATGCAAGGTTACAAAATGTTTTGGTTGGCCCATACTTTCGATTAATAGCTCAAGATTTTTCTTACAATGTAAGTTTAGATATATTAAATCAAAGAGATGGAACCTAAGGCATCAAATCTAATATAAATTCATCCTCATCATCATACTTGTAGCTGTCATATTCATCTACAACCTCAACTCAATCAATGGTCTTTCACGCATTAAATAAAATTAATTTTAATGCAATTAATTTTGGCCCCAGTGAATTTGTCATGAATTTGTCATGGCGGTGGATTTTGTAATAGTTTCTATGATTTATGATATTATTATTCAAAATTAAAATACATCTTCAATTATAATAAAGAAAAATTGATCTAAAGCAAAATAACTTTAAATAGAACTTAAAATACTATTAACAATATTTATAAATATTATATTGAAATACACTATGTTGTGTAGATTACTTTAATTGAATAGAGCTCAAAAATTAGGCCAGTATTTTGAGTATCTCAAGACTTAAACAATACTACTAATGTAGTCTTTCGAATTTGATTTAATACGTGACTATGAGAGAAGTATAGGGCTACAAATATTTCATCAAATTACATGCTAATGTATTGAATGTTACTATAGTCTTTCAAATTTAATTTAACACGTGACTATGAAAGAAGTATGGGGGTACAAACATTCCATCAAATTACATTATATTCTTTCCATTTGATTAATTAAATAGAGCTCAAAAATTAATAAATGAGATCACACCATAACTGTATGATTTATAATTGAATGGAGTTCAAAATTTAACAGGTGACTATGAGAGAAGTATAAGGGTACAAACATTCCATCGAATTACCTTATATTCTTGAGATCACACGAGGAGTTTAACTGTACGATGACAGTACATTATGTTACAACTATTGTGTTGAGCTACACTAAATTCTAAAATTTTGACTTCATTGAGTAGAGTTCAAAAGTCAATACATGAGAGTATAAAATAAGTTCATCAATAATTCTAAATCAAAAAGTTTTGAGCATATAAAAATTTAAAAAATATATATTATAAAAAGCATGAATATTAATGTGAGAATAAGATCATCGTATTATTATATATTTATTTATTACTCAAATCTTAACTTTATAAAGATGAAATGCATCATATTTGATAAGAAAAAATATGTAAATAAATTATTTACTATAACCATATCTACACAAATATATATTAATACTTATAATCAATATAATCTATAAATATAATTTTTTTATAAAAAAAAATCTAAAATTTTATTTTAAAATTTATTTATAATTAAAAATTAAATACTAAATTTAATATATATAATAAAAATTAAATAATAAATTTAGTACATACACTATACTACCTAAATTTCTCCCCATAAAACCCACTTCTTATCTCGAATAACTGCATTTTAACTGGAAAAGTAGCTTACCGTGGAATACTGAATGCTGGGAACTATGCGTGAAGATAGGTGCTTACTCTACAGATTGTCCAAAACCAAATTCTCATGACAAAGTCAAACATTGGTTGAAAATAATGGGACGCTCCAAAAATAACTTACACCGAGCAATGGAAGCCTCCCAAATGGCTTGGTTCATCCAAAATTTCCATATTGCCGAAGTTTATAGGAAATAGCTCAAAATTTTCTTATAAGTCTATTTAACCACAGGGGTTTGTTGGAGGTACCTCACACAGAGACGATGGCTTCCAAGAGAGAATCCGACAATTCCAGATTCATCCATGGTATTAAGAGAATGAGAACCAGTTGGAATAGTATTATGAGTGAAGATAAAGAAGGGGAATTTAAGCAGCCTTACACCAACTGGCTCACACCTGGATTTGAGCCATGGAGAGAGGATGGCTCAAACAAAGATACATATGGCAAGGGTAAATTTATTGATTCTGCATCGAGTGGCTCATGCATAGCGGATGGATCAAGTATGTATTTATATGGCATGGATGAGGCCAAAGATGCAGAGAAGAAAGGTGATATTTCATCCTGCACAGAGGATGGCTCAAACAAAGAAGTATATGGCATGGAGGAATCAATGTTGATACATGATATTCCAGAGGACATCTTGTACATAATATTTTGTAAACTTCCTCTTCATATTCTGTTTCAATTTCAAATCATTTGTTCTTCATGGCAGGCTATTATTTCTAGATCTGCTCACTTTCACAATCTGTGGGAGCAGAGTAACATGCAAATGTGGCTGGTCATGGATCACTATGATGTAACAAGTGAGTCTTCTAATGGGTTTGCACTCTTTGATGTCAATAGAAGGCTAAGGTTCAAGAAGATATTTAGTGATGAGTGGAGATGCAATTACTCAAAATTGTTTCTCAGAGCTGGAGATGGGGGCCTCTTGCTTTATAGCTGCAAGAGAAATGGAACCCTTCGAGTTATCAATCCATTGACAATGCAATCCCATAGTCTTGAAGATGCAAGGGTCAACAGAAAAAGCAGGATTTCCTTCTACATGAAAAGATATCATGAGGATGTGGCTGCGCATCTCAAGTTTGACTCAAAGGAAAAGACTTATCAGGTAATTGTTATAATTGGATGTCTTTACGTTTAAAGGAGAAAGAAATTGTTGGTTTTGATCTATAGATCTGTAGATCGGAAATTGGAAATTAGAGATGTTCACTTGGCTCAAAGAGTGAGTGGGTGTATGGCACTCAGCTTTTTTCCAAGCACTATAATACAGAACCAAAAAATCTACTGTTTTTCTAAAAATGGGGCAGATGTGGGTACGCATGATTTGGATGGAGATTGCAATAGCAGGTTTGTTTATACTTTGGGGATGCAAGGTGTAATGCATGAGGCATTGGGAATCGTCATGTACAAGGGGAGAATGATAATTGTTTGTAAAATTAATCCAATGTATTTCCCACCATATACACATGCTTTGGTTTTTTAGGAGTTTGATGAGCTTGCCTTGCAGTGGAGATGTAACTATGAAGCTGTTCTATCGCCGCATTATTTGCCTCCTGGAGTAGTTTGTGTTGGGGGGGATTATATTTGGCATATTATTTCTGTAGATATAGATAAAGGGGAGGTGAATGTATGGCCAGAAGTTTACCCATTTATGTTCAATGTGAGGAACTGTCTCTCAATGCCACTGAGCTTTTGCCCATGCTCTTAGATTTCATTCTTCTTGGCTTTTAGGGTCATCCTTTGCCGTATTTAGTTATCTATGGGGACCCGTACTATTTTGTTTTATTCTTTTTCTGGACCAATGAAATCTATGTTATGTTCCATCAATAAAGGGTCCTACAAAGAGTTTAGGATTCAAAATATTAGTCCAGATTATAATAGAAATTATCCAGCTATTGGAAATAAAAGATATATTCTTTTCTGTTTTTTTTTCTTTTATTATAATATAAAAATGTCATTATTTTATTTTATGTGTATTTTTTAATTTTAATATTAATACTAGAGCAGGTTAAAAAGAATGTAAAATTGTAAAGAGGTTTTATTGTTACGCCGAGAGGCGTTATACAGTGAAAGCATTCAAAGAATATTCTCCATAAAGTTTTTGAAACTGTATTAAAAATGACAGCCAAGTGGAAGTAACATAGAATTTACCAATGAAAAAAAACTATTATATTTCCTAAATTTAAGTAAAATTAACGTCCTTGCTGGCAATGATTACTATTGGCAGTTATGAGAGGAAATGATACTCGATGATGCACGAAAAGAATGACTACCCGTAGTGGAAGAGAATGAGGTATGTAACTGACATGCAAACCGTTTCGATACAACCCATTCGATTCCATCACATTGCATGCAAACAATAAGTTATCTGTGGATTTGACTGTAGGGCACTATGTATGACGATACAGGATCTGTGAAAATAGTTTGAGGAGGAAACACCTGACTGCGCAAAGTATAACAGAGAAGAATGTGCTCGTAATCTGGTGGAGTTCTCTTGCTTTAAGGCGCTTAATTCATCTCCATGGAAATCGATCAAGAAGTTAGGTGACAAGGATTTCAGTTGCTTCACATTTGATATGATGATTGCTTGGGAATATCCAAGTGTAGAGCAAGAGAAAGAATGTCAAGAGGAGGATCAACTGAGAGGGATAGAAATGGAGGCGAAGGAGGCTGAAGATGAGTCCTCGCTTTTCTATTCTGACTTGACGCCTATGCTGGTGAGTTGATGGCCGCATGCTTTTCAATGTTTTTTAATTTAAATATTCTCAACTGTGAATGAATTTTTCTCTTCTGTTGACTTCTCGACTACTTTTTTTCTTTGCTTCTCTACTTGTGTTTTTCTCAACTTTCTATTCTGGGTGTACTATAAATGTAGGTTTGTTTGAGTGATTTCGGAGGTTTACTGATTCTGCTCTAATTTGCTTTGTTACCATAGACACGTAATAGCATTGCCGCCGTTGAAGCATTTAAAAAATCACAACATGCATTTGCAGTAGCCAATGGCAGTTTGGATGATGCATACCATGAATCAGCAGGAATATCTGCGGTGAAAAGAGTTATGGATTTCCACTTTTATGACATTGACACGCTGATCCATCTTGTTAAGCTTGCCATGGATGCAATGTCTCATTAATTTGGTGTTTGTAACATCGTCCCTTGTGAATAAAGCTGTGTTGATCTCAGTTACTTATTCAGGGAAGCAGGCCATAGGAATGAGAAAATGATTGCTATGGCCATTACTGCTCTGCTCAAATTCTGCCATTTATTTATGCTGGAATGAGTTATACATAACTGTACAATATGTACAATGATTTGTGATTTGTATAAAATATTTTTTCCCTTGTGGTATCCGAAAGTTGAAACAATATTAATAGTAAACATTTTTTATCTTTTCAAGGCCACAGCAAAAGAGGTGGTCTTGTCCCTATCTGAGATGTATGGGAATATGTAGATAATGAATTTTGACAGTTAAGACATGATCATCAAATTCATCCTTTTGAGTTTTTTTAAACAATGGATTATCCATAATGGCAATCTCTCAGTACCTGATGTGATTCTTATAGTGTTGCTCAATCTATACTTTTTAATAATTAAGAGCAAGTTTCTCTTGCTATTCTTTTTGATTAAATAAAATGTGGCACGAGTTCAAGCTACAAAGCCCCACCACAGGATTTCGAATTTAAATTCAACGAATATTTGCCATTTTTTACAAGTGTATGAGGTGATAGGGGATTCTTAACCAGTCGGCACATTGTGTGATCTGTTTGTAAAGTATTTGCCAAGAGTTGAACCTAAGACCTCACTTTTGCAAGCCAGCTATGTTACTGAACCAGCTGCACATGTCATATTTGGACTGCTGGTCAATTTTATTTCGACTAAAATCAAAATTATAACATAACAACCCTAAGTTTTGCAGAATCATTAGGATTTTGTCTTCATTTTTCATCTTGATGATGGATACTATTGTTTCATCTGAAACTTTGATGAAAAATGAAACGCACAATTTTCCCCAAAAGGATGTTTAGTACTGTTACTTGTAATTGCAGGCGGACGTGGAGAGCAGCGTGGGGGAGGCAGCATTTATATGGTTAGCTCTAGCAATGCCTCTGGTTGCTGACGTTGTAAGCGGTCATTTCCAGTTCCAAACTCTCACCGCCTCTATAGCAGGACAACTTCCCCTTCCTTTATACAATAACTATCTCAATCAACTGCACAAGTAATATTTTCTCTCTTTTCCAAAATTTATATTATCTTTCGTAACAGATGTACTAATCCTGGACCGGTATGCAGAGGTATGAAACTTGTAGAGAGTCAGTGTAATACCTCATTAGGTCTTGGGGAAAAGGAAAGAGTATTACACATTGATGGCACTGCAACAACACAAAAAGTAGTGCTCCATATTGGTGGGACCAACTGGCCTTGTTTGTACATCCTCATTCACTCTCTCTCCTCTCCTTTGTTCTTGTAAAATTTTGATCAAAGACTTATATTTAAGTTTGATGATGGGGACGGACGTTAACCAACTACGTGCTGTATTTTGAGACCTTGGGAATGCTTACCTACGCGAAGGCTGTAAAGATTGAGCTCTCAACAGCTACGCAACATCAAGTAAGCAGGCTCAACAGGCCCTTGGGGTACCCTTATCTGCGACAAGGCTGTCATTTCCAGCTCACCTGATATGTGAGGGTTCGCATTTTTCGACTAGCAAAGCAGTCAATGTTTAAAAACCCGTGGCCTCCTGCATTTAACACCTATTGCTTACTAATCCAGCTACTGACCATTAAACCGATGGGTGTGAGTAGTTGTACAATTAAGTTTCAGGATATAAAAACGGAACGAGTTGATTCTATTTGGGTGGAAGAAACAGAAGAACCAGGAGTGGAAAATGCTTCCAATTGATTGTAAGTGTGAATTGAGATTTCAATGCCATTTCTTGCTCAAAAAGTATGGAATATGCTTAAACACTAGAAGAAAAAATTAATTTGATTTGGTGGTGCGAGTGAGTGCAGAGGACTACAATAGCTGCAGCACGACGAATCCGATTGCCTCTTTCAAGGACGGGAACACAGTGTTTCCATTCCCTACCCATGGCTGCAACTCCCTGCCCTACACCCACCTCCGTTGCTACTCCCATGACAGATCTTGTTTTATTTTTATTATTCATTTAATTATTTGAGTCGGACTTAATACTACTTTAATTATTCAGGATTTGTTTGTGTTGGGTGTTTGATTAAGGAACAATGCTTTATGATTTCTCCCTCCGTAATTGAAGACAGGGAGGCACTTCAGTAAGAAATTTTCTTCTGATTTGTTGCTGTTTTTTTTCAAAATTTTCAGTTGTTTTACTCTGAAAGATTCTTCTTCAGATCTTTTTGGTTAACCTGTCTATAAATATGGGCTTTCTGATTTCAAAGAAAAACATCCACGTATGTGCCTGGCACAGTAAGTGAATAGCTGTATTCACAAGTATGTGGGAATTTTATGATAGTCCGAGTTCAAAATATGGGATCTTGAATTACTGTGAATATTGATCTTGAATTGTGACTTTGGTTCCATGGAGGTGAATCAACCGCACGGAGCTTGACATCTTATTTAGGTGCTTCAATTGGTACCAATACAGCACCAACAAAAGTTCCTGAAATTCATTTTTTAGTTGGTTATGGTTTAATGTAAGCCATGTATTTTCCCATGGTTACGGTCTAATGTAAGCCATGTATTTTCCCGTGTTTAATTTAGAAAGGAAACCCTACATCTTGGGTTTGTGGGATTTAGTGGTTTAGATATGCTTTAGCTTTTTGCATTCAGTTGTAATGGAAACTTAATATTTTCACCTCTTGTTTGTAATCGATTATAGATGGGTTTTTATTTAATTCTATAACTAGATAGACATCCAGCATTTTTGGAATTGGGTAGCTATAATAAAGGTGTGGATTATTTTTCTTTTGCCTTTGCAGGCCTTACAATTGCTTCCGGGGACATTAATAAAGTTTGAAAAATGTATTTTTCTTTTGTTAATCTAGAAGTTCCAGCTTTATAAAAGATAAACACATAGAATTTGGTTGTATTTCTAATTAGCTGTTATGATCTTGCATTGGTGCTTATAGATTAATATAAAATATGTTTCATCATCTATTTAGTTTCATGTATTGGATAATCATGCAACATATATTTATATCTTTAATTTTTATCAAAACTATTTGTATCATTAAAAATCAGTTTACTGTATTTCCATGGCTTATATATGTGTTTTTTACTTTCAGATAAACTGTTATGTAAAAATTATAATCTGTCCAGTGATCTAATAGATGTCAGTTTTGAAATGAATTTGGAAACCTTGTTTGGTTGCCATTTTAAAAATTTATTATTGCAAATCAATTTTGGTTGTCATTTTAAAGATTTATTATTGCAAATCAGCTTATATAAAATCTTCACTTATATGTTAAAATATATTAATTGTTTGTTGGGTATTTGAATAGATTACATATAATTAGATAAAGAATTAGTAGAACATTCATTTGAACATTCAAAATTCATTCATATTTTGTTTTATTCAAAAATATAATATATCTATTAAAAAAACTAAATTAAAGTTTTCACTAAAGATTTTATTGTATAAAAATATAAAAACTTAAATATAGAGTCTAATAAAAAAATAAGTATAAAAGTAAGTTTATAAAAGTAAAGTTGATAAATTTAGCAACGTGGTAAGTTTATAAATTTAGAAATGTAATAAAAGAACTTACTAAATTTTATAAAAGTAAGTTTTGAAATTAACTTAAGCAATCTTTTCCAATCAAAAATATTATTTATCATGATATGATATTGAAAAAATGCCAGGTTTCTTAAATTTAGATAATTAAGTATGAATGAACTTTGTTAAATGTACTATTACATATACATTTATACATTAAATACTAAAATTACAAGCAAAAATATTATTTGATATCATTATAAAATATTTTTTCACACTAGAATAATAATTAAATTATAAAAGAATGAAAAATAATTATTTTTAAAAAAAATTCTAAATTAACTATTTAAAATTAGAAATTAGAAAATTAAATTAAAAAAATCTTAAATTTACAATTACACAAATATGTTTCTAAATTATTTATTTAAATCATAAAAAATATTCTTTTTTTTTTAAATTGAAAAATATTTCAAAAAGAAAAAATCATTCATATTCTATTTTTTTTCAAAATTAATATATATTTATAAAGAAATATTATAAATTTAAGGTTTCACTAAATATTTTATTGTACCAAATAATAGCAACTTAAATATGCATCTAATAGAAAGACTTTTCATAATAAGTGTACATTTAAAATCATGTTAAAAAATTACAAAATTAAATACAAAGAACATATAATAAATTTATTATAACAAATAAAAATAAGTTCTTAAAATAATTTATATAATATTATTATTATGGTTAGGGTTAGATTACAATTTAATTAGGGTTAAGATTACAATTTTGTCAAGGTTAAGTTTCAATTAGGGTTAAAGTTCAATTAGGTTGATCGTCCAATTATGGTTAAGGTTAGGTTTAGATTAGTGTGAGGGTTCTACGATTTAGTTAAGGCTAGGGTTCTTATAGTTTTATAATTATTTCTATGTTTAATTAGGATTAGAATTACAATTTGCAAGGTTAGGGTTCAATTAGGGTTAGAGTTCTAGGATGAATTAAGGTTAGGGTTCACTTAGGGTTAGAGTTCTAGGATGAATTAAGGTTAGGATGCTTATAGGTTTATAATTATTGCTATGTTTAATTAGGATTAGAATTACAATTTGCAAGGTTAGGGTTAGATTAGTATGAGGGTTCTAGGATGAATTAAGGTTAGGGTTTGTATAGTGTTACAATTATTATTACAATTCAATAAGGATTAGGGGTAGGTTTGACATTATGATTCATTTGGGGTTAGGGATGGGGTTAGCCTTTAATTATACTTATATTTTGGTTACGGTTAGGGTTCATTTAGTAATAGATTAAATATATTATTATAATATTTTAAATATAATAATTTATAGGGAGTGGACCATGGTTAGAATTACAGTTAGGGTAGGATTAAGGTTAGAATAAAGTTTTAGTCTAATTAGGGTTACATTCAATTTTAATATATTATGGGCTGCCCCAAAATATAGATTAATGGTTATAATAACTATAATCACAAGAATTGGAGTTCTATTTGTGATTACAATTATGGGTGCATTAGAAGAGGATTGGAAGGATATAGATTGCACATGGAACCTCTTGAAAGGAAGGGAGGTGGAAAGAGAATAAAAAAACAAGGGTAGGAGAGCAAGGAGTTAAAATGAGGAGTAAATAGGATTAAATCACAAAAGAAATTAGATGAAAAAATAAGACTAATAATATATATAGAGAATGAAAAAAGAAAGTGTAGGTTTAAATTTAATTGAAAAAAAATTGTACAATACCCTTTATAATTTAATGATATATTTTAATTAAACTAATATGTTTTCATTTATAACATGATATTCGAATTTACATTATATTAATGTGATTAAAGCTTGATGTAAAAACACACATAGTTAAATCGAAAGCACTTTTACACTTGAGTTCAATGTTAAAAATAAAATATTATTAACTTTTAACACTTTGATTAATTAAATCAATTAAATAAAATTTATATATTTATTAAATATATTTTTGAATACATATGTTTTAGTATATTTAATGATCCATTTAAACACAAAATATATAATTAGGTTATTTTATCACTCTTAGGTTATCTTATTTACTTAAGAGTTATTTTACTTTTTACTATTTAAGGATTATTTTATTTTATTTATATTATAGGTGGCTAAAGATATCTCTCGGCGTACATTACATATATTTTTTAAATATAGGTATGCTAGTTTGTATTAATTTATTAGCTTCTGAAATCTATGGATTAGCTGTGGCTGGGCCAGCTTTGTCTGTTTGTTGGCCGCTTAATGGTTTTTTTGTGGCTTTTTGTGGTTGTCTGCTTTTGCTGGTTTTTTTCTTTATGGCAGCCTTTTTATCTTTCGGACCTCTATTTTGGTCTTAGCTTGTAATGTTACTTTATGGTTTCGGGTCCTTGTAAAACCCGTTTATCCCCCTTTTATCAAAAACACTAATTTATGTTATAATTCATGTTATAATGGTTAAGAAGGCTGGTTAAAAATTAGTCAAGACATTAAGAAAAATAATAATTTAAAAAATTATGAAATTGTTTGAAGGCAATAAATATTTTTATTTTTCTTTATACTTGACCATTGTGCTAATGCCTCATCACTTCAGAGATTTTAATTATTTTTAAAATCTTACCAATGAACTATGATAAGTGATCTTTAATACAGACAATTGTTTTAGAGTTTAAAAAGGACAATGAGGGACTTATATTAAATTTATATATTTCTAGATTTTTTTTTTATTTTGTGATGTTTTGTGAAATTAAGATACAAACCATTCACAAAATAAGATTTCGATACAAATATATATATTTAATTCCAGAATATGTTCCATCAAGAAGTTGCAGTAACATGCATGAGAGCAGCAATATGTGTATGTGAGGAGGCAGAACTAATTGTAGAAAAGAAAAAGAAAAAAAGTGGGAGAATATGTGTAATCTACTGCTTGGGATCGTTGTTGGCGCATCTTGTGCAGTTTCTTGTCCTTTCCTACAGTTCGCCATGTTAATTATATCTTCTGAAGTCTCTGCCAGAAACAGATGGTTACTTACCATTTACTTCTTTACTTACATGCATAGCTGGGAGACTGCTACTTTATGTTTATGACAAAGTTGCGTTTGGTACTCTTCTACAGAGTATTGCAGAGGATGCTCTTCCTCCATAGTCTGCTTTCAAATTGAGGACGATGGCAATCCACAGTCACGTGGGGGAAATGGGGATGACACTCACATGGAAAGTTGCAAGACAAACATCTGCTGTTCCTTGGAATGTTGTCAAACTTAGGCACATAAAAGATGCGGTGTGCATGTGAGCACAGTTTCTCACCATATCCATGTTGAAGCAGCTATTGCTGATATCTTTTCTGGGTTGAGAACAGTTCAGATTTTTGCTAATGCCTTGATTGCAAATGTAATATCTTCTATTTGATGTTGTAAAAGGCTTGATCTGTAGGTGGCAGTTGGTGTATTTTTGGCTGCTATTATCACAGGGTGTCTCTGCTGTTTCATGGTCTCTGGAGGTCCAGTTTTTCTTTGTAGTTTTTTCTGCATTATATACTTTATATTATGCATTTTCTCAATATAAGAAAAAAAGAGAGTGTATAATTGTAAGTGGAGGAATTAATATGTAAAAAAGAAATTGAAAAATTTAAACTGCAGTCTTGAGCCGTGTCTGTATGATAAGTGATTTTTTGTGGGGGAATTATATTTGAGTAATTAAGAAAAGCGATGACGAGAGGTTTCTCCGCTTATGTTAAATGTGAGAAACTGTCTATCTATGCCACTAAGCTTTTGTCCATGCCCTTAGATTTTCAGAGATCTGATGTTCTATTGTATTTCCTGTCTTTCCTCTGTGGGTGTCAATATTATTTTATTGTATTTATTTTTTCAATCAAGAAGATCTGTGTGTTCTAATATTTCAAACTATTAATTTACTGTTGTTTATCAATATTATATATATTTTATTAGACGATTTTTAGTTATTTATAAATATTTGAGACCTATTCAAATCAATAAATATAACTATTAATTTACTGTTGTTTATCAATATTATATAAATTTTATTAGACAATTTCTAGTTATTTATAAATATTTGAGAGCTATTCAAATTAATGAATATAATTCAAATTTATAAACCAATTTATTGATTTTTGCAAATTTCTAATTTCTTTTATGTTATTATAAGCACATGATTTTTATTTTATTTTTACTATACTTTGGGATCTTAATAACAATATGAGAGCAGGTTATTTCAGATTGAGATAATGTTATTTTCTTTTCCAGCTCTTCTTGCAACGACTTAATAACTGATAATAAAAAAAAAAACTCAAAATTTATAAAAGAAACTCAGTTTTTAAAAAAAAATTGAAACTATTTTATAAAAGAAAATATTTTTCTTCTCTTTATACAATGTTCTATTCAACATTGTACTAAAACATCATCACTTTTAAAGTCTTTAATATTTTTTCAAATCCCGCAAAATATATGAAAAATGATCTTCAATATATGCAATTCATCTATAGAGAGGTGATTTTGTTGCATAGAGTGTGTTGTCAAATAGTGGGGGTAAAAATTAGAGTGAGAGAACGTATGTAATTCAAAATTTATTTGAGACTATTTTATAATTGTAATGGTGAAATTTTGTGGAAATTTTATTCATTATACTGACGAAAATTTTATATGTATTTTATATTTGTTTAATTGCATATTTATTTTGAAAAATGATATGATATAAGTACCTATTAATAAATGGTGTAAATTGGTCTATTCTTCTAGAAATAGTATATCTCTATCTATATTTTTTCCACACTTAACTCTTACTTTATCTACATACAAGAATATCTCCACATTTATGACACAGTATCTCCATATAGTCATCATCCTATCTTTATATGATCATATTAATTTTTTTCCCTTATCCTTTCACTTATCAAATTCATCCATACATCTACTTGGTTATAGTATTTATTAAACTAAAAGAGCGATAAAAATTTATTAAAACAACAAGAAGAAGAACACAAGGCTTTACATAGCCCTGTCAAACTCAACTAAGTTGTCCAGCTCATGAAAAAAATTTAGGGGTAATTGGCCCCTATCCACAATGTTCCAATTTTCCATATGATCAGAGGCCCACTTGGCCAAACAATCTGCAACAGTGTTCCATTCTCTAGGAATATGATTGAAACTAATCGACTCCAAAGAAGCACAAATAGTAAGAATTTTCTTAACAACCAAAGCTAAATGCTAACTAACATCCTCTAAATCCCGCCTATTCAACATATTCACCACCACCTGGGAGTCAAACTCACGTATGATCCTTCCCTACCCAAACTGACAGCCACGCATCACAGAGTATATAATGACAAGAGCTTCCATTAAGTTGTTAGTATGAAAACCCTTTTAAACAAAAATGATAAAATAAAAAGTCCCAAAACTATCCCAACCAACTCCACCAATAACTGCATGACCAGGGTTTCCCCGAGAAGACCCATCCGTGTTGATTTTCAACACTCCCTGAGGAGGAGGAGACTAGCTTCCATCCCTATTTATCTTCTAACGAGGATGTCTACCATGACTTCTTATGAACTGTCCTCGCTGAGGAGGAAGATGAAGATGATTGCACAAAACAACATCACAAGGATCCACTGCTTTCGTCAAATCACATTCTGCTGCAATAGTTTCTCCTAAAGAATGAAGAATTTTCCACCACAAACAATGGGCCACCATCATCACATCCTGAAAAATCCTATAATTCCTTTCTAGCCATATGTGCCAAATAATAAAGGAGGGGTGAAGATCCCAAACAACTTGAAGAAAAGAAGAAGAAACAGGGGCCTTGCCCAACTGGTCAAAAAAATTAGCCAAATATGAGACATGCCAACAAGACATGTTCCACACACCCCACCATAAGTTCCAAATCTCCCTAAAAAAGGAGCAGAGGAAGAAGAGATGTGAAACACTCTCCTCATAATTATGGCACAATACACACATTGAGGGGCCCTTAAAACCACGTTTGCAAAAATTATCCCAAGTAAGACACCTATTGTGAACCACTAACCACATGAAGAAGTTACACCTGGGCCACAAAGATGAGTGCCATACTTTTTTCCACCAAGGGACCTCAATGTCTCCAAACATGTGCCTACCAAGTTGCCCATATCCAATAGATACAAAGTCATTCCCAAAAAAATCACTTCCAGCCCAAGCCAAAACATCCTGCCCCCCCCAAAGCATTACATTCATGAGAAGAAAGAATCTGAGCCAGCTCGCGCCTATCCACTTCAGAACCCACTGGAGGTCAATCAAAAGAGTGCTTCCATTGAAAAGTAACAACCAGTGCACAATGCTGAGCAACCTTATAATTCTCAACTCTGTCCCAACCAGCAACAATAAAAATTATCACACAGAGACTGGAGGTGAGGATAAGTAGAAAGGATAGGAGGGTTTCCATCTCAAGAATCCAACCAAAAAAGTGCCTGGGACCTCGAATGACAGATCAAAAATATCCTATTCTTAATGAGCTGAGCCCCCACTTTTAGAGTATGCCACATCATAAAAGCCCTTCCCTCCAAAGGAAAGCGAGGAACATCAAAATAATTGACGCCTTTAATATACTTATGATTGAGAATACGAGACCAAAGCTGATGTTGAATGATACACCAGTGCCAATAAAGCTTAGCAGCAAGAGCTTTCCCCTTCAAAATAGCAGTGTAAACCAAGACCACCCTCTTTCTTCGGCCTACACACAGTTTCCCACTTAACAAGGATCCACTTAGCAAACATCAAATTACCACTCCAAAGAAATTGTCATGAGAGTGCATCAAATTCCTTAAGAAAATACATAGGAGCAGCCTGAACAAAGCACCTGTAAATAGGAAGACCCTGGATAACAGACTTAAGAAGGGTCACTCGAGCAACACTAGATAACCATTGATGAGTCCAATGAGTGACCTTCCCCCACAACTTATCACTTAGAAATTCTGCTAGGAGGGCCTAGGTTGCCTACCCATAGCAAGAGGAATTCCCAGGTAGACAAAAGGAAGAGACCCTATATAAAACCTTAAAATAGTCACAATTAACCTTTTAATAACCTGGGGAGTATTAAAAAAGAAAATAGAAGACTTATGCTCATTGAATTTTTGTCCCAAAGCAGCCAGGTAAGTATCTAAAGCTTGCCAAAAAGATTCAGCTTCTCGAAGATGACCTAACCCCATAAGAGACATATCATCCACAAATTGGAGATGAGAAAGCATTGGTAAACCATTGCCCCACTACCACCCATGAATCAAGCCTTGAGAAACCTAAAGCTTAAGAAACTAGATGAACCCCTCAACCATAATAATAAACAAATAGGGAGAAAGTGGGTCCCCTTGGTGAAGGCGCTTGGTGGCGCTAGAAATATCTGAAGGTTCTCCATTCACAATAACTGAAAAGGAAGAAGAAGTAACGCAACTCATAACCCAACTCACCCAATAAAGACAAAAATCGAAGACCAAAAGAATCTTCTAAAGAAAGTGCCACTTCAATATGACATAAGCGTTAGCCATGTCCAACTTAATGAACATAGATTTCTCCTCTGAAGTAGCCATAGAATGAATGACTTTTGAGGCCACTGCCACTCCATCCAGAATTTGATGGCTAGCCACAAAACCCCCTTGCCTCTCATAAATGACAAGAGGAAGACACAGTTTGATCCTCTTGGCAATAAATTTAGTAATAATCTTGTACACCACATTACAAAGAGAAATAGGCCTGAAGAATTCAAGCCTATTAGTGCCTTCCTTTTTAGGAATGAGAACCAAAAATGTAGCATTCAAGGCTCGAAGCATATGTTTACTATGAAGATATTCCTGGACAATCTCTAACAAATATAGCTTAATAATATCCCAAAAATCCTAGAAAAATTCAACTAGGAACCCATCAGGACCAGGAGCTTTACCCTTGTTCAACCCAAACACAACTTTCTCCACTTCGGAAATAAAAATCGGTTCAATGCGAGAATCATTCATCTAATTGGAAATCAAAGAAGGAATGCAAGAAAGGACCATATTATCATCAACCTCAGCGAAAGGTGAATCTTCCATAAAAAGAGCAAAGTAAAACTGTCGAGCCTTTCCAGAAAAAGTGTGCAGAGAAGAAATCATGATACCCTCAAAATTAACAAGAGAAGAAATATAACTCTTATTGCGATGATCCTGCACAAAATGATGGAAGAAGGTAGTATTCACATCCCCTTCCTGAATCCAATCAACCAAGAATTTTTTTTGAAAAAAATATCCTCTTGAGGCTCGCACTCCACATTTCTCATAGCCTAGGATTCAGCTTCCCCGGGAGCATATGAAAATCCCAAGTCTCAAACTTGGTGAGTAATCACATCAAGGCATGCCTGAGCTTCCCTTTTCTTAGCCCGAAGGTAATCGAAACATAGCCTATTCCATCTCTTAAGATGATACTTAACATATTGCAGCTTCTTAACAAAAGAGAACATAGTTGTACCATAATTAGGGGCCCCATCTCTCCACCATTAGGCAACAAGATCAGGCAGGGAAGAATCCCGAAGCTACATAAGATGAAATTTAAAAGGAGGATTCTTTGGAATGGTAAAAGATGAGGCTAAAAACTTAATTGGCCAATGATCTGAACCCCTCTAGTCAACAATTTTAGAGTAAGTGATGAAGTGGCCACCCACCCAAAAGTTGGAGACAAGATATCTATCTAACCATTTAGAGATCATAACTTTACCACTCTGTCGATTATTCCAAGTGAAAATCCCATCAAAAGGTTTCACATCAACTAAAGCAAGAGAATCCACATTTACCTGAAAGAGATCAGAAGTTGGTCCAAGCCTAGCCAACCCCCTCTTTTCTCCTCCAAACTCAACACAGAATTGAAATCACCCGCTAAGACCTAAGGAAAATATGGAGAACATGATGAAACATACCTTATATGAGCCCAAAGCTGAACTTTACCATGGATATCAATAGGAGAATAAACATTAGTAACTAAAATAGTCTCACCATATTCAAAAATAAAAGCAACAATGGAGATAGAACAATGGCTAGAGATCCACCCAAGATGAACTACCTTACGTGGATCCCAAAAAAGAGCCACACCACCAGAGCTACCCTAAGATCCAATACACCAACACTGACCAGAAAATCAAATATGAGTAGCATGTTGAAGCATGATATCAACAAAAAGCTTAGTCTCATGAACACAAAATAGGTCAGGAAAATGAACAACAACCAAATCATGAATAGCCTTTTGATGGGAGGTGCTATTCAACCCCCTTACATTCTAGGAAAGAATAATCATGGACGAGGTTGGGAGAAGGGAGAATCTATGTGTTTAATAGACCTAGATTCCACCAACAGATCCCCAGTACATTTAATCTTCTCCATATCCTTCTTATGGTCAGCTTTAGAGAAATTATCAAAATGACCTTTCTTAAGGAAGCCTGAGAGGACCCCCTTCCTCTACCTGAATTCAAAACCTCCTTAGCCAAATCTACTAAGACAATATCATACTGCAACCCTTAAGAGTCACCAGAAGTTCCAAACAACTCCTATCCTTGCACCTGAGGCTTATCCCTAACACCAACCGCCTGCTCCAATAGCGTATCATAACCCATAGCATTATCCCTAGAAGAAACCTGTATAGGAATCCCCTCCTCCAAGGCCAAATTATCAAAGACCTCAAAATGGTTAAAACCTACCTCACTCCACCTATCCTTAAAGGGTTGTTTTTGACCTCTCCCTTTAGCCTGCGGCTTGATAGGAATAAAACTATCCTTATCAGCCACCCCATCTATCATAGGATCTCTACCTCTATCCCCCTTCTCCATCCCAAGCCACGAAGGAGGAGGAGAAGAAACTCTGACTGATTTGTTAACCCGAGGAAATTAGCACTGTAGGTGTCCATATTCATGACAAATATGGCATCGAAAAGGAAGAGACTCATAATTTAGTGGCTAAACCCAAGAAGTAGAGCCAAAGAAAACTTCCAAAGAATTCAACAAAGGGTTATTTAGATTAGTCTCAACACAAATATGAGCGTAATAAAATACCTTTAATCCAAGGTATGTTGAGCAATGGCAATCAAATTCCCTAGCAAAGTAGCAGTCCAAAGCAAAATATCATCCCTCCAAAACTCCAAAGGAAGTCGTGGCAACTGAACCCAGACAAGAACACTTGAGGGAAAAGCTTCTCTAGAATTAAATCCACCATGTTAGTGCTTAATGAACAGACCACCATGATTGTAAAAATAGGGCTCTCCCTCAAAAACTCAGTTCTAATCCAAGATGTAAGAAAAATTAACCTCAAAATAACCATTTGCAACCACCAGAATTTTGAAATCTCCCTGAACCTTCCAGGTGCGGAAAATCCAAGACTCCAATGCTAAGAGAGAGATATGGATTCCAAGGAACTTGTAAATCAATACATGTTGGCTCCAATAAGAAGTATCTTTCATCATGGATTCAAGGGAAATTACCAAAGCCGGACAATATCGACTCCATGGCAAACATCCATTCACTTTTTGGAGTTTGGAGCTCTCACCTACAAAAGAAGAATTCGACATGAGAACATGCATGCCCGAAGAAGGACCCTAAGATGGAATTTCCCCAACAACTACCAAACTATTGGAGACCTTCGCCATTCCTTTGTAGCCCCCCCACACTCACACGACCTACACCAAACTGGGAAAACCCCAATCAAAACCCCTAAACACCAACACCGAGACCACAACACCACCGACCCTCGGCACCCCACCCAATGCTTTCTTCAATGAAATAGTGAACAAAAAGGAAATCGGTGACTTCAAACCACACCAATTTCCACCATCTACTGGTCATGAGCAAAGCAATTCCAACCCAACACAAACACCAGCAAGCAACAACACAATATTGTGCACCGAACCTGACAAAAGGTCAAAACATGGAATAAATAATCAAAAGGACCACCCTGTAGTTGACAACTAGAAGGAGAGGTTGGAGCAAATCTTGAGCAGGGTAGATCCTGATATTGAGTGGATCAAGGAAATTCAGGCAGAATGTGCCCGGTACCTTAAGCTGATCATGGGCTATGATATGCCCATAGTGCAAATGGATCTAGAGAAGATCAAACCCTACTTCCAGGAGAAGATGAAGGACAGGATGGCTAGAGAAATCACAACAGAGTTCCTAAGTTTTGCTGCCCGTGCCTTCAACCAATCGGAGCTGTTTAGGGACCAAGGCTTGAAATATGATGAAGATTGGAAAAGGCTGGAAGAAAATGCTAAGGAGTGGAGCTACCAGGCGTTGCGGTGTGAAATCCTTGAAATAGACAAGCTCCAGGCAGTCATCCTCAAATACATAGAACACACAGCTTCCGAGGAGCAGGAGGACAGCCCGGCCAAAGATGAAGACCTTCCTGAAGAGTAGCTAGAGCAAGAAATAGCAATTTGCTAAAAGACAAAAGAGGTACAGTGCCATTAGCTAGAAGATGAAATAGGGAAGAGACAAGAATGTAATTTTAAATTGTAATCTATTTGTGGGTAGGTGAAACCCTATTTTGTAATGAATCTTGGCCACACATTGGGAATGAATCTTGGCCATTCATTTAACTTTTTGAAAACTATAAATAGGGCTCCCCTATCATTTGCAAAGTGAGAGTTGAGTTGATGTAAAGGCATGCTGTAGAAATTTATAAGAAAAAGCATTGACTTGGTGTATTTTCTTGGTTTCTCCCATGTTGCTTGATTCAGTCTCCAATGCTAGATGTTTGACTTAGATTCTATTGTTGTTTAGTTAGCTGTCTTATTTCTTTGGATTGATCTTAGAAATATTGTTGGGTGATTATGAAAATTCTTGCCTTGTTGATGATTCATTTGTCCATACTTTTTGTTGTTTGTTGAAGGTAGATAGCTGTGCAAAGTTACCCTAGACTTGATTTCAAAGCTGCTCTAAACATTTATCTTTGATTCATGCATGTACATGGTGAATGAGGGATGAAAAACCTACAGACCTTAGAAGATAGCACAATTTCCATGATACTGTGAAATCCCTGGTTAAGTGGGATATTGTTTGAAGAAATTCTCCATTGCAGGAACTCCATTGTCACTATTCATAGCTAGTTGTAGACTTGGGAGCTTTCCCTCTCCCTCGCCTTTTTCCCCTTTTTTTTATGACTAACCTATGATAAGGTTCATTGCACATTGTAAAGCCAAATCCAACAACTAAATGGAGTCCAAGATTGTTGTTTGAACCTACAGCCAATGCATAATAGTTTTTATCCCAAGAACTCCATTTCAAGATCCAACTTCCATGCTTTGTGTCCTTGCTTTGTATTCCTTGTAAGACCACCTTGTGATTCCAACAATCACATCAAACTATTGAGGCATCTAAGCACTGTCATGACCTGACATCCGAGAGACCTTGGGATAGTGTTCTGCAATTCGATTATGGGAGATTGTCTTTCAAGAGAGGTAGTGCACCTACGCACTGCCTGTGTTGAGAAGTGCATAAAAACACCATCAACAGTGTTGAGCTACACTAAATTCTAAAATTTTGACTTAGTTGAGTAGAGTTCAAAAGTTAATACATGAGAGTATAAAATAAGTTCATCAATAATTCTAAATCAAGAAGTTTTGAGTATATAAAAATTTTAAAAAAATATATTATAAAAAGCATAAATATTAATGTGAGAATAAGATCATTGTATTATTATATATTTGTTTATTACTCAAAATGACATCAATGCAAGGTTACAAAATGTCTTGGTTGGCCCATACTTTCTATTAATAGCTCAAGGTTTTTCTTACAATGTAATTTTAATTCTATTTAATCAAAGAGATGGAACCTGGGGCATCAAATCTAATATAAATCCATCCTCATCATCATACTTGTAGCTATCATTTTCATCTTCAACCTGAACTCAATCAATGGTCTTTCACAACATTAAATCAAATTAATTTTAATGCAATTAATTTTGGCCACGGTGAATTGCTGGCAGTGAATTTTACTTGTGGTGAATTTTTCATGGGAGAATTTTGAAATAGTTTCTATGATTTATGATTTATGATATTATTATTCAAAATTAAAATCCATCTTCAATTATAACAAAGAAAAATTGATCTAAAGCAAAATAACTTTAAATAGAACTTAAAATTCTATTAGTTCAATATTTATAAATATTGTATTGAAATACACTATGTTGTGTAGATTGCTTTAATTGAATAGAGCTCAAAAATTAGGCCAGTATTTTGAGTATCTCAAGATTTCAAAAATACTACTAATGTAGTCTTTCGAACTTGATTTAATACGGGACTATGAGGGAAGTATAGGGCTACAAATATTTTATCAAATTACATGCTAATGTATTGAATGTTACTGCAGTCTTTCAAAATTGATTTAACACATGACTATGACAGAAGTATGGGGTTACAAGCATTCCATCAAATTACATTGTACTCTTTACATTTGATTAATTAAATAGAGCTCAAAAATTAATAAATGAGATCACACCAGGAGTTTAACTTGTATGATTTATAATTGAATGGAGTTCAAAATTCAACACGTGACTATGAGAGAAGTATAAGGGTACAAACATTCCATCGAATTACATTATATTCTTGAGATCATAGGATTATAGTACATTATGTTACAACTATTGTGTTGAGCTACACTAAATTCTAAAATTTTGACTTAATTGAGTAGAGTTCAAAAGTTAATACATGAGAGTATAAAATAAATTCATCAATAATTCTAAATCAAGAAGTTTTGAGCATATAAAAATTTAAAAAATATATATTATGAAAAGCATAAATATTAATGTGAGAATAAGATCATCGTATTATTACATATTTATTTATTACTCAAATCTTAACTTTATAGAGATGAAATGCATCATATTTGATAAGAAAAAATATGTATATAAATTATTTACTATAACCATATCTAAACAAATATATATTAATACTTATAATCAATATAATCTATAAATATAATTTTTTTTAAAAAAATTAATCTAAAATTTTATTTTGAAATTTATTTATAATTAAAAATTAAATACTAAATTTAATATATATAATAAAAATTAAATAATAAATTTAGTACATACACTATACTACCTAAATTTCTCCCCATAAAACCCACTTCTTATCTCGAATAACTGCATTTTAACTGGAAAAGTAGCTTACCGTGGAATACTGAATGCTGGGAACTATGCGTGAAGATAGGTGCTTACTCATCTGATGATACTCTACAGATTGTCCAAAACCAAATTCTCATGACAAAGTCAAACTTTGGTTGAAAATAATGGGAGGCTCCAAAAATAACTTACACCGAGCAATGGAAGCCTCCCAAATGGCTTGGTTCATCCAAAATTTCCATATTGCCGAAGTTTATAGGAAATAGCTCAAAATTTTCTTGTAAGTCTATTTAACCACAGGGGTTTGTTGGAGGCACCTCACACAGAGACGATGGCTTCCAAGAGAGAATCCGACAATTACAGATTCATCCATGGTATTAAGAGAATGAGAACCAGTTGGAATAGTATTATGAGTGAAGATAAAGAAGGGGAATTTAAGCAGCCTTACACCAACTGGCTCACACTTGAATTTGAGCCATGGAGAGAGGATGGCTCAAACAAAGATACATATGGCAAGGGTAAATTTATTGATTCTGCATCGAGTGGCCCATGCATAGCGGATGGATCAAGTGTGTATTTATATGGCATGGATGAGGCCAAAGATGCAGAGAAGAAAGGTGATATTTCATCCTGCACAGAGGATGGCTCAAACAAAGAAGTATATGGCATGGAGGAATCAATGTTGATACATGATATTCCAGAGGACATCTTGTACATAATATTTTGTAAACTTCCTCTTCATATTCTATTTCAATTTCAAATCATTTGTTCTTCATGGCAGGCTATTATTTCTAGATCTGCTCACTTTCACAATCTGTGGGAGCAGAGTAACATGCAAATGTGGCTGGTCATGGATCACTATGATGTAACAAGTGAGTCTTCTAATGGGTTTGCACTCTTTGATGTCAATAGAAGGCTAAGGTTCAAGAAGATATTTAGTGATGAGTGGAGATGCAATTACTCAAAATGGTTTCTCAGAGCTGGAGATGGGGGCCTCTTGCTTTATAGCTGCAAGAGAAATGGAACCCTTCGAGTTATCAATCCATTGACAATGCAATCCCATAGTCTTGAAGATGCAAGGGTCAACAGAAAAAGCAGGATTTCCTTCTACATGAAAAGATATCATGAGTATGTGGATGCGCATCTCAAGTTTGACTCAAAGGAAAAGACTTATCAGGTAATTGTTATAATTGGATGTCTTTACGTTTTAAGGAGAAAGAAATTGTTGGTTTTGATCTATAGATCTGTAGATCGGAAATGGGAAATTAGAGATGTTCACTTGGCTCAAAGAGTGAGTGGGTGTATGGCACTCAGCTTTTTCCCAAGCATTATAATACAGAACCAAAAAATCTACTATTTTTCTGAAAATGGGGCAGATGTGGGTACGCATGATTTGGATGGAGATTGCAATAGCAGGTTTGTTTATACTTTGGGGATGCAAGGTGTAATGCATGAGGCATTGGGAATCGTCATGTACAAGGGGAGAATGATAATGGTTTGTAAAATTAATCCAATGCATTTCCCACCATATACACATGCTCTGGTTTTTTATGAGTTTGATGAGCTTGCCTTGCAGTGGAGATGTAACTATGAAGCTGTTCTATCGCCGCATTATTTGCCTCCTGGAGTAGTTTGTGTTGGGGGGGATTATATTTGGCTTATTATGAAAAGAGAGAACCATCTCAGCCATATTATTTCTGTAGATATAGATAAAGGGGAGGTGAATGTATGGCCAGAAGTTTACCCGTTTATGTTCAATGTGAGGAACTGTCTCTCAATGCCACTGAGCTTTTGCCCATGCTCTTAGATTTCATTCTTCTTGGCTTTTAGGGTCATCCTTCGCCGTATTTAGTTATCTATGGGGACCCGTACTATTTTGTTTTATTCTTTTTCTGGACCAATGAAATCTATGTTATGTTCCATCAATAAAGGGCCCTAAAAAGAGTTTAGGATTCAAAATATTAGTCCAGATTATAATAGAAATTATCCAGCTATTGGAAATAAAAGATATATTCTTTTCTGTTTTTTTTTTTCTTTTATTATAATATAAAAATGTCATTATTTTATTTTATGTGTACTTTTTAATTTTAATATTAATACTAGAGCAGGTTAAAAAAGAATGTAAAAAAGTAAAGAGGTTTTATTGTTTGTATAAAAAGGTGAAGAGGTTTTATTGTTTGTATTTCAGTTAAAATTTTGATAGCTGTTCAGACAGAATAACATTAATTTATGTTATAATTCATGTTATAATGGTTAAGAAGGCTGGTTAAAAATTAGTCAAAACATTAAGAAAAATAATAATTTAAAAAATTATGAAATTGTTTGAAGGCAATAAATATTTTTATTTTTCTTTATACTTGACCATTGTGCTAATGCCTCATCACTTCAGAGATTTTAATTATTTTTAAAATCTTACCAATGAACTATGATAAATGATCTTTAATACAGACAATTGTTTTAGAGTTTAAAAAGGACAATGAGGGACTTATATCAAATTTATATATTTCTGGATTTTTTGTTTATTTTGTGATGTTTTGTGAAATTAAGATAGAAACCATTCACAAAATAATACTTCGATACAAATATATATATTTAATTCCAGAATATGTTCCATCAAGAAGTTGCAGTAACATGCATGAGAGCAACAATATGTGTATGTGAGGAGGCAGAACTAATTGTAGAAAAGAAAAAGAAAAAAAGTGGGAGAATATGTGTAATCTACTGCTTGGGATCATTGTTGGCGCATCTTGTGCAGCTTCTTGTGCTTTCCTACAGTTCACCATGTTAATTATATCTTCTGAAGTCTCTACCAGAAACAGATGGTTACTTACCATTTACTTCTTTACTTACATGCATAGCTAGGATACTGCTACTTTATGTTTATGACAAAGTTGCGTTTGGTACTCTTCTACAAAGTATTGCAGAGGATGCTCTTCCTGTGAAAATTCTATTGCAGTTACTGATTATTAATCTCCTATCTAATACATAGATTATTTGACTCTGAAAAATTAATTCTCAGCAAATATCAAAAAATAACACAACTGCAACTTCACCAATAAAACTCACAAGAATAGAGAAGAAAACATTCACAATAATGAACACAATATTTTTGGACAAATTGTCCATGGAAAAACCCCGAAGGGAAAACCACTACTGCAGATGAGGAATTATATTAAACTTCAGCAAAATTAAGGAATACAAAACTGCTTGCCTCTTACTGGCAGAGCTCTGGCAATATCCTTCTTCCGGAAATTCTTCCCTCAATTTCTCCTGCTGAAATTCCACAGCTGCTATCCCCAACGCTATCACTGCGCCCTTGCTAACACTGCAAGACTATTTGCTCTCACTGCAAATTTACTTGCTATCACTGCAAGTCTTTCTCAACTCTATACTTGTGTGTTCTCCAAATGCCCATTGATCCCCTTTTATACTTTTCTCATTGGAAAACCAATGGCCATGATTTAATCTCAATCAATGGCTAAGATTAAATAGACTCTAAAAACCCTAACTAACTGGATTCTAGAAGTCTCTAGGGGAATCAATTTATTTAATTACATAATTATCTAGACAACTCAGCCCTTTCTGGAAGTCTCTAGAAAATAATTCAATAATTCAATAAGCACTACTTGGGAATGGAGACACCTGTCCAAGCTACATAAATTAACACTCCCTCTTAGCGAGGAAGGTTTTCTGCATGACACCCAACCTATCTCTGAAGAAGATGAATTTCACCTTCCCTAATGCCTTAGTTAAAATGTCTGCTACCTGCTGATCTGTAGGTATATACTGTAGCTGAACAATCCCGCACTATACACAATCTATGATGAAATGATATTTGATGTCTATATGCTTAGACCTATCATGAAACACCGGATTCTCAGTCAACTCGATGCAACTCTGATTGTCGCAGTGTATCACCGTAGTCTCAACCCTCTGACCAAACAAGGCCACTAGTAACTTCCGAAGCCATATCGCCTCACATGTCACCATGCTAGCTGCTATGTATTCTGCCTCTACAGAACTCAAAGCCACAGACTTCTGCTTCCTGCTATACCAAGAGACAACTCCTGATCCCAAGCTAAAGCAACACCCTGAAGTGCTTTTCCTGTCCGTTGTACTGCCTGCCCAATCTGTGTTAGTATAGCCTATCAACCTGATACCATCACCTCGAGCATATTTGATTCCATACTCGATTGTACCACGCAAATACCGCAACACATGCTTTGCCGCTGTCCAATGCACTCTCTTCGGCTCAACCATGAACTGACTAAGAGAGTTTACTGCAAAGGATATATCTGGCCTGGTGTTGACCAAATACATGAGAGACCCAATCAACTGCCTGTATAAGGTGGGGTCTACATCCTTCTCCCTGGATGTCTCTACCTTCTTCCAATTCATGATCATAGGAGTAGACATGGCTCTGCAATCTTCCATCTCGAACCTCCTCAAGATTTCGATGCAGTATTTCCCTTGTCCAAGGAAAATCTCTCCATCTGTCTGCCATACCTCCATGCCTAGAAAGTAGTGCATAAGCCCCAAATCCTTCATCTCGAACTCTGCTGCAGGTCCCTCTTGCTTTCCTCTATGAGCCCTAGTGAACCTGTTAAAAACAAGTCATCCACATAAAGAACAAGAATGAGAACCTCACCCCCAACCACCAAGTAGTAGAGGTTAGCATCCGCTTCACTCTTCACGAAGCCCATTCCCTGCAAGTATTTATCAATGCGCCATACCACGCCCTGGAGCCCGCTTTGGACTGCATTAAAGCTTTCTTTAATCAGACACGTATTAAATGGGCTGTATACAGTTCGTTGTTCTATGTATGCCTCCTCTTTCAATTCACCATTAAGAAATGCCATCTTGACATCCATCTGATGGATCTGCCATCCCATCTGTGCTGCAAGAGAGATCACGACTTGTATAGAAGTATACCTGGCCACTGGAGCAAATGTCTCCTCATAGTCAATTCCCTCCTTCTGAGAGAACCCCTTGGCCACAAACCTTGCCTTGTATTTCTCGATGCTACCATCTGCACCATGCTTGATCTTATAGATCTAGCGTGATCCAACCACTGCCCTATCTGTTGGTCTAGGCACAACCTCCCACACATCGTTCTGCACTATTGAGGTATACTCCTCAACCATTGCATCTTGCCACACTTTCTGTTGTGCGGCCTCCTGATAGCTAGAAGGCTCACTATCTACCAACTGACTAACTAATGCCATATAGTCATCATACCTGGCTGGTTGTCTCCGCTGTCTACTACTCATCCTGATTCTACAAACTCCCTCGAAAGTATCACTTTTGTGGACTGTTGGTTCTTTAAGTACTAACCCAGAGAGGATGAAGTATCAACCTCCATATCACCATGCATCTCTTTGGATCTAATGACCGTTGCTCCATACTGTGGAATTTCAGACTCGAAGCTTGTGTATGTAATTTAGAATCGTACTGAAGCCACTGTCCTTTTGCCTCAGTTGAACGATCCTTGAGCTTCTAATAACTCAAGCCACTGATCATTCAATAAAATCTGGTCTCCAATGCCTTGTCCTCCATGAACTTGACATCACACCTAACTATAGTCCTCCTGGTCCCTGGAATAAATATCCGATATGCCTTTGAGGTTTCACTGTACCCCACAAAGTACCCTCTCTCTGTAGTTTGATCTAACTTGGAACGTGTCGCACCTGGAATGTGACAATATGCCAAACTCCCAAATATCCTGAAGTGGCTAACATTTGGATTCTTCCCTGAGAACGCCTCTTCTGGTGTCATCTTTCCCAACACCTTATGTGGAACCCCTGCTTTGTAAGTGTGTGGCACAATGGCACATGTCTCTCATTTCTGCACGGGCATATCCCGGTCATACAAAGATAGCCCTTGTCAGCTCCTGAGGACCGATTCTTCCTCTCAGCAACCCCATTCTATTGTGGGTTGTAAGGAACAGTCCACTCTCTCTTGATTCCTTCCCTGGTACAGAACTCTTGGAACTCTTTCCCTTTGTACTCGCCTCCATTGTCTGACTGAAGAACCTTTATCTTCCTCCCTATTGAATTCTCCACAAGAGCTTTGAACTCTTGGAAGCGACTGAAAACCTCATCCTTGGTCTTCAAGAAGTATATCCAGGTCTTCCTGGAGAAATCATCAATAAAAGTAACAAAGTACTCATATCCTCTGAGAGACTTTTGTTTCCATTGGTCCACATATAAAATCAATGTACTTAGATCAAGAACACCCTTGATCTAGTGTCACCTTGTTGCTGCGAACTTCCCAACACACATCTCTACATACATCATCATACTGTGTCACCTCAGAACACTGCCACAGCCTCACTTTAAGCATTTTAAGTGCTCCATGATATATGACCCATCCCTATACCATAGCTTCCTTGATCTCTATAATTACCGCTGCTCATCGTCTTATGAGTATCAAACAACCTCGTAGAAGTTGGGTCAGCCCTAACTCCAATAGCTATGGGTGATTTCCAATCCTTGTGCTTGATTAACACACTTGCCCCTCTAAAGAGTACATTGTAACCTTTATCCTGAAGGACAGATATGGAAATCAAATTCATACCCAAGCCTGGCACATGCAACACATCATGAATGGGAATTCGCTTACCATTCTCCCTCTGAAATAGAACAGTCCCTTTCCCAACTGGATTGAGCTTGGACATGTTCCCCATAGAAATCTGCATTCTGATGTCCTCCTCCTTATAGCTGGAGAAGTACTTCTAACTCCCCGGCCATATGAAATGACGCCCCACTGTCTATATACCAAACACCCTGTGAGGTTGAGCTAGCCATACAAGCTATGAGAGCTAACTCATCCTCCATTCTACTAGAGAGCTCATCTGCACTTGCTGAAGCTGCTGTCTGCTTCTTGCCTTTCTTCCTTTCCGGGCAATCGCTGACATAGTGGCCAAACTCGTGACAGCCATAGCACTTGACTTTAGATAAGTCCTTCTTCTTCTCACCTTGTGGATTTGATCCTTTGCTTGACCCCTTCTTTGCTTTCCCTTTTCCTGCAAGGGCAACGTTCTCCTGTTCTGCCTCACTTTGCTGACTCTTGCTACTGGTCCTACTGACAAGACTTAGTCTAAGCTCCTCTTGAGTGAAGTCACTCCAAAGTCGATCCCAACTTGGCAAGGTGTCTCATCCATTAATAACTTGAACAAAGACATCCCACTGCTTAGTAAACCCATTTAGGGCTATCCGCACTAGCTCGTCATCACCTAGATTATCTCCAATAGCAGCCAACTCATCCTTGACAAGTCTGAGTCTGGTGAGGTAACTTGTCATGTCCTCTCCCTTGTTCATCCGAGTAGTCCTCAACTTTTCTCTGAGAATCAGCTTCCGGTTAGTGGTAGCATTCTGGTACAGATTCAGAATGGCATCCCACATCTTCTTCACTGTATCTAACTCTGCGACATGTGGAACAATATGATCCTTGACACCATCAAGAATCATCCTCCTCGCCTTGGCATCTTCCTTCTTATATGCTAAGAGCTGTGCTGGATCTGTAGGTACAGGTACAACACTGGTCACATATTCCTTGATCCCATTCTCTTTCCAAAGAACAAAGAATCTCTGGCTTTCCGTGACACCAAAATTTGAGGCTCCATCCAACTGGCCCCGATCTCTTAAACCTCGCTGAGGCTATCTCAAAAGATAAAAGAAAACAAATAATAATTTTGAAGAGGTTGCATCTTTTCCTTCCTCAGGAGCCAGGCCGTGACCGCCTCCTCAGATCAGCCTGATTTATTGCATGTTATTGATTATTAATCTCCTATCTAATACATAGATTATTTGACTCTGAAAAATTAATTCACAGCAAATATCAAAAATAACACAACTGCAACTTCACCAATAAACTCACAGGAATAGAGAAGAAAACATTCACAATAATGAACACAATATTTTTGGACAAATTGTCCGTGGAAAAACCCCGAAGGGAAAACCACTACTGTAGATGAGGAATTATATTAAACTTAAGCAAAATTAAGGAATACAAAACTTCTTGCCTCTTACTGGCAGAGCTCCGGCAATATCCTTCTCTGGAAATTCTTCCCTCAATTTCTCCTGCTGAAATTCCACAGCTGCTATCCCCAACGCTATCACTGCGCCCTTGCTAACACTGCAAGACTATTTGCTCTCACTGCAAATTTACTTGCTATCACTGCAAGTCTTTCTCAACTCTATACTTATGTGTTCTCCAAATGCCCATTGATCCCCTTTTATACTTTTCTCATTGGAAAACCAATGGCCATGATTTAATCTCAATCAATGGCTAAGATTAAATAGACTCTAAAAACCCTAACTAACTGGATTTTAGAAGTCTCTAGGGGAATCAATTTATTTAATTACATAATTATCTAGACAACTCAGCCCTTTCTGGAAGTCTCTAGAAAATAATTAAATAATTAAATAAGCACTACTTGGAAATGGAGACACCTGTCCAAGCTACATAAATTAACACTTCCTCCATAGTCTGCTTTCAAATTGAGGACGATGGCAATCCATAGTCAGGTGGGGGAAATGGGGATGACACATGGAAAGTTGCAAGACAGACATCTGCTGTTCCTTGGAATGTTGTCAAACTTAGGCACATAAAGATGCGGTTTGCATGTGAGCACAGTTTCTCACCATATCCATGTTGAAGCAGCTATTGCTGATATCTTGTCTGGGTTGAGAACAGTTCAAATTTTTGCTAATGCCTTGATTGCAAATGTAATATCTTCTATTTGATGTTGTAAAAGGCTTGATCTGTAGGTGGCAGTTGGTGTATTTTTGGCTGCTATTATCACAGGGTATCTACTGTTTCATGGTCTCTGGAGGTCCAATTTTTCTTTGTAGTTTTTTCTGCATTATATACTTTATATTATGCATTTTCTCAATATAAGAAAAAAAAAGAGTGTATAATTGTAAGTGGAGGAATTAATATGTGAAAAAGAAGTTGAAAAATTTAAACTGCAGTCTTGAGCCGTGTCTGTATGATAAGTGATTTTTTGTGGGGGAATTATATTTGAGTAATTAAGAAAAGCGATGCCGAGAGGTTTCTCCGCTTATGTTAAATGTGAGAAAGTATCTATCTATGCCACTAAGCTTTTGTCCATGCCCTTAGATTTTCAGAGATCTGATGTTCTATTGTATTTCCTGTCTTTCCTCTGTGGGTGTCAATATTATTTTATTGTATTTATTTTTTCAATCAAGAAGATCTCTGTGTTCTAATATTTCAAACTATTAATTTACTGTTGTTTATCAATATTATATATATTTTATTAGACGATTTTTAGTTATTTATAAATATTTGAGACCTATTCAAATCAATAAATATAACTATTAATTTACTATTGTTTATCAATATTATATAAATTTTATTAGACAATTTCTAGTTATTTATAAATATTTGAGAGCTATTCAAATTAATGAATATAATTCAAATTTATAAACCAATTTATTGATTTTTGCAAATTTCTAATTTCTTTTATGTTATTATAAGGATATGATTTTTATTTTATTTTTACTATACTTTGGGATCTTAATAACAATATGAGAGCAGGTTATTTCAGATTGAGATAATGTTATTTTCTTTTCCAGCTCTTCTTGCAACGACTTAATAACTGATAATAATAAAAAAAACTCAAAATTTAAAAAAGAAACTCAGTTTTTTAAAAAAAATTGAAACTATTTTATAAAAGAAAATATTTTTCTTCTCTTTATACAATGTTCTATTCAACATTGTACTAAAACATCATCACTTTTAAAGTCTTTAATATTTTTTCAAATCCCACAAAATATATGAAAAATGATCTTCAATATATGCAATTCATCTATACAGAGGTGATTTCATTGCAGAGAGTGTGTTGTCAAATAGTGGGGGTAAAAATTAGAGTGAGAGAAGGTATGTAATTCAAAATTTATTTAAGACTATTTTATAATTGTAATGGTGAAATTTTGTGGAAATTTTATTCATTATAATGACGAAAATTTTATATGTATTTTATATTTGTTTAATTGCATATTTATTTTGAAAAATGATATGATATAAGTACCTATTAATAAATGGTGTAAATTGGTCTATTCTTCTAGAAATAGTATATCTCTATCTATATTTTCTCCACACTTAACTCTTACTTTATCTACATACAAAAATATCTCCACATTTATGACACAGTATCTCCATATAGTCATCATCCTATCTTTATATGATCATATTCATTTTTTCCCTTATCCTTGCACTTATCAAATTCATCCATACATCTACTTGGTTATAGTATTTATGAGACTAAAAGAGGGGTAAAAATTTATTAAAACAACAAGAAGAAGAACACAAGGCTTTACATAGCCCTGTCAAACTCAACTAAGTTGTCCAGCTCATGAGAATAATTTAGGGGTAATTGGCCCCTATCCACAATGTTCCAATTTTGCATATGATCAGGGGCCCACTTGGCCAAACAATCTGCAATAGTGTTCCATTCTCTAGGAATATGATTGAAACTAATCGACTCCAGAGAAGCACAAATAGTAAGAATTTTCTTAACAACCAAAGCTAAATGCTAACTAACATCCTCTAAATCCCGCCTATTCAACATATTCACCACCACCTAGGAGTCAAACTCACATATGATCCTTCTCTACCCAAACTGACAGCCACGCATCACATCGTATATAATGACAAGAGCTTCCATTAAGTTGTTAGTATGAAAACCCTTTTAAACAAAAAAGATAAAATGAAAAGTCCCAAAACTATCCCAACCAACTCCACCAATAACTGCATGACCAGGGTTTCCCCGAGAAGACCCATCCGTGTTGATTTTCAACACTCCCTGAGGAGGAGGAGACTAGCTTCCATCCCTATTTATCTTCTGACGAGGATGTCTACCATGACTTCTTATGAACTGTCCTTGCCGAGGAGGAAGATGAAGACGATTGCACAAAACAACATCACGAGGATCCACTGCTTTCGTCAAATCACATTCTGCCGCAATGGTTTCTCCTAAAGAATGAAGAATTTTCCACCACAAACAATGGGCCACCATCATAACATCCTGAAAAATCCTACAATTCCTTTCTAGCCATATGTGCCAAATAATAAAGGAGGGGTCAAGAGCCCAAGCAACTTGAAGAAAAGAAGAAGAAATAGGGGCCTTGCCCCACCGGTCAAAAAACTTAGCCAAATATGCCACATGCCAACAAGACATGTTCCACACACCCCACCATAAGTTCCAAATCTCCCTAACAAAGGAGCAGAGGAAGAAGAGATGTGAAACACTCTCCTCATAATTATGGCACAACACACACATTGAGGGGCCCTGAAAACCACGTTTGCACAAATTATCCCAAGTAAGACACCTATTGTGAACCACTAACCACATGAAGAAGTTACACCTGGGCCACGAAGATGAGTGTCATACTTTTTTCCACCAAGGGACCTCAATCTCTACAAACATCTGCCTACCAAGTTGCCCATATCCAATAAATGCAGAGTCATTCCCAGAAAAATCACTACCAGCCCAAGCCAAAACATCCTACCCCCCCAAAGAATTACATTCATGAGAAGCAAGAATCTGAGCCAGCTTGCGCCTATCCACTTCAGAACCCCCTGGAGGTCAATCAAAAGAGTGCTTCCATTGAAAAGTAACAACCAATCCATAATGTTGAGCAACCTTATAATGCTCAACTGTGTCCCAACTAGCAACAGTAAATATATCACACAGAGACTGGAGGTGAGGATAAGTAGAAAGGATAGGAGGGTTCCCATCCCAAGAATCCAACCAAAAAAGTGCCTGGGACCTCGAATGATAGATCCAAAAGATCCCATTCTTAATGAGCTGAGCCCCCACTTTTAGATTATTTCGCATCATAAAACCCCTTCCCTCCAAAGGAAAGCGAGGAACATCAAAAGAATTGACGCCTTTAATATACTTTTGATTGAGAATACGGGACCAAAGATGATGTTGAGTGATACACTAGTTCCAATAAAGCTTAGCAGCAAGAGCTTTCCCATTCAAAATAGTAGAGTGTAAACCAAGACCACCCTCTTTCTTCGGCCTACACACTGTTTCCCACTTAACAAGGATCCACTTAGCAAACATCAAATTACCACTCCAAAGAAATTGTCATGAGAGTGCATCAAATTCCTTAAGAAAATACATAGGAGCAGCCTGAATAAAGCACCTATAAATAGGAAGAGCCTGGATAAAAAACTTAAGAAGGGTCACTCGAGCAACACTAGATAACCATAGATGAGTCCAATGAGTGACCTTCCCCCACAACTTATCACTTGCAAATTCTGCTAGGAGGGCCTAGGTTGCCTACCCATAGCAAGAGGAATTCCCAGGTAGACAAAAGGAAGAGACCCTATCTAAAACCTTAAAATAGTCACAATTAACCTTTTAATAACCTGAGGAGTATTAAAAAAGAAAATAGAAGACTTATGCTCATTGAATTTTTTTCCCAAAACAGCCAGGTAAGTATCCAAAGCTTGCCAAAAAGATTCAGCTTCTCGAAGACGACCTAACCCCATAAGAGACATATCATCTACAAATTGGAGATGAGAAAGCGTTGGTAAACCATTGCCCCACTACCACCCATGAATCAAGCCTTGAGAAACCTGAAGCTTAAGAAACTAGCTGAACCCCTCAACCATAATAATAAAAAAATAGGGAGAAAGTGGGTCCCCTTGGTGAAGGCCCTTGGTGGCGCCAGAAATATCTGAAGGTTCTCCATTCACAATAACTGAAAAGGAAGAAGAAGTAACGCAACTCATAACCCGACTCACCCAATAAAGACAAAAATCGAAGACCAAAAGAATCTTCTAAAGAAAGTGCCACTTCACTATGACATAAGCCTTAGCCATGTCCAACTTAATGAACATAGATTTCTCCTCTGAAGTAGCCATAGAATGAATGACTTTTGAGGCCACCGCCACTCCATCCAGAATTTGATGGCTAGCCACAAAAGCCCCTTGCCTCTCATAAATGACAAGAGGAAAACACAGTTTGATCCTCTTGGCAATCAATTTAGTAATAGTCTTGTGCACCACATTACAAAGAGAAATAGGCCTGAAGAATTCAAGCCTATCAGTGCCTTCCTTTTTTAGGAATGAGAACCAAAAACGTAGCATTCAAGGCTCAAACCATATGTTTACTATGAAGATATTCCTGGACAGTCTCTAACAAATATAGCTTAATAATATCCCATAAATCCTGGAAAAATTCAACTAGGAACCCATAAGGACCAGGAGCTTTACCCTTGTTCAACCCAAACACAACTTTCTCCACTTCGAAAATAAAAATCGGTTCAACGAGAGAATCATTCATCTAATTGGAAATCAAAGAAGGAATGCAAGCAAGGACCATATTATCATCAACCTCACCCAAAGGTGAATCTTCCATAAAAAGAGCAATGTAAAACTGTCGAGCCTTCCCAAAAAAAGTGTGCAGAGAAAAAATCGTGATACCCTCAAAATTAACAAGAGAAGAAATATAACTCTTATTGCGATGATCCTGCACAAAATGATGGAAGAAGGAAGTATTCACATCCCCTTCCTGAAGCCAATCAACCGAGAATTTTTTTTCAAAAAAATATCCTCTTGAAGCTCCCACTCCTCCACATTTCTCACAGCTTGGGATTCAGCTTCCCCGAGAGCATCTGAAAATCCCAAGTCTCAAACTTGGTGAGTAATCACATCAAGGCATGCCTGAGCTTCCCTTTTCTTAGCCCGAAGGTTATCGAAACATAGACTATTCCATCTCTTAAGATGATACTTAACATATTGCAGCTTCTTAACAAAAGAGAACATAGTCGTACCATAATTAGGGGCCCCATCTCTGCACCATTGGGCAACAAGATCAGGCAGGGTAGAATCCCGAAGCTACATAAGATGAAATTTAAAAGGAGGATTCTTTGGAATGGTAAAAGATGAGGCTAAAAACTTAATTGGCCAATGATATGAACCCCTCTAGTCAACAAGTTTAGAGCAAGTGATGAAGTGGCCACCCACCCAAAAATTGGAGACAAGATATCTATCTAACCGTTTAGAGATCATAACTTTCTCACTCCGTCGATTATTCCAAGTGAAAATCCCATCAGAAGGTCCAAGCCTAGCCAACCCCCTCTTTTCTCCTCCAAACTCAACACAGAATTGAAATCACCTGCTAAGACCTGTTGATGGTGTTTTTATGCACTTCTCAACACAGGCAGTGCGTAGATGCACTGCCTCTCTTGAAAGACAATCTCCCACAATCGAATTGTAGAACACTATCCCAAGGTCTCTCAGGTGTCAGGTCATGACAATACTAAGATACCTCAGTAGTTTGATGTGATTTGTTGGAATCACAAGGCGGCCTTACAGAAACACAAAGTATGGGCACAAAGCATGAAGTTAGATCTTCGAAAAAAGAGTTTTCAGCATGAAAGCAGTTATGTCTTGGCTGTAGGTTAAAATAGCAGTCTCAAACTCCATCTAATCATTAGATTTGGCTTTATAAAGTGCAATGAACCTTGGTGTTGTTCAGTTTCTAAAGAAAGTGAAAAAAGAGCGAAGGGGAAGAAAAGTTCCTAAGCCTAAAGCTTGCTGCGAACAGTGATAATGGAGTCCCTGCAATGGACAATTCCTTCAAAATAATATCCCACTTAACCAGGGATTTCACAGTATCATGGGAATCGTGCAATCTTCTAAGGGCTGCAGATTTTTATCCTTCATCCACCACATACATGCATGAACTAAAGATAAGTGTTTGAGGCAGCTTAAATCAGGTCCAGGCTAACTCTGCAAAGCTATCTACCTTCAGCAAACAGCAAAAAGTATGGACTAAGGGATCATCAACAAAGCAGGAATTTTCATGAACAGCCAACAACATTCCTAAGATTATCCAAATAACACGAACAGCTAACTAAACAACAAAGAGATCTAAGCTAACATATAAGATTGGAGAAATGAATCAATTAACATGAGAGAAAATAAGGAAATGCACCAAGTCAATGCTATTTCTCATATATTTCAGCAGCATGTCTTTACAACAACTCAACTCTCACTTTTGCAAATGAGGGGAGTGCTCTATTTATAGTTTCCAAAAAACCAAATGAATGGCCAAGATTCATTTCCATTGTGTGGCCCCGATTCATTACAAATTAGGGTTTCACCTACCCCCAAATAGATTTACAATTAAAAAAAATCTTTTGTCTTTTCCCTATTTTGTCATCTAGTGGATGACACTATTTGCATTTTCGTCCTGTAGCTAATTGTTGTTCCTTTGGTTGTAGCTACTCTTCTGGGAAGTCTTCTTCCTCGGCTGGGCTGTCTGGTTGCTCCTCGGAGGCTGCGTGTTCAATATGCTTGAGGATCACGGCCTGGAGCTTGTCTATATCGAGGATTTCGCATCTCAACGCCTAGTAACTCCATTCTTTGGCATTCTCTTCCAGCCGCTTCCAATCCTCGTCATACTTTGAGCCCTGATCTCTTAAGAGCTCTGATCTATCGAAGGCACGGGCAGCGAAACTCAGGAAGTCCGTTGTGATATCTCCGGCTATCCCGTCCTTCATCCTTTCCTCAAAATACGACCTGACCTTTTCCGCATCTAATTGCACCATGGGCATATCATGGCTCGTCATCAGCTTGAGGTACTCGGCGCATTCTGCTTGGATCTCCTTGATCCACGCAATATCCAGATCTATTCTGCTCTGGATCTGTTCCATCCTCTCTTTGCGGTTGATGAGGTCTCTGTGCCATATGTCTACCAACCAGTGATCTTCCTTCCTCAGTTCTAGCTTTTCTTCCCACGTGCTTTCTGGCATTCGAAGGATGGCCTCAACCTTCGGGAAGGCAGAGTCGTAGATCACAGGGAAGTTGGTGCAGAGCTTTCTCGTACCCTCCAAGCACTGAATCAAGTCTAGGAACTTGTTGGCTATCTGCACAGCCAAGCTGATCCCTACGTTTCCGACCTTCGTAACCTGCTAGAACCAGTCCTCCGTGGTCTTCTCTAAGTTTTTCCTCCTCTCTAGCTTATCTATCTGCTCCTTGGAGAGTAGCTGTGGCGCGGCCGTGGAGGTAGTGGGGAGGTCGTCTATTGAAGACCACTGCTAGATGTAGTCGGTTAGGGCAGCAACCTGATCCTTTAACTCGTCTTTGGTGATCTTATCCTGCTTAATCAGATGCACCACCATGGCCACTGACTCCTCCAGATGTCCGACCTTCTGTTCCCTAGTGGCTGTCCCTAGGTCGATCGTGGAGATATTGTAGCTTACTCCAGCTTGGCCAACAGTTGGCATCGCTACCTGTTCAGCCCGGGAGCCAGAAGCGTCCATGGTTATCCTGGAACGGACCTTAGGCTTCTTCTCCTTCTTCGTTGTGGCCAGAGATTGAGCCAAGATGGCCTCCAATCTTGACCTCGGGTCGCTCAGGACAGTAGTCTTTTCAAGTTGCTTTTCCAGCCAGTCGGGCACGGCGGATTGGTCCTTGGGTGTATCATGGCTGCCTTCACCCGTCTCAGTCAGGGGCAAGACTTCTGCCTCCTTTTCCTTTTCAAGCTCTTCCTTTTCCCTGGCAGCATCCCCCTCTTCGTCAGAGTTTTGATAGAACACGAGGCTTTTGATGGGTGCATTGGTGGTCAGTATCTGAGTGAGATCCTGTCCTTTTGCTGCCTCTTCTTCTTTCTTCTCCTTAGCAGCCTCGGGCTCGGGGCTCCCTACCATGTGGGTCTCTGCCTTAGTGATATCCTTTTCGGGCTACCCCTCTGGTGGCTGTCCCTCTTCACCACGTGGTGACGGTTTCACTTTTCCAACATCCTCATCAGAAATCTGAATAATTTTCCCGGCGCCCAAGCCATCCTCTCCATCCCCGCCCTCAGAGGAGCCCGTCTCTTCTTCCTCATAAGCAACCTCGTCAATGGTTCTATGTTCGTGCTCGGGTTGCTCGTAATAGTCATCGGCCTCCTCCTCCATAGGCTTTGAAGCCTCCTGCTCCAGCTCCTCCATCTCCTTGGAAATCTGCATGGTGGCCTCCATGGCCGGCGGACCTGTTGGCAGTTGCGACGGCTGAGCTGTTGCGAGGGCTTGGGCGAGGGCAGCTTGGAGAGCAAGGTCCATTAAAAGCTGCGAAAGCTCAGGAGGGAGACCCTGTAGGTGTCGTGTAATAGCCTCGGGCACGCTAGAAAGGGGAATAGGCGATGGTATTGTTGCCAGAGGTAGCGAGGTGATGGGTGACATGGCAGCAGCAGAGGAAGGGGAAGTGGTCATGCTCGAGAAAGAGTCACTATTGACTATAGACCCGGCCGGGGGCGAAGAAGCAAGGTGGACAGAAATGTCCACCGCTTGTGGGGATGAGGCGGCTATGGCCTGAGAGAGGGGCAGCACACCAGTCGGGGGAGGAAGGAGCAATGGAGGCTGCGCCTCTGCTGTGACCACTATCCTTTTAAGCTTCTTTGGAGACGAGCCTCCCGTATCCTTTGCTGCTTGTTCTTTGGGGCCCCCGAACTGTGTCGTTTCTGCCTCTTTTCTCTTCTGGGACCTGGTGATGGGGGGAGACTTGGAAGTCTCACCAGCTGATGGGGAGGCAGCAACGTCCTCCGTGGCGCTCGGCCCACTTTTGAGTGCCTCGTATGTTAGAGCCACCCCCTATTGCTCTAGTTGTGCCACCTGTCCATCAACCCACTCCTTGGTGCGAGCTATGATAGGCTGGTTGATGGTATCCAGGTCCTCGACCTCCTGCTCATCCCAGTCGATGGAGGGGATCACCAGGTCGGCAACCGCAGGGTACCTCGGGTGCACCAGTGTGGATTCATCTTCCTCAAGCTGGTCTGGCACCGGAAACAGCTGCACTCTCCTTAAGAACTGCATCGTCATTCGCATGTAGTGTCTCTGGCAGACCTCCTTATCATCTCTACAATCTGCCTAGAAATATTCAACATGGTACAGGTGGGCGTATGCCGGCCCCAGCGCCTTCCTGACGTGGCCGTGGGGGTCCATTCGTGGGTGAGTCGTGTACCACTCAAAGTTGTACTCCTTGAGTTCCTTTTCTGAGTTACCGGCGCATTGAGACATTTGCAGTCGATACTGGCCCTGGCCGAGGATCATGGGATAGGGGATCCCTACTACGTGCTTCTGGCTGAAGACTGCCTGAATATGTTGGAGCTGCTGGGAAAGCTCCAGGAGAATAATCCTATCATTTGGGTATCTGGGTAGCTTGTTCAGCCGTTCCGTGAATCCCTGGGCATGGATGTAAGTGAACTTGGGGAACTGAATGTATAAAAAGACATACTCCTTCAGGAGTGCCCTAGTGCTATGAGATACCCTTCTCTCGAAGTCCCCGGCTATCAATCTGATAATATGGCCTATGAAGGCATCATTGATCTGGCGGTACTCCTTTTTGAAGTAGCGGTATTGTAGCTGAGGGTACCGGTCAAAAGGCTTAAGCCCTCGTTTGTGATCTCCATTCGGCACCATGAAGAGCCCACTATATTGCCTCTTATCTGCTAACGAGTACACCAGGTATGAGGTCATGTAAAACTTGTTGCTCTTCTTAACATTTACGAACTGCTCGTGGAAGCAGTTGCTGATGATACTCCCCCAGTCAAACGAGATCTTGGTTTCCACATCTTCATTTCCTTGTATGATCTACTCAATGTAGTAAGCCATCCACTCCTGGAAGTAGGCGGCTGCTGGGAGGCCCATGACTCTGCTTAGCATAGTCACCAAGTCGTGATAGTCCTCTTGAAAATCGCTGCGAAACAGCTCTTGGGGAACTTTTGCAGCGCTGCCCCGCTTCTCCTTCAACCAGTAAACATTGATTGACTTCTTGATGTTCAATGGACTGGCATCCCATGCCGCCTGACACTGCTCCAAAGTGGGGACTTGCATATGTGGGAATGTCAGAATGTGGAATATTTTTCTAATTCCTTCCTGAGACATGTCGGCAAGGATATTCCCTTCTTTGTCTACGATTGTCCGGGTATCCGTCTGATAGGCTTCTCGGCAAGCCATCACCAGTTCAGGTGCTATTAGAGACGGCGAGAAGCCAGCAGCTTTAGCGATTCGGCTTTGGCGTATCAATCATGCATTCTTTGTCTTAGGGTCGACCTTGACCCTCTGGGTGAACTCATCTATGTCCACCTGGCCTATGTTGGTGTCTGAGATCTCTTTCCAATCAGTCGAGACCTTCGACTGAAGTTGTTCACCCTAAAATTGGAACTTCATCTGGTCTTTGTCGTCTCTCCCACGGGCAGCCCTTCCAGATTTCTTACCCTTGTCCTTTTCGGTAGAGGCCCCTGAAGTTCCTGTGGCTGATTCCATATATCCTGCAGGCAAAGGGCGAAGTTAGCACAAGAAAACACCGAAAATGTTAATGTTAGTCCGTATTGCGAGCCTATTATATAACCAACCATTCAAATGCATCATAAATTTAATTCTCTAACAATATTGATTTCACTTTAGGGCAAATGAGCAATCCGGGCCCGGAGGGCCGAACTTCCCTGGCAGGAATGCTGCCAGGAAGAGAAAACAAGCCCGAAAGTTCCCGGATACCCCCGTTGGTCAGATTTTAATGTTCTAAGAGACCCATGATGAAGAACGGCCTGATTTAAGACGTGGGTCGAAGTCAGATTCTCGATTGGACTTGATTTGGATCGATTTAGGGAGCTCCGGGGGTTTTAGGCCGGAAGGCAGTCTGGCAAAGGAAGCCGGCGGCGGCGGACGTCAGGCAGAAGTCCGGCGGCGGAAGCCCGAAAGCCGGAGCCCGGGGGGCAAACGGACGGCTGCAAACAGGTTTACTTTAACAGTTTTATACCGGACGGCATTCGGGGCACCAGGACCTAGAGGCCGGGAGGCTGCTAGTTGACGGCCGCCGTG
>VDFB02075321.1:272336534-272360804 GCA_007258455.2 Sequoia sempervirens
GAATTCAAGATCAATAAAATATCTCAAATTGTCATTGCTACTATCATGAGGACACCTAGATCCAAGAGGAGGAGGAGGAACAAAATTACTTGTACTTTTCTTCTTCCATGACTGCTGAAGAATGTAAATGGAAAGAAATTTGACAAATCCTAACATAGACTAATAGGCACTTCACATGAATATGCAATTTCAATGAGAAACACTTAAGACAACACTTGAAAATTATTTTGACTCTATACAAAACAATCTACAACAAACTTTCAAGGTATCCCCACTAGAGTTTCCAATTTATTGGTGATTTTTAATTTGATTTCCAATCACTCAAGATAATTAACAATTAGGAATGACTATTCAATAGATTATCTTTGAGATTAGCTTGGGAATTAAAAACCACAAACACCACTCTTGGTACTCATCTCCATCAATATTTAAGAGTGATTAAAGCAAATATTGGTTATGAAAAATAATATTTCAATATTTAATATTTTAGATAGATATCAAAATGACATTTCTATAATAAATCTTTTACATAAGTTTGATTTTGTAGATATTTTGACATAGTTTGTATGATTTATGAATTATGATACTATTATTGAAATTTAAATACCTCTTCAATTATAATAAAGTAAATTTTATCTAAAGTAAAATAACTTAAAAAAGTTAAAACGATACAAATTCAATATAAATATCTCAAAATTGTTTTTTTATTATATAAAATAAATATTTTATTATATATATTAAATATATAATTAACACAATTCAATTTTTTTTACTGCTTTTCTAAAATTCATCATTCATTCATTAATAATTTAATTGGTGGGATTATATTCTTTTGAAAAAAAATCAATCTTATTTTATTTTATTTTATTGATTGCTCTTTAGTTGAGTATACCGTAGAAGTTAATTCACCACAATATAATAAGAATGCATACAATACATTGTGATAAGAGAATATTACATAAGCTATTTATGATTTCATTTTTTTTGTGTATATTTAGATTTGATATTACTATTTACAATATTTCTAAACTCAATAAGATTTGAGTATATTTTTTTATTATTGAAACTTGTAAATATTTAAAATTTAATAAAATAAACTCTCACATTCAAAATATCTCTCTATCTCTCTATATATAATACCAAATGGTAAATTTACTACCATAAACTATACTATTTGAATTTAAGCCAAAAGAACTCTCACTTTAACAAAAACTCTTCCCCATAAAGCACACTTCTAAGCTATGGACAATGCCTATGAAGGTGGGTGCTTCCATTTACTTCCACATTAAAGCTCTATATACTATTCTAGGCCAAATTCTAGGAGAAAGGCAATTTTTTTATTAAAACTAATGGATGGCTCCAAAAAAAAATGACATCAATGCAAGGTTACAAAATGTCTTGGTTGGCCCATACTTTCGATTAATAGCTCAAGATTTTTCCTACAATGTAATTTTAATTCTATTAAATCAAAGAGATGGAACCTAAGGCATCAAATCTAATATAAATTCATCCTCGTCATCATACTTGTAGTCGCATATTCATCTTCAACCTCAACTCAATCAATGGTCTTTTACGGAATTAAATCAAATTAATTTTAATGCAATTAATTTTGGCGGCAGTGAGTTTGTCATGGCCGTAAATTTTGAAATAGTTTCTATGATTTATGATATTATTATTCAAAATTAAAATACATCAAAAATTATAATAAAGAAAATTTGATATAAAGAAAAATAACTTTAAATAGAACTTAAAATACTATTAACAATATTTCTAAATATTGTATTGAAATACACTATGTTGTGTAGATTACTTTAATTGAATAGAGCTCAAAAATTTAAAGGCCAGTATTTTGAGTATCTCAAGACTTAAACAATACTACTAATGTAGTCTTTTGAATTTGATTTAATACGTGACTATGAGAGAAGTATAGGGCTACAAATATTTCATCAAATTACATGCTAATGTATTGAATGTTACTCTAGTCTTTCAAATTTGATTTAACAGCTGACTATGAGAGAAGTATAGGGGTACAAACATTCCATGAAATTACATTATATTCTTTCCATTTGATTAATTAAATAGAGCTCAAAAAATAATAAATGAGATCACACCAAGAGTTTAACTGTATGATTTATAATTGAATGGAGTTCAAAATTTAACACGTGACTATGAGAGAAGTATAAGGGTACAAACATTCCATCAAATTACATTATATTCTTGATATCACACGAGGAGTTTAACTGTACGATTAAGTACATTATGATACAACTATTGTGTTGAGCTACACTAAATTCTAAAATTTTGACTTAGTTGAGTAGAGTTCAAAAGTTAATACATGAGAGTATAAAATAAGTTCATCAATAATTCTAAATCAAGAATTTTTGAGTATATAAAAATTTAAAAAATATATATTATAAAAAGCATAAATATTAATGTGAGAATAAGATCATTGTATTATTATATATTTGTTTATTACTCAAAATGACATCAATGCAAGGTTACAAAATGTCTTGGTTGGCCCATACTTTCTATTAATAGCTCAAGATTTTTCTTACAATGTAATTTTAATTCTATTTAATCAAAGAGATGGAACCTGGGGCATCAAATCTAATATAAATTCATCCTCATCATCATACTTGTAGCTATCATATTCATCTTCAACCTGAACTTAATCAATGGTCTTTCACAACATTAAATCAAATTAATTTTCGCCGCGGTGAATTGCTGGCGGTGAATTTTACTTGTGGTGAATTTGTCATGGGTGAATTTTGAAATAGTTTCTATGATTTATGATTTATGATATTATTATTCAAAATTAAAATCCATCTTCAATTATAATAAAGAAAAATTGATCTAAAGCAAAATAACTTTAAATAGAACTTAAAATTCTATTAGTTCAATATTTATAAATATTGTATTGAAATACACTATATTGTGTAGATTGCTTTAATTGAATAGAGCTCAAAAATTAGGCCAGTATTTTGAGTATCTCAAGATTTCAAAAATACTACTAATGTAGTCTTTTGAACTTGATTTAATATGGGACTATGAGGGAAGTATACGGCTACAAATATTTCATCAAATTACATGCTAATGTATTGAATGTTATTGTAGTCTTTCAAAATTTATTTAACACATGACTATGAGAGAAGTATGGGGTTACAAGAATTCCATCAAATTACATTGTACTCTTTACATATGATTAATTAAATAGAGCTCAAAAATTAGTAAATGAGATCACACCAGGAGTTTAACTGTATGATTTATAATCGAATGGAGTTCAAAATTCAACACGTGACTATGAGAGAAGTATAAGCGTACAAACATTCCATCAGATCGTACGATTATAGTACATTATGTTACAACTATTGTGTTGAGCTACACTAAATTCTAAAATTTTGACTTAATTGAGTAGAGTTCAAAAGTTAATACATGAGAGTATAAAATAAATTCATCAATAATTCTAAATCAAAAAGTTTTGAGCATATAAAAATTAAAAATATATATATTATAAAAAGCATAAATATTAATGTGAGAATAAGATCATCGTATTATTATATATTTATTTATTACTCAAATCTTAACTTTATAGAGATGAAATGCATCATATTTGATAAGAAAAAATATGTATATAAATTATTTACTATAACCATATCTAAACAAATATATATTAATACTTATAATCAATATAATCTATAAATATAAATTTTAAATATAAAATTATTCTAAAATTTTATTTTAAAATTTATTTATAATTAAAAATTAAATACTAAATTTAATATATATAATAAAAATTAAATAATAAATTTAGTACATACACTATACTACCTAAATTTCTCCCCATAAAACCCACTTCTAATCTCGAATAACTGCATTTTAACTAGAAAAGTAGCTTACCGAAACATGCTGTGTAGCGATAGCTTACCGTGGAATACTGAATGCTGGGAACTATGCGTGAAGATAGGTGCTTACTCATCTGATGATACTCTACAGATTGTCCAAAACCAAATTCTCATGACAAATTCAAACTTTGGTTGAAAATAATGGGAGGCTCCAAAAATAACTTACACCGAGCAATGGAAGCCTCCCAAATGGCTTGGTTCATCCAAAATTTCCATATTGCCGAAGTTTATAGGAAATAGCTCAAAATTTTCTTATAAGTCTATTTAACCACAGGGGTTTGTTGGAGGTACCTCACACAGAGACGATGGCTTCCAAGAGAGAATCCGACAATTCCAGATTCATCCATGGTATTAAGAGAATGAGAACCAGTTGGAATAGTATTATGAGTGAAGATAAAGAAGGGGAATTTAAGCAGCCTTACACCAACTGGCTCACACCTGGATTTGAGCCATGGAGAGAGGATGGCTCAAACAAAGATACATATGGCAAGGGTAAATTTATTGATTCTGCATCGAGTGGCTCATGCATAGCGGATGGATCAAGTATGTATTTATATGGCATGGATGAGGCCAAAGATGCAGAGAAGAAAGGTGATATTTCATCCTGCACAGAGGATGGCTCAAACAAAGAAGTATATGGCATGGAGGAATCAATGTTGATACATGATATTCCAGAGGACATCTTGTACATAATATTTTGTAAACTTCCTCTTCATATTCTGTTTCAATTTCAAATCATTTGTTCTTCATGGCAGGCTATTATTTCTAGATCTGCTCACTTTCACAATCTGTGGGAGCAGAGTAACATGCAAATGTGGCTGGTCATGGATCACTATGATGTAACAAGTGAGTCTTCTAATGGGTTTGCACTCTTTGATGTCAATAGAAGGCTAAGGTTCAAGAAGATATTTAGTGATGAGTGGAGATGCAATTATTCAAAATGGTTTCTCAGAGCTGGAGATGGGGGCCTCTTGCTTTATAGTTGCAAGAGAAATGGAACCCTTCGAGTTTGTTGGGAAAAGGTGTGTTGTACACCTTGCATTATGTATTTAATGTAATTATTCTTGAGGCCACTTAATGTTGCATGTAGCATTGGCACATAAGTTAAGTTGATAAAATGTAATTATTTAATATTGGAAAATAATAAATAAAGCATCCAATATTAAATAAAGGGAAATGGTTTGTAATCTCATAGTTATTGTTACATAGTTTTGTGCAATACCACTTAGTGGTTTTGTGGGAGCTTGCTTCTATAAAAGCAACCACAAAGGTAGTTAGATGGGATGATGCAATTTTGCATGATTAGCTCTGGTTAGCATTTGTGAGGGTTTGAAGCATGGCACAGGATGTGTGGCTGCATGCTTATTCGCATGGATTGCTTGGAGAGAGCTTGTTGCTTCAATGGTGTTCGTGGAGACTCAGAAGATGTATTGTAATCTTTTTGTTGAATAATACATGAGAGATAGATGATTTTGGAGGATGGGTTTTTTCCCTCTTGAGGGTTTTCCCAGGGTATATCTTGTGTCATATTTTCATGGGTATGTTGTCTATTCTCTTGCATGTGGATTTTGAATACTTAAATGCATAGATTTCTTTATGGGTTATGTGGAAATTGTCTTTAATTGACTGCAAGTTTCCAACCAGTGGTATCAGAGCTTTGGTTGTGGTTGTATAACCCTTGGATGAGAAAAATCTTGTTTAAGTTTGAATCTATGCATTGCATGTGAGAATCAAAGACATGGCAGGATATGAAGGTTTTGCAGGTTGTTTATTGCAGATCTAAAGGTTTTGGGTTTGCTGATTAAATGGGTTGTTTGTGAATCTGAGATGTGAGAAATTTTGGGTGAAATAGGTTTCTTGGTTTTGTATTCAAATGAGGGTTTTGGGGGTGAGCTTTCACAGATGATCTTTTGGCCTAAAATAGACCTCACGGTTGGATCCGGGTTAGGCTGAGAGCGAAAAGTGATATAATTTGACCTATTTACGATCATGAAAAATTGCAAATTTTTTGTGCCCATACCCAGACCGTATCGGACGTCAAAATAATATTAAAAAAACATTATTGTTTTCATCGCCATTAAAATTTGAACACGAACCTGCACATTAAAATTTTTTATTAGAAATCAAAAAAATGATTTGAAAATTTGTTTTGAAAAAACTTTGAAAAAATAAAAAAATATTTGTTTTTATGAGGAGGGGCGGACCCGCCCCCCCCCACTCGGCCGCCGCCGTACCCTACAGGCGGCAGGGTGGTAGGCCCTATCGGTAGGGTACTACCGGCCGGCGGATAAGCCGCCGGTGGGTACCCTGTCTGGCAGCGGTGCCGGACCCCACCTGGAACCGCCGACTGTAAACCTTTTAAAAGGTTTTAAAATTTTTTATTTAAAATTTCATTTATTAAAATGAAAAGTCCGCCATGCATATTAATTAAAGGGCATGAAATTTTTTAAAAGATAAAATTTAATTATTTTGAAATTTTATTTCGGGTTCGCCACCCAAGGAGCGGGGCCGCCTAGGTGGGGCTGCCGCTAAGCTACCAGTGGTTGCTAAAATTTTTTGCCTCAAGTGCAAACTACAGTTTTACTTCAGAGAGGCATAACTTTTGCTCAGATTGTCCATTTTCTGACTTCTTGGATTCGTTGGAAAGCTGACTCAAAGATCTACACTGTGGTGACAGATATTTTTTCAGATTCTATAGTTTTGATAGTGTTTTTCTTGTTCAAAGTCAGATATTTGTTTTGAGCTTCGAGAGGTGATATCGGGTGCATACGAAGTCGGATTTTGGACTTCAAATAGTCAACGGAAAGCTTGTTCAGAGAACTATACAGTGGATCAGGTTTGGAGATATTTTGGCATGGTTTATTTGCTATTTTCTTTATCTGATTTGTATATGGGTGTCTTTGACTATGGTGATATTGTGAGTTTATGGATGATCGAATCTTGGAGATTTGATGTTGGATTCATTGTATGCTTAGTTGTATATCTCAGATTATTCTATTTTTGACATGGTTATCATTATATAGTTGAATTTATATGCTTCATTGATATATCTACAAGTTGTGCAATATTGTAGGCGGTCTATACTTACATGTTGCATTTATGACTTGGACATGGGTTGTCTTTGCCCATTGATATTTCAATGTTGATGCATGTTCAGTTTTGGTGGCTTGGTTTAGTCACTTGGTTTGCTGGTTTTGTTGTCATGTTAAGGAGATGAGATGGTATTAGTAGGTACAATCATGATATGAGATATATATAGTTGACTATGATTATGCAGATATGTGGACATGGTTGGGTTGAGTTGTTACATTTGGTGGTGATCATGGTGTCATGGATGTTTCTTGTGCTTTAGAGACTTTGGCATGTCATGATGGTTTATGCAGGTGCATTGTTGGTGGTGTTGGATTGGTTCTAAATTATGGTTGTGGCAGTGTATCTTCGTGGTATGAGGATCATGGTTTTACTTTTCCTTTTGGGAGCTCTTGTTATATTTGAGTTCATTGATTGTGTGAGGACCTTTGGTTGATCTTCATGAGGAGATCGTTATCATGATGTCATGGATAGCTTGACTACACTTTTTAGTGGGATCTTTTGACAGTGATGGTTTTGGCGGCTATGGATATGTTTATGATGGTTTGGTGGTTGTAGTTATCTTCTTGGCTTGGAGATTATGATTCTATTTTTATGTTACTGGCATTTCAGTTGTGTGTGTAGACTTGGATGATCTTCATGGAGAGGATGGTTGTCATGATGCCATGTGTGACTTGGTATCACTGTGTAGTGGGAGTTGTTGGCAGTGACATGGATGCATCATTTGGTAAGGTTATCTCCATGTGATTGGAGATATGGTTTCTTGGTTTAGAGTATATTTGTTATGGATGTCATGGTTTACTCTTGATATGCATTTATAGTTTGACATATTACATGCTCTCTTGAGACTAGGATGTATATATATGTTATGGTGCATGTGATCTCCTATAAGGAGATGGTTAGATCATGTTGTCATGGTTATGTTCTTGATTCGTGATTGGATATATGACATTGATCTTGTGTGGTTCTCTTGGTATTGGGTACATTGACATTTGCTTGATTACTTTATGATGGTGCTATATTGCATTTGGAGTTTGGCATGGATTGGTTGGTTACAGGTACTCATAGATACTTGGAGACATAGGTGAGGCGTGAGTTCTCTTATGATTAGAGACATGTGTTGAGATGGTTACTCTTGATGAGATTTCAGCAGGGAGTCTGAGGAGCCTACACCTTGGTTGGACGTGAGTTCAACATGGACCTATGAGGAGAATGTTTTTGGATGAGTCATGATGACTTGGATTTCTTGGAGGAGCATTCTCATTCCCCACTCTTGGTTTACTCGGCAGTTTCACTTGAGAGGTATTTCCCATTGTTACTTTCAAGTATTTTGTGTTTTATGCTTTATCTTCTCATGCATAAGAATCTTGAGCTATGGATATATGGTTTTGGAGGGTTCTTTTGAGGAGTGTTGACATGTTTATCTCCTTATGCATTGTGATTACACTCATTGATGTTGAGTTTAGGAGATGTATTGGGCTTATTTCCTTCATTGGGAATGGATTTAGTTTGATCTTGTTTGGCTTGAGAAGCTTACATCCATGTTGATTACATGATACATATGTTATGTTTGATCTTGGAGATTGAACAGTTGGGTATAGTTATGGATTTTCTTTTGGGGTGTTGTGGAGGAGATCATACTTGACACAGTTGGCTTTTAGAGGTGTATGTTGGAGATTTTTCTTATAGGTGATTGATATACATGTTTGCATATCATTGTGGATGATCCCTTGTTACTACATGATGTAGTTTACACTTTCTATATGATGTTATTGGTAGACTTGGTATGCCTTGATCTTTTTCAAATTTGCATTACCCATGCAGTGGGAGCTCTTGGATGTGTATGCCATTCTTGGACAGGTTTTGCACATGGAGTTTATGATTGCAGTTTATGGGTGTATATGTTTATGGCATGAGTTTACTATGTTTTGTATACCTTGGAGGTATGGACAGTTGGATGTATTAACACTTGTTGTGGGTGTTATTTCAGCTTTTGGGTTTGTGTATCTTGACAGCTACTGGTGCATATTGATACTTTTGGATTGAGTGTATGTGTGTGGGATATCAGTTGAGCAGGACTTATGCTTTGTTGTGACAGATTGAGTGGTTTCTCTATTGGATGGCTTCTTATCTTTGTGCATTGGCATGATGGAGGATGAGAGCATTCATGTTTGGGATGGTGGTCACTTTGATTCTTGTTACAGGTATCTTGATGGAGCACATGGAGCATTTTCATTCCATGATGGGATATGTGGCTATATGGATTGTTCATTTGATTCATGTTTTGAGGTTACTTGTTCCCCTTATGCAATGTATACAACAAGTGGGAGAATGTTGGGAAATGGTGTGTTGTACACCTTGCATTATGTATTTAATGTAATTATTCTTGGGGCCACTTAATGTTGCATGTAACATTGGCACATAAGTTAAGTTGATAAAATGTAATTATTTAATATTGAAAAATAATAAATAAAGCATCCAATATTAAATAAAGGGAAATGGTTTGTAATCTCATAGTTATTGTCACATAGTTTTTGTGCAATACCACTTAGTGGTTTTGTGGGAGCTTGCTTCTATAAAAGCAACCACAAAGGTAGTTAGATGGGATGATGCAATTTTGCATGATTAGCTTTGGTTAGCATTTGTGAGGGTTTGAAGCATGGCACAGGATGTGTGGTTGCATGCTTGTTCGCATGGATTGCTTGGAGAGAGCTTGTTGCTTCAATGGTGTTTGTGGAGACTCAGAAGATGTATTGTAATCTTTTTGCTGAATAATACATGAGAGATGGATGCTTTTAGAGGCTGGGTTTTTTCCCTCTTGAGGGTTTTCCAGGGTATATCTTGTGTCATATTTTCATAGGTATGTTGTCTATTCTCTTGCATGTGGATTCTGAATACTTAAATGCATAGATTTCTTTATGGGTTATGTAGAAATTGTCTTTAATTGGCCGCAAGTTTCCAACAGAGTTATCAATCCATTGACAATGCAATCCCATAGTCTTGAAGATGCAAGGGTCAACAGAAAAAGTAGGATTTCCTTCTACATGAAAAGATACCATGAGGATGTGGCTGCGCATCTCAAGTTTGACTCAAAGGAAAAGACTTATCAGGTAATTGTTATAATTGGATGTCTTTATGTTTTAAGGAGAAAGAAATTGTTGGTTTTGATCTATAAATCTGTAGATTGGAAATGGGAAATTAGAGATGTTCACTTGGCTCAAAGAGTGAGTGGGTGTATGGCACTCAGCTTTTTCCCAAGCATTATAATACAGAACCAAAAAATCTACTATTTTTCTAAAAATGGGGCAGATGTGGGTACGCATGATTTGGATGGAGATTGCAATAGCAGGTTTGTTTATACTTTGGGGATGCAAGGTGTAATGCATGAGGCATTGGGAATCGTCATGTACAAGGGGAGAATGATAATGGTTTGTAAAATTAATCCAATGTATTTCCCACCATATACACATGCTTTGGTTTTTTATGAGTTTGATGAGCTTGCCTTGCAGTGGAGATGTAACTATGAAGCTGTTCTATCGCCGCATTATTTGCCTCCTGGAGTAGTTTGTGTTGGGGGGGATTATATTGGCTTATTATGAAAAGAGAGAACCATCTCAGCCATATTATTTCTGTAGATATAGATAAAGGGGAGGTGAATGTATGGCCAGAAGTTTACCCGTTTATGTTCAATGTGAGGAACTGTCTCTCAATGCCACTGAGCTTTTTCCCATGCTCTTAGATTTCATTCTTCTTGGCTTTTAGGGTCATCCTTTGCCGTATTTAGTTATCTATGGGGACCCGTACTATTTTGTTTTATTCTTTTTCTGGACCAATGAAATCTATGTTATGTTCCATCAATAAAGGGTCCTAAAAAGAGTTTAGGATTCAAAATATTAGTCCAGATTATAATAGAAATTATCCAGCTATTGGAAATAAAAGATATATTCTTTTCTGTTTTTTTTTCTTTTATTATAATATAAAAATGCCATTATTTAATTTTATGTGTACTTTTTAATTTTAATATTAATACTAGAGCAGGTTAAAAAGAATGTAAACTAGTAAAGAGGTTTTATTGTTTGTATTTCAGTCAAAATTTTGATAGCTGTTCAGATGGAATAACATTAATTTATGTTATAATTCATGTTATAATGGTTAAGAAGGCTGGTTAAAAATTAGTCAAAACATTAAGAAAAATAATAATTTAAAAAATTATGAAATTGTTTGAAGGCAATAAATATTTTTATTTTTCTTTATACAATGTTCTATTGACCATTGTGCTAATGCCTCATCACTTCAGAGATTTTAATTATTTTTAAAATCTTACCAATGAACTATGATAAATGATCTTTAATACGGAGAATTGTTTTAGAGTTTAAAAAGGACAATGAGGGACTTATATCAAATTTATATATTTCTGGATTTTATTTTTATTTTGTGATGTTTTGTGAAATTAAGATACAAACCATTCACAAAATAATATTTCGATACAAATATATATATATACTTCCAGAATATGTTCCATCAAGAAGTTGCAGTAACATGCATGAGAGCAGCAATATGTGAATGTGAGGAGGCAGAACTAATTGTAGAAAAGAAAAAGAAAAAAAGTGGGAGAATATGTGTAATCTACTGCTTGGGATCGTTGTTGGCGCATCTTGTGCAGCTTCTTGTCCTTTCCTACAGTTCGCCATGTTAATTATATCTTCTGAAGTCTCTGCCAGAAACAGATGGTTACTTACCATTTACTTCTTTACTTACATGCATAGCTGGGAGACTGCTACTTTATGTTTATGACAAAGTTGCGTTTGGTACTCTTCTACAGAGTATTGCAGAGGATGCTCTTCCTCCATAGTCTGCTTTCAAATTGAGGACGATGGCAATCCACAGTCACGTGGGGGAAATGGGGATGACACTCACATGGAAAGTTGCAAGACAGACATCTGCTGTTCCTTGGAATGTTGTCAAACTTAGGCACATAAAAGATGCGGTTTGCATGTGAGCACAGTTTCTCACCATATCCATGTTGAAGCAGCTATATTGCTGATATCTTTTCTGGGTTGAGAACAGTTCAGATTTTTGCTAATGCCTTGATTGCAAATGTAATATCTTCTATTTGATGTTGTAAAAGGCTTCATCTGTAGGTGGCAGTTGGTGTATTTTTGGCTGCTATTATCACAGGGTGTCTCTGCTGTTTCATGGTCTCTGGAGGTCCAGTTTTTCTTTGTAGTTTTTTCTGCATTATATACTTTATATTATGCATTTTCTCAATATAAGAAAAAAAGAGAGTGTATAATTGTAAGTGGAGGAATTAATATGTGAAAAAGAAATTGAAAAATTTAAACTGCAGTCTTGAGCCGTGTCTGTATGATAAGTGATTTTTTGTGGGGGGAATTATATTTGAGTAATTAAGAAAAGCGATGCCCAGAGGTTTCTCCGCTTATGTTAAATGTGAGAAACTGTCTATCTATGCCACTAAGCTTTTGTCCATGCCCTTAGATTTTCAGAGATCTGATGTTCTATTGTATTTCCTGTCTTTCCTCTGTGGGTGTCAATATTATTTTATTGTATTTATTTTTTCAATCAAGAAGATCTGTGTGTTCTAATATTTCAAACTATTAATTTACTGTTGTTTATCAATATTATATATATTTTATTAGACGATTTTTAGTTATTTATAAATATTTGAGACCTATTCAAATCAATAAATATAACTATTAATTTACTGTTGTTTATCAATATTATATAAATTTTATTAGACAATTTCTAGTTATTTATAAATATTTGAGAGCTATTCAAATTAATGAATATAATTCAAATTTATAAACCAATTTATTGATTTTTGCAAATTTCTAATTTCTTTTATGTTATTATAAGGATATGATTTTTATTTTAGTTTTACTATACTTTGGGATCTTAATAACAATATGAGAGCAGGTTATTTCAGATTGAGATAATGTTATTTTCTTTTCCAGCTCTTCTTGCAACCACTTAATAACTGATAATAAAAAAAAAAACTCAAAATTAAAAAAAGAAACTCAGTTTTTTTAAAAAAAATTGAAACTATTTTATAAAAGAAAATATTTTTCTTCTCTTTATACAATGTTCTATTCAACGTTGTACTAAAACATCATCACTTTTAAAGTCTTTAATATTTTTTCAAATCCCACAAAATATATGAAAAATGATCTTCAATGTATGCAATTCATCTATAGAGAGGTGATTTTGTTGCAGAGAGTGTGTTGTCAAATAGTGGGGGTAAAAATTAGAGTGAGAGAAGGTATGTAATTCAAAATTTATTTGAGACTATTTTATAATTGTAATGGTGAAATTTTGTGGAAATTTTATTCATTATAATGACGAAAATTTTATATGTATTTTATGTTTGTTTAATTGCATATTTATTTTGAAAAATGATATGATATAAGTACCTATTAATAAATGGTGCAAATTGGTCTATTCTTCTAGAAATAGTATATCTCTATCTATATTTTCTCCACGCTTAACTCTTACTTTATCTACATACAAAAATATCTCCACATTTATGACACAGTATCTCCATATAGTCATCATCCTATCTTTATATGATCATATTCATTTTTTTCCCTTATCCTTGCACTTATCAAATTCATCCATACATCTACTTGGTTATAGTATTTATTAAACTAAAAGAGGGGTAAAAATTTATTAAAACAACAAGAAGAAGAACACAAGGCTTTACATAGCCCTGTCAAACTCAACTAAGTTGTCCAGCTCATGAGAATAGTTTAGGGGTAATTGGCCCCTATCCACAATGTTCCAATTTTGCATATGATCAGAGGCCCACTTGGCCAAACAATCTACAACAGTGTTCCGTTCTCTAGGAATATGATTGAAACTAATCGACTCCAGAGAAGCACAAATAGTAAGAATTTTCTTAACAACCAAAGCTAAATGCTAACTAACATCCTCTAAATCCTGCCTATTCAACATATTCACCACCACCTGGGAGTCAAACTCACATATGATCCTTCTCTACCCAAACTGACAGCCACGCATCACAGCGTATATAATGACAAGAGCTTCCATTAAGTTGTTAGTATGAAAACCCTTTTAAACAAAAAAGATAAAATGAAAAGTCCCAAAACTATCCCAACCAACTCCACCAATAACTGCATGACCAGGGTTTCCCCGAGAAGACCCATCCGTGTTGATTTTCAACACTCCCTGAGGAGGAGGAGGAGACTAGCTTCCATCCCTATTTATCTTCTGACGAGGATGTCTACCACGACTTCTTATGAGTTGTCCTTGCTGAGGAGGAATATGAAGACGGTTGCACAAAACAACATCACGAGGATCCACTGCTTTCGTCAAATCACATTCTGTCGTAATGGTTTCTCCTAAAGAATGAAGAATTTTCCACCACAAACAATGGGCCACCATCATAACATCCTGAGAAATCCTACAATTCCTTTCTAGCCATATGTGCCAAATAATAAAGGAGGGGTCAAGAGCCCAAGCAACTTGAAGAAAAGAAGAAGAAACAGGGGCCTTGCCCCACCGGTCAAAAAACTTAGCCAAATATGAGACATGCCAACAAGACATGTTCCACACACCCCACCATAAGTTCCAAATCTCCCTAACAAAGGAGTAGAGGAAGAAGAGATGTGAAACACTCTCCTCATAATTATGGCACAACACACACATTGAGGGGCCCTGAAAACCACGTTTGCACAAATTATCCCAAGTTAGACACCTATTGTGAACCACTAACCACATGAAGAAGTTACACCTGGGCCACGAAGATGAGTGCCATAGTTTTTTCCACCAAGGGACCTCAATCTCTCCAAACATCTACCTACCAAGTTGCCCATATCCAATAAATATAGAGTCATTCCCAGAAAAATCACTACCAGCCCAAGCCAAAACATCATGCCCCCCCAAAGCATTACATTCATGAGAAGCAAGAATCTGAGCCAGCTCGCGCCTATCCACTTCAGAACCCCCTGGAGGTCAATCAAAAGAGTGCTTCCATTGAAAAGTAACAACCAGTCCACAATGTTGAGCAACCTTATAATGCTCAACTGTGTCCCAACTAGCAACAGTAAATATATCACACAGAGACTGGAGGTGAGGATAAGTAGAAAGGATAGGAGGGTTCCCATCCCAAGAATCCAACCAAAAAAATTCCTGGGACCTCGAATGAGAGATCCAAAAGATCCCATTCTTAATGAACTGAGCCCCCACTTTTAGAGTATTTCGCATCATAAAACCCCTTCCCTCCAAAGGAAAGCGAGGAACATCAAAAGAATTGATGCCTTTAATATACTTATGATTGAGAATACGGGACCAAAGCTGATGTTGAATGATACACCAGTGCCAATAAAGCTTAGCAGCAAGAGCTTTCCCAGTCAAAATAGCAGAGTGTAAACCAAGACCACCCTCTTTCTTCGGCATACACACAGTTTCCCACTTAACAAGGATCCACTTAGCAAACATCAAATTACCACTCCAAAGAAATTGTCATGAGAGTGCATCAAATTCCTTAAGAAAATACATAGGAGCAACCTGAACAAAGCACCTGTAAATAGGAAGAGCTTGGATAACAGACTTAAGAAGGGTCACTCGAGCAACACTAGATAACCATAGACGAGTCCAATGAGTGACCTTCCCCCACAACTTATCACTTGCAAATTCTGCTAGGAGGGCCTAGGTTGCCTACCCATAGCAAGAGGAATTCCCAGGTAGAAAAAAGGAAGAGACCCTATCTAAGACCTTAAAATAGTCACAATTAACCTTTTAATAACCTAGGGAGTATTAAAAAAGAAAACAGAAGACTTATGCTCATTGAATTTTTGTCCCAAAGCAGCCAGGTAAGTATCCAAAGCTTGCCAAAAAGATTCAGCTTCTCGAAGACGACCTAACCACATAAGAGACATATCATCCACAAATTGGAGATGAGAAAGCGTTGGTAAACCATTGCCCCACTACCACCCATGAATCAAGCCTTGAGAAACCTGAAGCTTAAGAAACTGGCTGAACCCCTCAACCATAATAATAAAAAAATAGGGAGAAAGTGGGTCCCCTTGGCGAAGGCCCTTGGTGGCGTCAGAAATATCTGAAGGTTTTCCATTCACAATAACTGAAAAGGAAGAAGAAGTAACACAACTCATAACCCAACTCACCCAATAAAGACAAAAACCGAAGACCACAAGAATCTTCTAAAGAAAGTGCCACTTCACTATGACATAAGCCTTAGCCATGTCCAACTTAATGAACATAGATTTCTCCTCTGAAGTAGCCATAGAATGAATGACTTCTGAGGCCACCGCCACTCCATCCAGAATTTGATGGCTAGCCTGAAAACCCCCTTGCCTCTCATAAGTGACAAGAGGAAGACACAGTTTGATCCTCTTGGCAATCAATTTAGTAATAATCTTGTGCACCACATTACAAAGAGAAATAGGCCTGAAGAATTCAAGCCTATCAGTGCCTTCCTTTTTTAGGAATGAGAACCAAAAATGTAGCATTCAAGGCTCGAAGCATATGTTTACTATGAAGATATTCCTAGACAATCTCTAACAAATATAGCTTAATAATATCCCAAAAATCCTGGAAAAATTCAACTAGGAACCCATCAGGACTAGGAGCTTTACCCTTGTTCAACCCAAACACAACTTTCTCCACTTTGGAAATAAAAATTGGTTCAACGAGAGAATCATTCATCTAATTGGAAATCAAAGAAGGAATGCAAGCATGGACCATATTATCATCAACCTCAACCAAAGGTTAATCTTCCATAAAAAGAGCAGAGTCAAACTGTCGAGCCTTTCCAGAAAAAGTGTGCAGAGAAGAAATCGTGATACCCTCAAAATTAACAAGAGAAGAAATATAACTCTTATTGCGATGATCCTGCACAAAATGATGGAAGAAGGAAGTATTCACATCCCCTTCCTGAAGCCAATCAACCGATAATTTTTTTTCAAAAAAATATCCTTTTGAAGCTCCCACTCCTCCACATTTCTCACAGCCTGGGATTCAGCTTCCCCGAGAGCATCTGAAAATCCCAAGTCTCAAACTTGGTGAGTAATCACATCAAGGCATGCCCGAGCTTCCCTTTTCTTAGCCCGAAGGTTATCGAAACATAGCCTATTCCATCTCTTAAGATGATACTTAACATATTGCAGCTTCTTAACAAAAGAGAACATAGTCGTGCCATAATTAGGGGCCCCATCTCTCCACCATTGGGCAACAAGATCAGGCAGGGAAGAATCCCGAAGCTACATAAGATGAAATTTAAAAGGAGGATTCTTTGGAATGGTAAAAGATGAGGCTAAAAACTTAATTGGCCAATGATCTGAACCCCTCTAGTCAACAATTTTAGAGCAAGTGATGAAGTGGCCACCCACCCAAAAATTGGAGACAAGATATCTATCTAACCGTTTAGAGATCGTAACTTTCCCACTCCGCCGATTATTCCAAGTGAAAATCCCATCAGAAGGTCCAAGCCTAGCCAACCCCCTCTTTTCTCCTCCAAAATCAACACAGAATTGAAATCACCCGCTAAGACCTAAGGAAAATATGGAGAACATGATGAAACATACCTTATATGAGCCCAAAGCTGAACTTTACCATGGATATCAATAGGAGCATAAACATTAGTAACTAAAATAGTCTCACCATATTCCAAAACAAAAGCAACGATGGAGATAGAACAATGGCTAGAGATCCAGCCAAGATGAACTACCTTACGTGGATCCCAAAAAAGAGCCACAACACCAGAGCTACCCTAAGATCCAATACATTGACACTGACCAGAAACTCAAATACGAGGAGCATGTTGAAGCATGATATCAAGAAAAAGCTTAGTCTCATGAACACAAAATAGGTCAGGAAAATGAACAACAACCAAATCATGAATAGCCTTTTGATGGGAGGTGCTATTCAACCCCCTTACATTCTAGGAAAGAATAATCATGGAGGAGGTTGGGAGAAGGGAGCATCTATGGGTTTAATAGACCTAGATTCCACCAACAGATCCCCAGTAGATTTAATCTTCTCCATATCCTTCTTACGGTCAGCTTTAGAGAAATTATCAAACCGACCTTTCTTAAGGGGGAATTGCTACACACCCAAAGCCTGAGAGGACCCCCTTCCTCTACCTGAATTCAAAACCTCCTTAGCCAAATCCACTAAGACAATATCATACTGCAACCCTTCAGAGTCACCAGAAGTTCCCAAAAACTCCTATCCTTCTACCTGAGGCTTATCCCTAACACCAACCGCCTGCTCCAGTAGCGTATCAGAACCCATAGCATCATCCCTAGAAGAAACCTGTATAGGAATCCCCTCCTCCAAGGCCAAATTATCCAGGACCTCAAAATGGTTAAAACCTGCCTCACTCTGCCTATCCTTAAAGGGTTGCTTTTGACCTCTCCCTTTAGCCTGCGGCTTGATAGGAATAAAACTATCCTTATCAGCCACCCCATCTATCATAGGATCTTTACCTCTATCCCCCTTCTCCATCCCAGGCCGCGAAGGAGGAGGAGAAGAAACTCCGACTGATTTGTTAACCCGAGGAAATTGGCACTACAGGTGTCCATATTCATGACAAATCTAGCATCGAAAAGGAAGAGACTCATAATCCAGTGGCTAAACCCAAGAAGTAGAGCCAAAGAAAACTTCCAAAGAATTCAACAAAGGGTTATTTAGATCAATCTCAACACAAATACGAGCGTAATAAAATACCTTTAATCCAAGGTATGTTGAGCAATGGCAACTGAATTCCCTAGCAAAGCAGTAATCTAGAGCAAAATATCCTCCCTCCAAAACTCCAAAGGAAGTCGTCGCAACCGAACCCAGACAAGAACACTTGAGGGAAACGCTTCTCTAGAATTAAATCCACCATGTCAGTGCTTAATGAACACACCACCATGATTGTAAAAATAGGGCTCTCCCTCAAAAACTCAATTCTAATCCAAGATGCAAGAAAAATCAACCTCGTTCAAATAACCATTAGCAACCACCAGAATTTTGAAATCTCCCTCAACCTGCCAGGTGCGGAAAATCAAGACTCCAATGCCGAGAGAGAGATATGGATTCCAAGGAACTTGTAAATCAAAACATGTTGGCTCCAATAAGAAATATCTTTCATCACGGATTCAAGGGAAATTACCAAAAGCGGACAATATCGACTCCACGGCAAACATCCATTCACTTTTTGGAGTTTGGAGCTCTCACCTACAAAAGAAGAATTTGACATGAGAACATGCATGCCCAAAGAAGGACCCTAAGAGGGAATTTCCCCAACAACTACCAAACTATTGGAGACCTTCGCCATTCCTCCATAGCCCCCCACACTCACACGACCTACACCAAACTGGGAAAACCCCAATCAAAACCCCTAAACACCAACACCTAGACCACAACACCACCGACCCTCGGCACCCCACCCAATGCTTTCTTCAATAAAATAGCGAACAAAAAGGAAATCGGTGACTCCAAACTACACCAATTTCCACCATCTACTGGTCGTGAGCAAAGGAATGCCAACCCAACACAAACACCGGCAAGCAACAACAGAATATTGTGCACCGAACCTGACAAAAGGACAAAACATGGAATAAACAATCAAAAGGACCACCCTGCAGTCGATTCAAACCCCCAAGAACAAAGCATAAGCCAAACGGGCTAGGGCACGGGTGCCCTAGCTCGCCCAATGCCACCATCGACAATCACATCCATTTATGAAATAAATTGACTCAAACTTAGACTAGCATTGGCTTTACTTATTTATTGAATCTCACTAAAATGTTTGGCTTAAAAATTATTGGTTTTTCCAAAATAATGGGTTTTGAAGTAGTAGGAGTTCTTTGTTGTCGGTTATAGTATTTATGACAAAGTTATGTTTGGTACTCTTCTAGAGAGTATTGCAGAGGATTCTCTTCCATAGGGCCCTCGATGTGTTGCAGCAAAAATAAAGAAACGAGGTCATGATTCTTTCTACTTTCAAATTGAGGATGATGGAAATCCACAGTCAGCTAGGGGAAATGGGTATGACACTCACATTGAAACTTGCAAGACAGACATCTGTTGTTCCTTGGAAGGTTGTCAAAATTAGGCACTGTAGGACTTTGGAGAGATAATCTCACTGGAAATTAGTGAGGAACATAAAAGATGTGGTTTGCATGTGAGCACAGTTTTTCACCATATCAATGTTGAAGCGGCTATTGCTGATCTCTTTGATGGGTTGTATATTGGTTCTTTCGGTCCTTACAGTTCACCCTTTATAGGACTAATGGTTGAGAGCAGTTCAGATTTTTGCTAATGCCTTGATTGTAAATGTAATATGGGTAAATGCAAGGAGATGAGTGCACAAAATGTGGAAGTTTTTTCCTTAGGAAGAAAAATGAAATCGACTTGCAAAAATTTGGATCCCATTCTTTTTAAAAATCGGGATCCCACTTTTAACAAACAAGATATCTTTTAGCTGGGGGATCCTAAGCCTAAATTTAAAAAATGGGAAATCTTTTTAAAAAAAATAGTATCCTATTCTGAAAAATTTCCATTTCTAGAAAATTTTCAAAATGGGATCCCATCTTGAAAATTTTCCAAAAATTGATGATCTTCCAAAAATGGTATACACTAGATGTATAACTGATCATTCGCATCTAATTCATGTGATTCTTCATTAGGAGAACATTCTTCCTCGGAAAAATTCAACTTATTCATTAGCATTTTAATCTCAGCATCCTGCTCATGTGACATGCTACACTCATCACATGTGCCTTGATCTTCTTCTAGTGATTGTGCTACTACACATTGATGACATGAATGAGGTAGCTAGCATGCTAAACACCATGGAGTATCATCTACAAAATGAGATAATTCTTCTCCAAGGGATCTAGAGTCTCTTTATTTGACACACTCTTTTGATTATTTTGTACTAGCTTTCCACTATGCCAATTTGTGATATAGGGTTGATCATGTAGTGCACGCATTCTCTGATGCTTTTGAAATCCTTAAATTCTCATTTCTATCCATATTCTAACTTAAATCAGGTTAAGATTGTTCATCACTTTATCCAAATTATCATCAGTCTTTGTTGCCCTGTAATGATGTCCTTTATTATTCTTAATTATTTTGACATCATCTCTCCTATCAAATTTTCTTGATGCTCTTCTATTTCCATCGATGTGCAAAGAAATCTTAAAATCATCTCTCAAGGTTTGAGGATCATTATCCCTCAATAAGTATCCCATCTTGGGGTCAAATGCATTATAATAGAGAACTAAACACATTTGTTAAAGTGGTCTAATGTCTGCGGGAACTCTATACATTACTTTAGAAAACCCAATGTTGAGATCAAAGACTAATTCATTATAACCCTTTGAAATACTATTCAATTCAATGATCACAAACTTGGGATCATTTTTATCCCCATATTTTTATGTGAAAAATCCTTTAAATTCCTCCCAAGATCCAATGCTTGCCTAAGATAGACCTCTATACCACTCTCTCCCATCCTCAGTTAGATATTACATAAATAAATTCATGACTATATCCTCATCTTTATATAAAAATCATCAATAATGTTCTTCTTGTATGAATATTCCTTGTAGCACGTTGTTGTCGACCGACTGTATTTTGACTTACAACATTTGGGTCAACTTGTAGGCTAGACTGTGGGATACTCTAACCTATATGGGATAAATTTTGAGCAGTGGCAATTATTGAGGTATTTGCAACAAAAATAACAGGTGGGTTTTGAGAATTTATCTTAGAAGTTGAAGAACATCTAGATGCATTAGATATTTTCAAGAATTCTATCTTTATTTGCAATTCTACATTGGCGCCTAATTGTTCCATTCTCTCTAATTCCTTTCTTAGAGTATCTACCTCCACTTTTAGTTGCAAATCTTTAGGATCAGGTACTACAGATGTAGAAACCTTTTAAGGTACACCATTTTCATTTATGGTTACCCCTTTTCCAAGATTAACATGTTTTTTTCCCTTATCCATAGGATTAGATGCAAAATTTGTGTTAGCAGCTGATGCTACTATGCTAGCAGTAGGAGGATTACTCCATGTACTAGTGTGGGTGTTTCCTAAGGAAACAATTTCAGTATTGCTACTAATTGTGGGATTAAGCTTGTTGTATTTTATGGAAAAGAATTTGACAGAGTGGGTATAGATGAGGGATCTTCTTCATAATACTTCTTCATTTGAGCAACCTTTTCTCTCAATTTATCTTTGTAAAATACATCATTCCCAAGTTGAGTTTCTTTATCCTTAATCTTCTTGAGCTTTATCTCTTCTAGCCTATTTATTTCAAGCTAAAGTTTTTTGGAATTCTTGTGACAACTCATTCTCATCTGGAAAATCATTCTCAGTGTGTAAGGTATCATTGTAAATTTCAACATCTTCAACAAAAAAATGCGGTAATTAGGTTAATAGTAGGGCTAGAGTTAGTTAACTCCTTTTCAAGAGGGCTATTCCTTAATAAGTCATACTACGAGGAACTAGAAGTATCTATTGGAGGATTTAGGCTATGAGTAGCTCTAGCATCAAAATTATCTTGCAAGGTTTTCTCTCTTAGCCCTTTTTTCTTAGCAAGGCTATTAGAGTGGGTTTCATCCTCACTCATAGCATACCCAATAACTACATTATCTTCATTTGTGGGAGGCATTCAGAATTCAAGATCAATAAAACATCTCAAATTCTCATTGCTACTATCATGAGGACACCTCAATCCAAGAGGAGGAGGAGGAGCAAAATTACTTGTACTTTTCTTCTTCCATGACTGCTGAGGATTGTGTGGCAATGAGAAACACTTAAGAAACCACTTTAAAATTATTTTGACTCTATACTAAACAATCTACAACAAAATTTCATGGTATCCCCAGTAGAGTTTCCAATCTATTGGCGATTTTGAATATGATTTCCAATCACTCAAAATAATTAACTATTAGGAATGACTATTCTATAGATTATCTTTGAGATTAGCTTGAGAATTTACTACCATAAACTATACTATTTGAATTTAAGCCAAAAGAACTCTCGTTAAGAAAACCTCTTCCCCATAAAGCACACTTCTAAGCTATGGACAATGCCTATGAAGGTGGGTGCTTCCATTTACTTCCACATTAAAGCTCTATATACTATTCCAGGCCAAATTCTAGGAGAAAGCCAATTTTTTTATTAAAACTAATGGATGGCTCCAGAAAAAAATGACATCAATGCAAGGTTACAAAATGTCTTGGTTGGCCCATACTCTCGATTAATAGCTCAAGATTTTTCCTACAATGTAATTTTAATTCTATTAAATCAAAGAGATGGAACCCGAGGCATCAAATCTAATATAAATTCATCCTCGTCATCATACTTGTAGCCCATATTCATCTTCAACCTCAACTCAATCAATGGTCTTTCACGGCATTAAATCAAATTAATTTTAATGCAATTAATTTTGGCGGCAGTGAGTTTGTCATGGCCGTAAATTTTGAAAAAGTTTCTATGATTTATGATATTATTATTCAAAATTAAAATACATCAAAAATTATAATAAAGAAAAATTGATCTAAAGAAAAATAACTTTAAATAGAACTTAAAATACTATTAACAATATTTCCAAATATTGTATTGAAATACACTATGTTGTGTAGATTACTTTAATTGAATAGAGCTCAAAAATTAGGCCAGTATTTTGAGTATCTCAAGACTTAAACAATACTACTAATGTAGTCTTTTGAATTTGATTTAATACGTGACTATGAGAGAAGTATAGGGCTACAAATATTTCATGAAATTACATGCTAATGTATTGAATGTTACTCTAGTCTTTCAAATTTGATTTAACACCTGACTATGAGAGAAGTATAGGGGTACAAACATTCCATGAAATTACATTATATTCTTTCCATTTGATTAATTAAATAGAGCTCAAAAATTAATAAATGAGATCACGCCAAGAGTTTAACTGTATGATCTATAATTGAATGGAGTTCAAAATTTAACACGTGACTATGAGAGAAGTATAAGGGTACAAACATTCCATCAAATTACATTATATTCTTGATATCACACGAGGAGTTTAACTGTACAATTAAGTACATTATGATACAACTATTGTGTTGAGCTACACTAAATTCTAAAATTTTGACTTAGTTGAGTAGAGTTCAAAAGTTAATACATGAGAGTATAAAATAAGTTCATCAATAATTCTAAATCAAGAAGTTTTGAGTATAGAAAATTTTTAAAAATATATACTATAAAAAGCATAAATATTAATGCGAGAATAAGA